>CM037787.1:55050329-55100329 GCA_021229015.1 Solen grandis | reverse complement strand
CTCTGTGAGTTCAACATTCCTGGCACTGAATAAAACAACTAGTGGTAATTTTGGTACTGACTGTACATTCATCATTTCTTTGTTTTCCCTGCAATTACCGACAAATTATACAAACATGTGCTTGAATATAGTATTCAAACTGCAGGATTTCATTTTGAAATGATGCATCTGCAGAAATGGTGGGTGTGTGCGTGTATTTGCTTTAAAGGCATTTCAGCGGGTTTTTTCTAATGGACATATTTTTCTACAATTTTGCACATAAGTACATTAGACTATAACTAAGATACATAATACTGTCAAACATTCATGGAAAATACACTACAATCAATAATGTCATAGTGCCTTGACTGAAATATATATTACAATTAATAAAATATAATGCTTAAGGAAGTGAGAAGGCAGGTTAGACTGTGCCTCTCATAGTGACTGCTTAAGGAAGTGAGAAGGCAGGTTAGACTGCCTCTCATACTGAATGCTTAAGGAAATGAGAAGGCAGGTTAGACTGTGCCTCTCATACTGAATGCTTAAGGAAGTGAGAAGGCAGGTTAGACTGCCTCTCATACTGAATGCTTAAGGAAATGAGAAGGCAGGTTAGACTGCCTCTCATACTGAATGCTTAAGGAAGTGAGAAGGCAGGTTAGACTGTGCCTCTCATAGTGACTGCTTAAGGAAGTGAGAAGGCAGGTTAGACTGCCTCTCATACTGACTGCTTAAGGAAATGAGAAGGCAGGTTAGACTGTGCCTCTCATACTGTCTGCTTAAGGAAGTGAGAAGGCAGGTTAGACTGTGCCTCTCATAGTGACTGCTTAAGGAAGCGAGAAGGCAGGTTAGACTGCCTCTCATACTGACCACTTAAGGAAGTGAGAAGGCAGGTTAGACTGTGCCTCTCATACTGACTGCTTAAGGAAGTGAGAAGGCAGGTTAGACTGTACCTCTCATACTGACTGCTTAAGGAAGTGAGAAGGCAGGTAAGACTGTGCCTCTCATACTGACTGCTTAAGGAAGTGAGAAGGCAGGATAGACTGTGCCTCTCATACTGACTGCTTAAGGAAGTGAGAAGGCAGGTTAGACTGTGCCTCTCATACTGACCGCTTAAGGAGGTGAAAGGCAGGTTAGACTGTGCCACTCATACTGACAGCTTAAGGAAGTGAGAAGGCAGGTTAGACTGTGCCACTCATACTGACTGCTTAAGGAAGTGAGAAGGCAGGTTAGACTGTGCCTCTCATACTGACTGCTTAAGGAAGTGAGAAGGCAGGTTAGACTGTGCCTCTCATACTGACCGCTTAAGGAGGTGAGAAGGCAGGTTAGACTGTGCCTTTCATATTGACCGCTTAATGCATTGAAAGGCAGGTTAGACTGTGCCACTCATACTGACAGCTTAAGGAAGTGAGAAGGCAGGTTCGACTGTACCTCTCATACTGACTGCTTAAGGAAGTGAGAAGGCAGGTAAGACTGTGCCTCTCATACTGACTGCTTAAGGAAGTGAGAAGGCAGGTAAGACTTAGCCTCTCGTACTGACCACTTAAGGAAGTGAGAAGGCAGGTAAGACTGTGCCTCTCATACTGACCACTTAAGGAAGTGAGAAGGCAGGTAAGACTGTGTCACTCATACTGTCCACTTAAGGAAGTGAGAAGACAGGTTAGACTGCCTCTCATACTGACCACTTAAGGAAGTGAGAAGGCAGGTAAGACTGTGCCTCTCATACTGACCACTTAAGGAAGTGAGAAGGCAGGTTCGACTGTACCTCTCATACTGACTCCTTAAGGAAGTGAGAAGGCAGGTAAGACTGTGCCTCTCATACTGACTGCTTAAGGAAGTGAGAAGGCAGGTAAGACTGTGCCTCTCGTACTGACCACTTAAGGAAGTGAGAAGGCAGGTTAGACTGCCTTTCATACTGACCACTTAAGGAAGTGAGAAGGCAGGTAAGACTGTGCCTCTCATACTGACCACTTAAGGAAGTGAGAAGGTAGGTAAGACTGTGTCACTCATACTGTCCACTTAAGGAAGTGAGAAGACAGGTTAGACTGCCTTTCATACTGACCACTTAAGGAAGTGAGAAGGCAGGTTAGACTGTGCCTCTCATACTGACCGCTTAAAGAATTGAGAAGGCAGGTTAGACTGTGCCTCTCATAGTGACTGCTTAAGGAAGTGAGAAGGCAGGTTAGACTGCCTCTCATACTGACTGCTTAGGAAATTGAGAAGGCAGGTTAGACTGTGCCTCTCATACTGTCTGCTTAAGGAATTGAGAAGGCAGGATAAACTGTGCCTCTCATAGTGACCGATTAAGGAATTGAGAAGGCAGGATAAACTGTGCCTCTCATAGTGACCGCTTAAGGAAGTGAGAAGGCAGGTTAGACTGCCTTTCATACTGTTCGACTGTACCTCTCATACTGACTGCTTAAGGAAGTGAGAAGGCAGGTTAGACTGTGCCTCTCATACTGACTGCTTAAGGAAGTGAGAAGGCAGGTAAGACTGTGCCTCTCATACTGACCACTTAAGGAAGTGAGAAGGCAGGTTAGACTGCCTTTCATACTGACCGCTTAAGGAATTGAGAAGGCAGGTTAGACTGTGCCTGTCATACTGACCGCTTAAGGAATTGAGAAGGCAGGATAAACTGTGCCTCTCATAGTGACAGCTTAAGGAATTGAGAAGGCAGGATAAACTGTGCCTCTCATAGTGACCGCTTAAGGAATTGAGAAGGCAGGATAAACTGTGCCTCTCATACTGTCTGCTTAAGGAATTTAGAAGGCAGGTTAAACTGTGCCTCTCATAGTGACTGTTTAAGAAATTGAGAAGGCAGGTTAAACTGTGCCTCTCATAGTGACTGTTTAAGGAATTGAGAAGGTAGGATAAACTGTGCCTCTCATACTGACTGCTTAAGGAAGTGAGAAGACAGCTTAGACTGCACCTCTCATAGTGATAAAAGATGTAGTGGGAGGCTGATGCCAGTATCAATGATGCATTGGCAGTGAGAAGGTAGTTTAGACTGTATGTATGGCATTCAAGATTGACTGACACATTTAACTCCTTGGTTGTAACTGAAGAGCATCAAAGAATTTTGTCCCACATCTGTCAACACTGTTGCATCTTTCAAGTCCTTTGTTCCCCACTTAATAGCTAGGTGAATCCCCTATCTTCTTGGTCTCAAGTAAAACTTACATCTAAATGTAATCCTACTGGAAAAATACTGGTACAAGTCATGTGAAAATAAAACCCAAGACTGTTTTGATATGAAGAGAGAAACAACAAAATACATCTGTCAGATTAAAGATACCTGCAGCAGGCTGATTGGTTAAAATGTATAACTTAATTTATCTTCAGCATGAAGAGTGTAAATTTAAAAGCATGAAATGTATTTTGACAGAGATTTTGCACACCTTGGCAATTAACTACGATGCATGCAGGCTGGCAGGGAGATAATGAGATATGTTGAATCTTTGATATCTTGGTTCTTTTTTTTTTTTTATCTTGCTTTGGATATGCTCTGATTTTATCTGTTTCACTGATAAAAGATGTAGTAGTAGGCTGATGCCAGTATCAATGAAAGATGGTGAGAAAAGTGGTGGTTGGAAGATCTGTACTTAGGACCTACCAGTAGCTAGATGGTATACCAGCAGGAACACGAGAGATTGTCCAAGGTAGGCAAAAGGATTACTTTTCAAGGCTATTATCAGATGGAAAATGAATGACTTCCTGTATATGCAGTAATTAATTTGTATCTGTCAGAAAATCTAGATAATGTAGCAGTTGTGGGAGCTTGTAATGATAATGAAGAATGAAAAACTTGTGACAAAATTGTAAGAGATATTGGAATTTGTACAGAGGATAAGAACGTATATCTCTGTGCAATTTGTATCAGTGATAGGAAATGATAATATCACAGATTAAGGAGATAAGGTGATTATTCCTGTCTTTTTCTTGTCCATTCTTCTCTAGATCTGTCCTATTTCCCGCAAACTAAAATATATGTAAAATCAGAGAAGAGAGAGAGAGAGAGATTGTAAAATCAGGGAACAGAGGACAGCAAGAGATAGAGTGAAAGAGCAAAAGAGGGAAAGAGAGAAAGAAGATGTAATGATATTGAAGTAGTGATTGGAACTATGTTTGGATATCAATGATGACAACAGCTGTCAGAACAAACTGTGTCCTCAATGGATGTGCTGTCAAAAGCAAGGCAAACAAGAAATATCTTTAAAAAAGATATTCGGCATAGGATGAAAGAAAAACGAGATTTCCAGTCTTCTAGAACATTCCGAGGAAAAGCGCGCGAAAGACCGACGCACAACAAATTTAGTACGCTCTAGAAATAGTTCAGTATTTTTTCTATGAAATATACTTATTTATAGACGGTAATACAAAAAATTATATCTGTAAATAGGCTTGTTTGATATTTGTTCATATCATTATTGCATATGACAATTATGATATAAAAGCGTTATTAGTTGTTTTGGTTTTGGCGAATTAATTTTCAATGAGAGCATCTCGGCAGGCTGGAAGAATTCAATATACATAGTAATTAAGGGGTTTCATGTCATAACACGGTGGATTCCTTTTTGTTGTTTTAAATCATTTTCACAAGCATTCTCTTGTTATGGATAGGAAACAATTTTCTCATTCCAAGTCACTGTGACCTTGACCTTTGACCTAATGATCCAAAATATTACAAGGCTTATCTTCAAGTCATGACTCAATACCCATCAAGTTTGAGAAGCGTGAGAAGCGTGGGTTGAAGCTTTCACAAGTTTTTGATCAGAAATGATTTCCACATTCAAGGTTACTGTGATCTTGACCTTTTACTTAGTGACTCAAATATATATAAGGGTCATCTTCTACTTATGACCCAACTCACTATAAAGTTTGAGGAATATAGGTTCAAGTGATCTCTGCATATCAATATAGCAAAAAAGTGGTCCACTAACCTACATTTGAATAAAAAAATTGAAGGGGGGGGATAAAAATTTGAGGTACAGAAGAACTAAGGCTTAGATAACTGATAAACTACTGGTAATGTGAGAAAAGAAACAATTAACAGTAAAAAGATATCCATGCATAACATAAAAGAATACAAAATAAGAAGTAGTCAATGATATAAATAAAACCTGAAATGTACAATACAAAATAGAGATTAAGAGTGACAGACAGACATGGTGTCGGGGAGACGGGCAGAGAGACGAATAGTGAAAATGACAGATAGAAAGACATGCTGACAAACAGACAGATATACCAGATGAAAGAAAAACATACAAAATATATAGAAATGCATGGCTAACAGACAGATATAGACATGCTGAGAGAGAGAGAGATGCTGACAGACAGATAGACAAGCCAACATAGAGACATACAGAAAGATATAAACATGGCTGAAAGACAGATAGACAGTTAAGAAAAATACATTTTAATAAAAAATATTTTAGTAAATAGCTATTGACTGTCGATGTCAAGAATACTCTATAATTAGCTCCACCAAAGTGCCTTTATAGAAAAGATACAACTTAATGGTAATTTGCAGTCCTCTATTCTATACAGCTCACAGGATCACCTTTCTGAACATGTGTGTACATTACCACAACTACAAAACCATGCATTATTCCCTTATTGACACATTTCAATCAGACTTCACCAAGTTCAAACAAACGTTTGGCATTTAAAGAAGAATGACAAATTAGAAAGATCAAAATCAATGAATAAACTGGAAAACTGAACAAACTTGAATTAAACTGAAATCAAACATGATGAAGGGGATATGAAAAAAAATGTCAACACCAACTATGTAGATGGCTGATTTTTAAGTTTCTGTGAGTGTTAACAGGTTTTTTCTTCAGTACTTTAGAAACTGAAATTGGGAATTATCACATTGTTTTGGGTAAAATTGGGATATTTTCTTTATAAATAAACATGTACATAGTGTGAACATGTACTCAAAATCAGAGTTTGGACACTTGTTTGCACATTTATCAATTATACACCAAACTCAACACAATTTTTTTTTCAGGATTTCTAATCAGAAACCTGGAGAAAAGATATTTTCTGGCATTGGTAATTAGCCCATTAACAATTATAAAATTAGAAATAAAAACCCCCAAAAACCATGTGTATAATTATTGAATCTTTTTATCCTCCATCTTGGTCAATTACAGAAAAGTCATACTAACTGATGGACTGAATCAATAATTATCCAACCAGCTTTGGCACACCTGGCCGTACACTGGTTGATAAATTCCTTCTTAGCCTTTGTATGGTAAAAAGTTCATTGCTATAAAACCCAGAATGGATTAAATGCCTGTAACTTAGCAAAGCATAATGAAAATAATGTTACATAGCACCATACACCTGGAATGTTTGTCAGTAATTTGGAGACTATGTATATTTAGCTTAACCAAACTTAATTCCGGTTCAACTTTGTCTCAACCATATATCAACCTAACATCAAATGTAGTTCAACCTCAAACAATAAAATAACTCTATCAGCACAGTTCAACATAATTTCAACCTCCTTCAATACTGATTCAACATTGAAGGTTAAATTGAAATGCGATTGAAGGGCCAATGGTTGATTTAACTTTCCAGTTTTTTTCCTCTTTTGTTTCATTCTTCATATGAATTTTGTTTGAAATGCTACATTATCACTCCCACACATGCTCCCCCCCCCACTCCTGCCCTCAATAATAACCTGCAAAAACCATCCTTCTTCACACCTGGTCCTTTCTCACTGACTTGTATTTTTATCTGACACTCATCAAGCCCTTTCTCCACAATTATGGCCCCTCAAATGTTGCTAATCCCATTAACCAGGCAGGCAGCTGACATCCACTGGGGGGAGGGGAGCCTGTCTGCCTTAGCAGTTTTCAAGGGTAACCCCACATCATACTGTACAACCTCTAGTAAACCACACCCCTCCACACACACAGTGGCAAAGTTGTTTGCTGTTCACCACTGCTATCAGGTTGGGTGCCTGGATAGCGTAGTGGTAACACCCCTCGCTTCTCACCAATGCGTCCCGGGTTCGATTCTTAGTTACGTATGTGAGAGGGTACAGTGGTCGCCCGTCCAGACACATGGGTTTTCTCCGGGCTCTCAGGTTTCCTCCCATAATAATGACCACATACGCCACCACCAGAGCCATCGAGAGTGATTAATATAAGTTGTGATAACATGTTTTGTAACCAATATAAAATAAATAAAGTTTAAACTAATCAGGTTCAATACCAGGCTTGTCCCAACATTTAACAGGACTTCTTCAACACCACCATGAGGAAAAATTTCCTAGGCAAAATTATTTCCAGTCTATAAAATCCCGATTTGTATAATGTAACACCTGTAGATAAAGACCACAATATTGCCATGTGGGTTTTTTTTGTGTTGAGTCCCTTGGACAGGCTCATACTGGTAGATCCTGTGTGCATAATAAAAACTAATTCTGACCACAGGTTTTAAAGACAAATATGAGAAAAAGTTATTGAATTCCATTCAAAAAGATTTATTTTTGATGAACAATAAAAAACCTGGGTCATTTGTACCCATTTTTGACCTTCAACCTTTAGATGTGACACTGACCTTTGAGCTATAAACCTGGGTCATGCATTTACTTACTGTCTCATCATGCTGAACATGATGAGACAGTTATTTGAAAGTCCTTCACTGCATGTTACAACCTGGACAAATCTATTATTCCATTTTTGTGACCATGTCCTTAAAATGCTGTTTTTCTTTTTAATATGTCTCAAAGCATGACAAAGTTACAGTTACGGTCCTGATAAGGAAAGTTGATGTTGACAATTGACTACATGTATTTAAGTTTAATGTCGCCTTGACAGTATTTCAGTCATATAGCAACGTCCAGCTAATTACAGGTGGAGGAAGACCCCAAATGCACGGAGACATCCGGGTAGAACCACCGACCTACCGCAAGCCAGCTGGCAGGCTTCCTCACATGAAAATCCGAATGACAATGCTGGGATTCGAACCCATGCGGTGATGGGCTGAGTGAGTTATTTCCAACTGAAAACTTGATTTAGAATTTTCTCTTTCTTATTCTTTCTCTTCTCTTTCCCACTACCATTTTTCTATTTCTCTTCTCTCCCCAACCCCCATTTTCTATAACACTTTTTCCCCCTTTATCTCCCCTACCCCCTCCTCTCTGTGACACCCCTATCCTTCTTTCTTCATCCACCATTCCCTCAATTTTCTAAATGTACATGTAACACATGCACTCACATTAGAGCCAGTACGGTAAGGGGGTAGAGCCCTCCAGAGTTGGGCTGGGGACACACAACAGAACTAGAAGTAAACACTGCGACCTGGGCCACATTTCTAACCTGGCTAACAGTTCAGTCACACTGCCGGCACGCTAGCAATGAGAGAAGTGGAACTAATTTATACAGATTAACAAAGTCATTTAAACATGTAATACTGTATGGTACAGCAAGTCAATAGCATCGCTCTTTATCTAATTTCAGTGGTTTAAACAAATACCTGATGGATATATAAACTCAGGGAAATTGTTGAATGGATTTTTTTGTGTTTTGCAAAACTGAGATGCTTTTTCGTTTAAATAGTATTAAATCTGCTGTGCTGGAGTGATTCATGTGATGCCGGAACTAATGCAAAACATGTAAGGATGATTATGAAGATTAAGGTTGCTGTCTAAACCTTACATTACCAGCATGCAGAAATGTGCAGCTTTAAATTACATGCATGTTGAAGAATGTCTTACCTAGAATATTAATTGGATGAGAAAGTTTTAATCTGTCTTTTCTAATCATTATGTATGATTAGGTTTGTCTAATTTTAAATTTGCACATTTAGCAATATATGCTGTTTACAGAAAGCAATGTTTGAGAGAAAAGTTATTTTCTTAGTTTAATCAAATGAAATGTAATTCACCTATATTACTTTCATTACAGTAATAATTAACTTTTGAAATAATAATGTTTTTCTCAAGATACTATAATCTCCATAAATCCTTGTATTTAAGTTAATTTCATGATAAAAACTATAATAAGCTTTTAGCTTCCAATTTAAATCCTCTTTTTATACACTTGTATTTTGTAATAAATATCTGTTTCAGGTTATTTACAAATAAAATATGTTTAAATGTAATTCAGCCAATTATTAATATTATTTTAATAGGTAGTCTGATTAAATTAATTCATTCATTTGTTTCTTTATATACATATTAATCAGTTTCTAAAGCAATTTAACCTCACTGTAACATTTTTTCTGAAGTTCAAGGTGGCAACCCCCTTTACATACAAGGATATTTTTAAATTTCTCCTTATCTTTAATTCTCCCCTTCTTCCCACGTTGCCTTTATTTGTTACTTATGGTAAATAATTGTTTTATCTATCTTGAAGGTTATTCTTAGTCTTTCAACCTCAGTTATGACTTTAGTTAAATTTTGTTTCATATTTAAAGGATATCACAGATTTATTTAAAGGATATCACAGATTTATTTAAAGGATATCACAGATTTATTTAAAGGATATCATAGATTTATTTAAAGGATATCACATATTTATTTAAAGGATATATAGATTTATTTAAAGGATAAGGATATCAAGATTATTAAGGTATCATAGATTTATTTAAGGTATCACAGATTTATTTAAAGGATATCATAGATTTATTTAAAGGATATCATAGATTTATTTAAAGGATATCACAGATTTATTTAAAGGATATCATAGATTTATTTAAAGGATATCATAGATTTATTTAAAGGATATCATAGATTTATTTAAAGGATATCATAGATTTATTTAAAGGATATCATAGATTTATTTAAAGGATATCACAGATTTATTTAAAGGATATCATAGATTTATTTAAAGGATATCATAGATTTATTTAAGATCTAGATTATTTAAAGGAATCACAATTATTTAAAGGATATCACAGATTTATTTAAAGGATATCATAGATTTATTTAAAGGATATCACAGATTTATTTAAAGGATATCATAGATTTATTTAAAGGATATCACAGATTTATTTAAAGGATATCACAGATTTATTTAAAGGATATCACAGATTTATTTAAAGGATATCACAGATTTATTTAATGGATTGAATGGTTCATCTGTGTATGAACTACACTGGGGCCGTTAATAATCCTTGACAGGTGGTCATCAGTGAATATAATATATGACAATGAAAGTGGTGATTGTAAACAAAACTGGCAGACCAAATGGGAAGAAATGATGAAAAAAATGTACATTTTCTGTATAATGTTCATGGGGACCCTGTTTTAACTCCAGTGTTGTTCTGGGTATCTATGACCTATACTTATGTAGGGGTCACAGTGTGTCTATCTCCTGTGGGGATAACTAGCTCAAAATGCATCATCCCTGAAGATGTTACACCAGGACTGACTCACACCACTAACAAATGCCTTGGTACACCATGTTTGATTATTGGAAAGCTTTGATTTTTCAGATTTATCTAAGCTACATCAGGCTGAATATACCAGTTTTTATCAAATATTACCATCTCAACTCAATTGCATCAATACTAATGACTAATCTTGTCACAACTCTTCTGCTACTAACTGTAAAAAGTGCTGATTAGGAAATATATAGAGTTCTGTTTTCAGTGATATATTACAGAATAATGCATGGTGTTAAATGAAGATGTTCACAAAGGTCGAAGGCCTATTAGTGTTTAATTACAAAGTATCTGAACACAACACCATGCATTATTCTGGGATATATCTCGCAAAACGAAGCTTTATTTCCATTCAAACACTTTAACTAGACTACTGGTTTATTTAATTACAGTTACATGATGTCACATATTATACGTCATCTTTGAATTGTGCATACATTGGAAAATAATGCATACCACATTCCTTCTATGTATAATACAGCATATTTTGTTGATCATGTTAGAATGGTAAATATATCATTGGTATGTATCTGGGTTTTGGGACATGAGATAGGACCAGTATATAGCGGGGAGGCTCCCAGGGTGTTGTACCCTGACAAGATACCGTTATCTGATAGGCAGCAATACAGCCATCTGACACATTCTCTAATCACTTATCTCCCCAATAATCACATTTCTATATTCACAATACTGCTCTGTTCTCACTTTTTCAGTCAGCATATTGTGTGTGGAACAAGCCTGACTTGGATTCTTGCTGGGATATGAAGCCTAAATCCAACTGATTATCTTAAGTTTAATCCTTAGGAAAAACAAGACCTTGCACCTGTAGCCTGGCCTCCCAGGTTGAGAAGCTGGCTTCAAGTCCCTGTGCACAACTGAATTAAAGCTCTGCAGGTAAATCCAGGCATATAATTACTGACCTCCTGAGGCACTGGACAGTGGAAACAAACAATGACTTGGAAACTGGTGAAGCAAATGAATACAGGAAAGACATTTTGATATACAATCCATTACAGAAATTACTAGCTAGAATAAATTCTCACTGATGATGTTGGTGGAAAATATGGAAAAATAAATTTCTGAATTTTTCCATTCATTTGAATCTGTGATCTAGAATGAGATAATGTTAGAAACAGAAGTGTATTTAGATCAGCTATGGAGAAGGAACACTTTGTCATTTTTTTGGAAGTGGTGTTAATTCTATCAATCAATGGTTGCTATGGTAATGCTGTCCAGTATAAATTACCCATCAGTGGAGGGGGTATACTGGTTGACCAAATCATTCCCTTGGATAAGAAAGAAACAGCTATCACAGAAAGAAGACATGAGGACCCACCCAGCAACAATGAACTCTTCAAGCTCATCAAGGGTCTCCAAAAGGAAATCAAACATCTCAAGAAAGCCAGAAATCATGACAGGTTAGATGTATTTAAATCTATTTAAACTGACATGTACATTTTATGCACCCTTTACCTAATGAAAATGCATGTACAAATTTGTGAGTTGATAAAAATTAACTGAACTTTAAATGGTATATCAAACAATGATTTTATTGCCATGCAGACTGTGTAGAATTTGAGTTACAGTATTATATGGGCAAACAAAGGAGACCCTGATCAGCCAGCTCCTCCTGTGTCTGCTCTGTTTATCAGTGTCTGTGTAAGTGAAAGGGCTAAGTTTGATTTATATTCATACTTTTGAAAATAATAATAAAAAAGTTCCCTTCAATACTCAGAATCATTAGTTTTACGCTAAAATGATAGCATAATTCAGATATTTCATTTTCTACAGCAATACTGCATGCTTTTTATATCCACAAAAAAAACAACAACAACTTATGGGATAAAAATGAGTTTCTGTTAAGCTGCTAAGCAGGCCCTGTAAACATAAAAATCAGATATTTGAAAATTAAAGTCTTAATATAAAATGATAATTCACTATAGAATGTGAACACTACTAAACAACAACACTTAAATGGAAGGCAGACCAGATAAATGAAACACCAAAGGATCATTATGGCTGCCAAGTCCCTAGTAGTTTCAGAGTCATTGTTGAAGACACAAAACTGATAAGTGATGATGTTTGCAGGTTAATTACAACAGTTCAGAAAACTATCAGAAATGTTTACAAAGGTAATATTTGTATGATAAAACATATGAACAACAGCAGATCAGTGGATTTGCTAAAAGCAATTTGGAGGGTTTCGTTTATGGTATTGGGAACTTACAATAATTTAAGGCATCATGTGACAAATTTTCATGGAATTTCTGAAAGTTAAATAAAGACATTGTAATATTTTAAAATTGCATATTGAAGGGAAATATTGCCAACTTATTTCTTAATAGAAATATTGCTTGTGGCAAATTTTACTTAAATATTGTTCAATGTGTAAATTCTCTCTTTTAATGATATTGTTCTTTCAAGACGCATGCAGCATTTTACACCTACCAATAATAGTCTGTTTAGTTGATATACTGTCCCACAAGAATGACATTACTCATACATAATGAAAAGTGAGAAATGCTCTTTTATAAAAAAGATTGATTTAAAATGCAAATGCTGAAAGCTGGTTGGTTTAACAAAAAAAGGGAAAAAAGAAAACACTAAAATAAAAAAAAAAAAAATTGAAAAAAAAAACTTAAAACCTTTGTAAATTTGGCATTTTACAAATGTACATTGTTGACCTTGTTACCTTATCTGTTAATGTATAGTTTTGTTAGGCAGGAAACCGCTATTCTCCATACTATGTGACATTTCATAAATAGGATCGCTCTTTAAAAAGTTCTCTCTCTGTCTTTCTCTCTCTCTCCGTCTCTGTCTTTCTCTTCCCTCTCTCTCTCTCTCTCTCAATCTCTTGGTAGAGTAGAAAATCTATCTATCTATCCTAAGTAATTGATTATCACATTTTTCATTAATTAATAATTATAATAATAATGGTCTTTAGTTGAATGTTTAACCCTTTCCCTCATATAGACTGGTTTAACCCTTTCCCTCATATAGACTGGTTTAACCCTTTCCCTCATATAGACTGGTTTAACACTTTCCCTCATATAGACTGATTTTGACGCACTCAATAGGTACCACATAAAGCCTGATCTGCAGAAAACCACAGTTAAACCTTACCAAATTTAATTATAAAGTCCTCATTTCCAGACCACTGAGGAGCAGCGAACAGCATAAAACCTGATCAGCCTGTGAGTTACTCGCAGGCTGATCTGGTTTTATGTTGTTCGCATAGGTTTTTTCATGGTTTCCTCTATGAGGGAAAGGGTTAATGTCAGGATAATGTGACTGGGTGTAGTATCATGCCAGTATCTATGTCAGTGTAGCAGCACTATATCTGTCTCAAGTAGACAAAGTCTCCCATGTGACTGAAATACTGTTCATGGGATTCAAAATATCTAAGCCACTCCTATTTAATTCATTGGTCCTCAGAGTTAAAAAAAAGTTATAAAGATGAGCAAACATAAAAAAGAGAGAGAAAAAAAATGTTACTACTAGTACATGTATCTACCAAAATAGTTCAGCAATGATATATATTAACATAAGCTTTTTATGACTAAATAAGACAATATTTTGCATTGTGAAAATTAGCAGTTATAACCTTTAACATGAAGGAGAAACAATCTCTTTTTCTCTGTATGATTCACTCCTTTCTTCTCTCTTGTTCTCTTACACTCTCTCTATTACACTTCACTTGCTTTGTTTCCTTTAATGTCCTATTACAAATCATGTTGTCTTGATTTGCACAATATTCCAATTGTCCCCGTTGGCATCTGATTTACTGGTATATCTTAAACATCATTCTAATCTTTTGACCCCTTTATTTAGTTTGTGACCCTGGAAATTTCCTAAGGGTAACCAAATGTTAAACTATATCCACCTCCGGTGTGGAAGTCCTATATTTTACAAGTATTTCCTCACACCCTTGTAATTAGTAGGTAACTTTATCTTACTACATCCCCCCTTATCTTATCAATGGGAGGAATTGTTGTGGCAAATGAGAGACCCTACGGTTACTGACTTATGACAGACTTGATACTTGAACTGAACCTGAGCTGATGTGTGAATCAAAGGCAACCGAGAGTTCATCATCATTGTAGTCCTCATGATCATTCTCCTCAAAAAATGTTCTTAACCCTTTCCCTCATATAGACTCATTTTGACGCACTCAATAGGTACCACATAAAGCCTGATCTGTGGAAAACCAGAGTTAAACCTTACCAAATTTAATTATAAAGTCCTCATTTCCAGACCACTGAGGAGCAGCGAACAGCATAAAACCTGATCAGCCTGCGAGTTACTCGCAGGCTGATCTGGTTTTATGCTGTTTGCATAAGTCTTTTCATGGTGTCCTCTATGGGGGAAAGGGTTAAAAATAAAAGCAGTTTGTTTTTGTACCAGCAACATTGACCCGAAAATCACCCAAAGTATCCTATGTAACAAAATTAATAACAGAAGTTATTTAGCAGGAACCATTTTCTTGTCTACTTTTGATTTCAATGACCTATGCCAAACTTATAACCCAAACAGCAACTCAAACCTCCCTCTCCATATGAGCTACCTGTGTACCAAGTCTCACTTATACTTAAAATCATGTGCCACCTCTTGCCCTGTCCTATGACATAAGTAAACTAATAACCAGATTTTTCAATGAAAATCTGGTAAAGAATCCGTGTTGCACAACCAAAATTCATTTTTATAATGAGAAACAAGCAAATTAACACCAAGCACAATGGTAGAGATCCAAGCTCTGTAATGACAATCTCAAACTGAACCTTTTCTCAAACTCAAATTTATTTAAATACCTTGAGGAAAATTGAATTATTTAATAGAAAATAACATTTAGGTATTTTCATGTCCAGTAAATGCACCCACACATCTTATCCACCCTGAATGTGATGCAGTCAGACTCGGGCAGGAAAATACCCAGTGTGCAGCCCCAAGTCATCCTGCAGACATCACCAGGGATATCTCTGGGTTGAGCCACGTGTCCCCAGGCTGACACGTGTCATGTCATGTGTCTGGTGGTGCAAATCTCTTGTTTACCTGTGTCAGTCTGCAAATTGCCATAAAAGCATGTGAAGTATTTTGATATCCTTCATCCATGTCAGGAGACAAGAGTTACGAGATCAAGCGACTCTTTTCTGCCTGGATAATTACCAAATGAACCCTGATGTAACATCAGTCATTTCACTGTATCAGAGTTCACATCAAAGAACTAGTAATTTTACACCATTTTATACAATTGCATACTTTTTCAGGACCTAATTAGTCCAAAGGCAGTTCTCAATCAATACAAATATATTATACCTTCTCATTTTAACACTTTACTTCGTATAGACTCATTTTGACAAAATGGCAATCAAGCGACCCAAATCAGACAGACAGCTCCTTTATTGTAGCTAAGACAAAAAAAATCCATTGTTTCATTTACCAGTCAATCAACATTCATTAAGTCATAATTTGGACATGAATATTCATGAGGTAATTTAAAGGCACTGATGTATAAAGTGAGATCTGCCAGGTTGATCTGGTTTTTTCCTGTTGCAAACAGTGATGTTAGCGGTAATGGGTTTAAACAATGTTTAGCATTTTTATTCGGAGGAAAAACTGGAAAGGAGACGTCTAGCCCCAGTGAATAATTACTTTGATGCCAAAACAAATGTTTGTCAGAGGTGGTAGAACTACGGTAACTATTGAAAGCAAGATTCACATGCATTTGTTTGTCAGAGGTTTGTACAGCTTTTCACTGGTTAAAACGATATGCATATTCATTTCAGGGTGTTTTGGCGTCATGTTAATTGACACTTTCATCACAACCAGATCTTTGTGCCTTGAATTCACTGCCAGGCCTGTCACCTGACCAGGTGAAACAACAAAGCTATTAAATTGTAGTTTGGTCAACAAGTTCTAAGTTCACTTCTAACACATTGAAACTGAAGCTTGTGTCTGGATTCCTCCACATACTGGTAAATGATTTTAGGACCTCATTTGTGAACTTATTTTAACCATAAAAATTGAGAGAGAAAAAACAGCAAGATTGCTGTTGCCTTGTGGTAGTATGTGTATACACTGACAATGCCTCCAGCGGTTGTGGGTTCAAACTCTATTGGAATATATAGAATATAGAGGAACAATCCAACCCAAAATGGGCTTAGTAAAATGAAAACTAATGTGGTCTGGAACTCAATTTAATAGTTAATAGCAAGATATCACCTTGAGACTATATACAGGCTGGTTTTACAGGCTCTTGTTACCAAAATATAACTTAAAATATAACTTTTCTACACCATGAGAGATAGGGATCTTTTGAGAAGCACAGAATCAAACAGCTAGTCTCTTATCTAGAGTGCTCCAATCTCTCTCAGTACCACTCTCTGTGAATCTGAAACTGTCTGCAGATATATATGCAAAAAAGCCCAGGAAATGCACAGGGTTTTGCAGCTATTTTGAAACAAACAGTAGGTTTTGAAATCATAAGCTGTCATCAGTAATTATTTATTAAATGCATAAAAGTACACACGATGGCAGACCAGGAAGGAAGGAGCAGAAGTGTGGTCTCGTTTCTTTCAGTCAAATTGCTTTAAACCTTACAATGTTATGGGCACTTGTGACTGCCTTTGTGACCAGTGGAGACCAAGATCAGTCTGCACATTTCCATGCAGTCTGATCATGGTCTGCACTGTTCGCTATTCAGTTAAAAATATTTCAGCAAGCACCCCCATAAACAACTAATGGTTCAGTTCAAAATGAAAAAAAGGTCAAGTCCAATTAAGACATTTATCATGGTAAAGATATCAGTATATCCTATATACCTAATCTTAGTAGATTATACCTATATACCTATCTCAAAAGTATAAGTTCACCGCGTGGGTTCGAATCCCAGTAGGGTCATTTGGATTTTCATGTGAGGAAGCCTTCCAGCTGGCTTGCTATAGGTCGGTGGTTCTACCCAGATGCCTCCGTGTATTTGGGGTCTTCCTCCACCAGTAATTAATTGGACGTCCCTATATGACTGAAATACTGTCAAAGCAATGGTAAACTCATCTAGTCAAGTCAAAAGTATAAGTAAGCCTACAACACACTGGCTATTATATCTGTTATATATAGAAGAAAGGCCTTATTGTCTGACTGGTTATAGGAACAGTAAGTCACTTTGCAACTCCCTGCTATAGATCATGTGAGGAAACCTTCCAGCTAGCTTCAAGTAGGTTGGTGGTTCTACATGAGTGCTTCTGAGTACTTAGATCAACTGGACGCCGCTGCATGACTGCAGGCGCCACATATATAGTGAATTGTTCAAGGGCAGTAACTCTGTAATGCCATGGCCAGGGTCACAGAAAAATACAGAAATTCAATATGATAATGTCTCCATTCAAGTCAGATTGAAGTAGTTTCTAACAGAAGTTTACAATACAGATACAACCCTCAAAAACTTGTTTTATTTATAATTATATTTAACTTGAATTAAAACATTCCAAAAACAAATTTTTGACTTAAGATGATGAAGAGTTTTCCTGCCTTAATTCCTAAACAAAAACACAAAAAAGCCTGCAAATGTAGATATTTTATCATATGGTAAATTGGTTGTTTTGATTAAAGAGCTAAATCTTTCAATCAATAACAGATTTATAAAATTCACAAAGTAACACCAAGTAAATACTTCTCTTAAGATATTCTATAAATACAACCCCTGATCTTTTTGCCCAACTATGACATCAGCCTTTTTTTCAAGATGCAGGTGAGACGGGAACCTTGTAACAAATGATTATATCAAATTCTCCCTAACTTACACCTAAGACACAGCATGGTAGAGGTCAAAGGTCACCAGGACCAATTAGTGAACCTGAGGAATAAATCAGTTCCACATCATTTACCCTAAAACACTCTGCCCCCATAGAAACATCAGGACCAGTCTTTAATTAGACTCTTGAAGTCTGAATCAACAATATCTTTTTTTCCCTCAACTTTTACCTAATTGCTTTTAAATGGTTACTGGAATGCAAAGCCTGCTGAACTAAATCTCATTAGAAAGAAAGGCTTTAGAATGTACAATTACTTTTCCATCAAATTAAGCAAAAAAAGAAGTTCTGTTTAAATTCTGTTTGCTTTGTTCATTGTTTTTTTTTTGTTTTATGTTGTTGTTTTTTCAGCTCACCTGAAATTTATTTTGTTTAAACTGTGATGTTAAATCAAAACTTGAAAAACATATGAATGTAAAACTTTCACTAGCATAAAAGATGAACTCTTGATTTCAAAATAAATACAAAGAGGTCAATTCCTTGATTTTTAATAAGACTAAAATAAGACAAAAATAAATTAATGACAAACTCAACATAAATTACAAATACTTTGAATGCTTGTAAACAAATCAAACTAGAACTATCAATAATGGTGAAAATTACCCCTGCTCCTTTACCTTGACTTACCAATCAATATAAAAAAATCAAAAGATGTATGCACTGTTTTCCCTAGACAATGCATTGTACTCCCCCTCCCCCTTCCCCATTATGTTTACCCAGATATAAATGGATCGCCCTGGTGACTGAATGGTTAAAGCTTTCACCTTAGGAGCAGGAGGTAATGGGTTTGATCCCTGACCACAACAAATCAAAGTTGTTAAAATGGTACTTGTATATAGACAGAGTAGACTAGTTCCAGGACTGGTTGGTCCAGTATCAGGATAATGTGAATGAGTGTGGTATCATGCCACATGGCTACAGTGTGACATTACAGTGTGGTAGCATTTAGACATAGTCTCCTAATGACTGAATACTGCTGATAGGACATTAAACCCAACAAACAATCAAACATAAATGCCTTGATCCATGGGGAGTCATTTTGACGCACTCAATAGGTATCACATAAAGCCTGATCTGCAGAAAACGACAGTTAAACCTTACCAAATTTAATTACAAAATCCTCATTTCCAGACCACTGAGGAGCAGCGAACAGCATAAAACCTGATCAGCATGTGAGTTACTCGCAGGCTGATCAGGTTTTATGCTGTTCGCATAGGTCTTTTCATGGTGTCCTCTATGAGGGAAAGGGTTAAGATTGTTTATTGTGGCAGAGAGTTAACAAAAGGAGCTAGACATGCCAAGGGTTAGGTCATTTATGATCATATGTTTGACACATGAAGTCATCACAAATCTATCAAACACCTCACTCTCTCTAATCAGTCTATCAACATTCATGCTTTGTAAACAAAATAACATTTACAAGTTGGATGAAGGTTCAGTGGTCTACTTAGTCCATGAACAGAGCAGGTTATGAAAACCAAAAAACTTGGAACATGCAAAATGCAAATTAGACATCCATTACTTGATCATTTTCAAGGTTAAAAACAACAAAACAGGCCTGCAGGGTCACATCTGACAATTAAGGCGGTAGAAGTGACACATAATATTTTTTCTCTCTTAACTATTTCACATCATAAGGAGGCTGTCTTTTTTGAAAAAGAAGAAACAACTCTCTCTCTCTCTCTCTCTCCTCCCCTCTCTCTCTCTTGATTAATGGATGTGTGTGTGTGTTTTTTCACTAACATTAATCACTGGGTTATGAAATTTGCAATATTATGTAATTCAAACATGTTCCATGAACTGAGAGATACTGTTAAAAGCATTGAGCCATGACTAAAGTATGCTTGTTCTGTTTCAGACAGAAGCTTGATGAGGTGGAATCCAAGCTTGTGAAATATCATGATGAGACGATCGTCAATATTGCAGAAGTGGTGCAGGTACGGCAACTTTTGTCGGAGACATATGACAAGGCCAGCCTCCTGGATGAGATTGTTAAAGATCACAGGTGAGGGCACAGATAACATACAACCAAGTCTTATCTCTTAGCCAACAATGACTGTGATAAGAGGTGAAATTATTGCATTATAACCTGTTCAGAAATCATTTCTAAGACTGTAAAAAGGAAAGCATGATATAACAAGGTAAACATTAAATGGAAACTTCTTGAAATGGGACAGAATAGATTGATAAAATCATGATAAAAGGAAATAAACAAGAAACATGTCAAATGATGCAAAAATGTCAAGTTTTGTCCCAGTCAAGAAAAACTAAATTTATTAACAGTGACCTTGACCATATTAACCTGAAAATCAATCCCAATCTTCCTCTTCTCATAAGGTATCTATACCTAAATTTGATCATCATACCTCATTCCTAAAAATGAAGTTATTTATGGAAATGAAAATTATTTTTAGTAACAGTGACCTTGACCCTATCATCCTGAAAATCATTCTCAATCTTCCTCTTCCCATATGGTATCTACCTACCAAAGATGAAAACTGTATCTCTGTTGTAAGAGGAGATATTTGACAGAAACAAATGTTTGATGCCCACCCAACTACCTACCCCAACTGGTAAAAAAACTGCCACTAACCATTCTTATATGCTTCTGTGTTTAATTCACTATTCCATCTGCTTTTCAGCATAGCCCTAGAGGGTTTACAGATTTATGAGAAAGATACTGCCAAAGAAATTCGACGCTACAAAGAGTATAAGGAAAGGGCAGCTAAAAGATTTCATCAGTTGGAAAATGGTTTAGAAAGACTGGAAAAACAAAATGATGCAATTGACGATAATTTGAAAAATCTTACTCAGGAAGTGTATTCATTAGATGATAAACATATGGAGCTCAGGGATTATGTAGTGGATATCAAAGTGTTTGAAGATAAGTTAGAAAACTTTACCTCAACATGCTGTCAAAATGCTCATACATCACAAATGCAAACCAATGAAAATGGTAAATACTCATCAACCAATCAGGGGAGCTCAATTTCTGCCAATCAGAAACCGTTTTACAACAGATTATCAAATGAGATTCAAGTAGAAGACTTTGGCTCAGGGGATATGCATGATGATATTTTGTCAAAATTAGAAGAAAACTCAAATAAAGTAGGAACTAACTCTAACATAAATCCAGTGTTTGATAATGTTGTGCATGGTAGTGGTGAAACTATTGACACTTTTGAAGGGAGTGGTGAGACAAGTAGTGGTGTGTATGATGATTTCCTTCCATCCTATTTTGACATTCATAAATTTGTTGATAAAACAACATTCCAGAATGAGATTTCAATACGAGATTACACTATTGCAAACTTGATAGAAAGATATGGGAATCTTACATTTACCATAAATGAGATTCAGTCAAGGCTATCCTCAATACAACTTGGAGATTTCATGAAGAACTTGCAGGAGTCTCTGATTAGTCTGACTCAAAACATGATCACCATAGACCAGTGGAAAATGTCCAGCTCAGGTCTTGCCAATTCTACGCTCAACAATCAGGATCAGATTGTCAAACTGACCAACAGAATCTTGGAAAACAGCGATAAGATTGCCAATGTGCGCTGGAAAGTTTCAAACAATGAACTTCTTAGTGACCAGCATTTTAGTATTCTTCGCATGTACATCATCAGGCTCAACAATTCTGTAGAAGACATCAAAGAAACACTGAAAAAAATGGAACATTCAAAGCCAATGATGGCTCCACAGTATAACAGTCCTCATTTTTATAGTCAGAACTCTGGAAATCCTCCAGGGCCTGATCCAAGATATAAAAACAATTATTTCCCAGGGGATGACAACTTTATAAACCAAAATGAAGAAACCTTAAACAGCATTAAATCAATAACCTCTCGAATGGACAATATGGGACTACAATTAGTGTATAACCAAAACAGGATAGCTGAACTGGAGGTTAAACTACTGAATGAATCATTGTACACATGCAGAAAATTCAACATGGATGCCTACCAGGATTCTCAGCTAGCTGAACATGAAGCCATCATAAAGTCCAACACCAATTCTATGCTGCTGACTCATGAACTGGTCAAACACTTGGACGAGACTGTGCAAAGTTTTGAGGGTCAAATTAAGACCAATGGAAGAAGGATAAGGACCACCTGGAGCAATGTTGAGACACTGAGGGGTCTGGTGCCAATTATGGTCAGCCTGAAGAGGGAGGTCCAGAACTTCAAATTCCAACTTCCAGCAGGTAAGACTGTCTCCTCTATCTCTTGCCATATCCATAAACTTCCAGCAGGTAGGACTGTGGCCCCTAGCTCTTGCCTAGCAGGTAGGACTGTCTCTCCTAGCTCTTGCCTTATCCATTAACTTTCAGCAGGTAAGACTCTCCCCTAGCTCCTGCCATATCCATAAACTTCCAGCAATCTCCCTATCTCTTGCCTTATCCATCAACTTTCATCTCCCCTATCTCTTACCTTATCCATAAACTTTCATATCCCCTATCTCTTGCCTTATCCATAAACTTTCATCTCCCCTATCTCTTGCCTTATCCATAAACTTTCATCTCCCCTATCTCTTGCCTTATACATAAACTTTCATCTCTCCTATCTCTTGCCTTATACATAAACTTTCATCTTCCCTATCTCTTGCCTTATCCATAATCTTTCATCTTCCCTATCTCTTGTCTTATCCATAATCTTTCATCTTCCCTATCTCTTGCCTTATCCATAATCTTTCATCTTCCCTATCTCTTGCCTTATCCATAATCTTTCATCTTCCCTATCTCTTGCCTTATCCATAATCTTTCATCTTCCCTATCTCTTGCCTTATCCATAATCTTTCATCTTCCCTATCTCTTGCCTTATCCATAATCTTTCATCTCCCTATCTCTTGCCTTATCCATAATCTTTCATCTTCCCTATCTCTTGCCTTATCCATAATCTTTCATCTTCCCTATCTCTTGCCTTATCCATAATCTTTCATCTCCCCTATCTCTTGCCTTATCCATAAACTTTCATCTCCCCTATCTCTTGCCTTATCCATAAACTTTCATCTCCCCTATCTCTTGCCTTATCCATAATCTTTCATCTTCCCTATCTCTTGCCTTATCCATAATCTTTCATCTTCCCTATCTCTTGCCTTATCCATAAACTTTCATCTCCCCTATCTCTTGCCTTATCCATAAACTTTCATCTCCCCTATCTCTTGCCTTATCCATAAACTTTCATCTCCCCTATCTCTTGCCTTATCCATAAACTTTCATCTCCTCCTATCTCTTGCCTTATCCATAAACTTTCATCTCCCCTATCTCTTGCCTTATCAACTTAATTCTAGATGCACAATGTAGCCACCACTTTGATATTTAAAGTAGCATCTTGAAGCAAAAAGCACTCGGCATCCATGCTTTTTTTTCTAATTATCTTATCATTTTTGCCAACTTCCGAAAGTTAAAAAGACAACAACAGTCTGATGATTTAGACTATTCAGTTATGTTTCAGGCAACATGAACATCAAACCCTCCATATTAATGGTTAATTTTTCAAATCATGTTAGAATCAATATAACCTTTCAATACATTATGATAGAAGGTATTGGAAGACATAGAGACCTATTTTTATATTGCATTGGACAGAGTGAGTTTGGCACATATCAGGGATGGCGATATTTAGACTGAGCTATTACAATTAACATTATAATGAAACAAAAGTGAACTAAAAATAAATATTGTGAGTGATATGATTTTGTTATGTTTGCATAGGATTTTAGAAATTCCCAAAATTCTGCAGAAAAGAAGACAGACAATGGATTATTTTGCTGAATTGCTTCACTTCCAAATTTAAGCCATAATGCTCAGGTCCAGTACTGTAATTATTTCAGAAGTAAAAGTACATTTCAGAAGGTAACCGAAATGATTCCAATTTTTATATTGTGGTAATGGTCTTCTTGTCCAGCTTGATTTACTTGTGGTGAAATTGCAAATTTTTCAAATGACTATGCAGACATAGGGAGATAAGTTTCAATATATTTTTGTATATTTCTATAAAATAATTTATATTAAATGGATTCGATCCATATGTAAATTTCATAGCTTTATACAATTGATTTGAAAAAACTGAGTTAAAGCAAGGTGACCCCCAAACTTGCATCCAACCTTGCTGTTATTTATGGGTACAGAATTTATTTTTAATCACACAGGAGCAAGTCCCTTTATAGCTCCTATAACATTTTGTCTAGAAAAGTTCAATGCTCAATTGCAGGCTCCATTAAGTTAAAAAACATTTCCTTACATGTATTTTCTTACACATTTATATTCTGATACTCACAACCTCTAACAGACCACCTTACTTATTCCAGACTGTGCTGAATACCACCAGCGAGGGTACAACACGTCTGGTGTTTATGTCATCCATCCAGCCGGTGCCATGAAATCACATCAGGTGACCTGTCACATGACACAAGATGGTGGCTGGACAGTGATACAGCAGAGATTAGATGGCAGTCTTGACTTCAAGAGAAACTGGACAGATTATCGCGAAGGTTTTGGTGACGCAAACTCTGAGTACTGGCTTGGAAATGATTTGATCTACCTCTTAACAACCCAGAAGAATTGTTCGTTACAAATAGACATGGTGGACAGAGAAGGAAGTGCCTGGGTAGCTGTGTATGATAATTTTACTATTGCTGGTCCAAACGATAAGTTTACTCTAAGTGTGTCCGGTTACAGTGGGAATGCAACTGACGGATTCTCTTATTCAGTAAATATGGGCTTTAGCACTGCAGACAGGGACCACGATGCAAGTGGGACAAACTGTGCTTTCTTTTACGAGTCTGGATGGTGGTTTAAACACTGCCAGATTGTTAATCTGAACGGGCGGTATGACATCGGGTTCCTATGGTTTAACATGGAGACAAACACTTGGATTCAGCTTCAATCCTCCACCATGAAACTCAAACCAGTTTAATCGGGATGTTCTCGGTTCATTATTATGCATTTCATTTTAGAAACAATCTTGTATACATAATATTTTTGTTAAAATTTTGGTAAGTCAAGTTTGTTGCTATGACATTCAGCAGGTCAGAAAACAGATACTCTGTAGTGAAGATAAGGGTAACACAATGTATACTACTCAAAGTTTGCTGCGCACCATAAATCTAGTATCAGTGTGAAATTGCTTTGGCAAAATTTGTCCAAAATTGAAATTGAAATGTGCTCTGTAATACTTGTCTATATTGCTTGAAATTTCACAACCATCCTTTTAATATATACTCAAACCTTTGACTTAATGTAGAAATCTAGACATTTAAAATCACAATATTGATATTAAACAAGAGCACTGCATGCAGATGCCAGCGCTTGTCTGTAGTACACAGTGGATAAACGAAATTCACTGTTCCATGTCTTGCAAACCTATACAATTCAATGTATACCCTGTCTTGCGATTACAAGTACTTACTACTTCCGATCACTGTACTTTTCTTGGGAGCCTATATATTTTAACTTGTACCTTTCTTACGAAAACAGGAAGTAGACTCGATTATCCACTGTGTAATATATGAAGTTTGATGACAGACTGTTTAATAGTTTAGAGGTTATGGCCAAAGTTTTTCACAATGATGAAGACGCCAACGACAATGACACCAGAGTGTGACAATACCTCGACTTTTTTTTCTTTGAAAAACAGATAAGCTAAAAGCAAGAAAATTAATATTTATATAAAGATAAATAATTTTAAGCAAATTTAACCTTTTATGATAAATAAAATATGCCACTTAAAACAATATGCAAAACTTTTAGAATAGAGTTTTCTTTTTGCTTGTTATTGGTCTTGAAATGAGGATACTTTGTAATTAAATTAGTTGACTTGGTTAACTCAAGCATTCAGGAAGTGATACGATTGGGTTACAAGATGTGGGATAATATTAAGCCAAATATAACATTACCACTACAAATCCATGATATGTCCAATATTTTTCTTTCTTCACAGAAATCTACACAGATGTTTAAATCTGTAGATAAAAGAATAAAGTCTGCAAAAAAACTACCCCAGTCTCAAATGTAAATGTGATTTTTTAACTCAAACTAAAATAAGCCAATAAGATTCAGTGGGGGTCCAGGTTAAAATTGTACTTGAGTATTTGTTCAAGAACTCATGGCCAGGCAGTTACCGGTGTTCTAAACCAAGCCTCCGTTTCAATTAATTACATGTACCTTTATAACTTCAATTCAGCATGGGAATTACATCAAAAAGATCTGAATAATTTTCTCTACCTCTACAAAATCTTCATTTTTTTCACAAATTAAATGTACAGTTTATCTGGATATGAAATTTTTGTTTCACAATTAAGTACCCTCAATTTGAGATGTTCATTGTATTGGTGGATATTAATGGTCAAATGACAATGTGATGGTCAGTTTAACCTTAGTAATGGTCAGTATATATATATTATGTATAGACATTAAATCCTACCCTACAGACTCAGATTAAAGCAGCTGGTTCAAAGATGGTCATTGACTAAGAATTTGATTTTTGACTGTCTGTATGTATTACGCCTCTCAATACCCATCTATAGACATATTGTCACACAATATTATATTATGTGATTGTAAGAAAAATAGGTGGTTTCCTCACCATGGGCAATAGTGTCACAGATAGCAATGAAGCTATTTTTAGAATTATAAAAACTTATATTTAGAATTTCTACTTTCCTTTGCCATCACTTAGCTGATCACATTCACTCTTTGTGTTATATAATGGCCTCACTTCACAGGAACTAATGAATTTGCTACCCAGACCTGGTGAAGACAAAATGATGCGGAATGTGTGGAGTGGTACTGTAAGCATTTGCTTCGGGGTATACCATATTCTATATTTAACCGATTTCCCTGAAATGGGTGTTTACGAAAATAGCATTTTCCTATGCATTGTGACCTACTCTTGCCAAGTTTATTTAACTAAATCTTCCCCAATAGGAACAAGAGGGAAGAGGAGAAAACACTATTTTTATTTCATTGATCATCTGTGCATGAGCTGCTTTAAGACCAGCATTTTCATCAACAGGACTTTCTATAAAAGCAGGATACTGATGGAAATATGGATGGACAGGGGCATTCATTGTTAAGCTCTGTTAACAAGCCAAAGTATTTTTGTATCATATTAAATGTGTTGTATATTTTTAAGGAATAATTTTGATATTGTATTGTTACACACATGTTTATATAATCTAGCACTATCTTTTGAATGAAATGATATTTATGATAATAAAAATGTAACTTTTCTTTATGATCTCATTTTTCTTCTTTTTTTTCTTCAAGAAAATATTCATCATATAGAAATAAAAGACATATCGCAGAAAGATATCAGTTCCTAACAATAATATCCAATCACAAAATGTTATGTAAATAAACATAATTTCATTGTTCCCCCTCCCCACTAAATGCTCAAAGCAATTCTGGGCCTTCACTCTGCAGGAGTCCCAAAATTTTCAAAATAATATCCATGAGATAATAAAGCATAAGAAACTAAAAATATACATCAAGTCCACCCCAGGAAAGAGACCAAATGTGTACTATATGCCAAAAAGCATGGGGCTTTATTTCCTCCAAAATTCTTCTGAGAGTAACATATGTAGAACAGCTATATGTACAAATACTTGGTGATAATATGCATACCGTAGCTAAGCTTTGTATCAATCATTTCTGTGAAGTTTTATTGAAATAAGGCAAATTTAAGAGACCATAACTTGAACAAAAATCATCCAAGTATATCATGCATACTAATTATTTCTGTGAAATTTAATCAAATTTGAGAATGAGGTCCAGAAAAACCTAGGCAGACAGATGGACAGATGGTCAGACTGCGTGACCAAAACCAAAATGTCTCCTTCAGGAGGGAGAGGAATAAAAACTGAAAAAGTAAACCATAATGCAACAACGGAAATAGTTTACAAAAAAAATTACAACTAAACAAAATCAAATTGCTGAACACACATTCCTGGCATTTTGACATTTAGCCTTTCATAATAGAGACCTCATTTGACCTTTTTGATAAGCAAAGTTAGTCTGTGTTACATTCATTGTCAGATAAAATTACCCATTACCAGGTTTATATGCAAACGGTGTAAAACTTGATCTTACTGCTGAACACTCAAATTTCTTCTTCTTCTTTTTCCATTTACTGCCCAAATATACTGGCAAAATGCACATGGTTAAAAATGGGATAAAAACAGGAATTTGGAATTTTATTTTTGAGGGATGTCACTTGAGTTTTGAATATCTCAAGTGATTCAGCTGAGGCTATAGTCGGCAGCAATTTGTTTCAGTCTTTGATGGTGTTTACAAAGAACGACCATTTCCTACAAACATCATGTCATCTTTCATCATTCTGTGTGATTAACATCACGTTAGACCCATGTCTGATCCATTCTCAGTCTGATCAGGTTTTACTGTGTAGTCTTCTCTTTGTGCTACTGAGTAGTGAACAGGATAACCAGATTAGCCGGGTACCAGCAGACTGATCTGGGTTTACACAGCTCACACTAGCACATAGCTCTCTTCCTGGCAGGTCAGAGATAAATCTGCTTCTCATGGGATCAACAGTACAGCAGCATATTTAGTAATCACTTTATCTAATGGTTGGGAGTTTGTTCCCTGCCTGCATTCTATACACAAGGATATAACAGGGATGTCAAACCCTCATGTTAGTGACTATTAACAGTAATGAACAGAGGGCAGGTCATTAGCCTGACCTGTGACCTATACGGGGCACCTTGTTAAACCAATTGTGCTGGTCACAATCAACCATTTCAATCATTCTGTTAAGAGATAATTGGACTTAAATTAGAGAAAGAGACCAATTTGAAATAGGAATTGCTATCAACTACATTAGTTTTACAAGGTTTCGTAAAATTTGACATTAATAAAAAGAATAGTTTTGAGGTAACTATTGTCAAGGCTTCAATAACAGTATGCTATTTACTGGTAGAATTTCTTATTTTGAAAGTCATGGTCATAAATAATGTAACAGGAGTCAAAATATACAAATCAGTATACTTAAACACAAGATCAAATAAAGCATCACCAGATGTGTGCCTTATCATCATTAAATACACATTTCTTTTAATAACATGACTTATGTGAATAGTTATGATGATCCAGCACTATTTCTTGCATCAATTTAAAGAATGATTTTTTGTAAGTTTATAAGACAAGCAAACAAACAATAGTGAAACAAAACAAAAAATGAAATTGACTCCTTATAGACTTATTTAAAACAGCAGGTCAGTTGGTAGGTAATTATGACTGCTGATCTAAAAGTTAAATCACACAGGCTCAAAATTATAAACTTGACATAATTATACGTAAACTGAGATTACTGTAAAATTATTGATTTTCACTGACATAAAATTTAACTGAAACATTTAAAGAAATTTCATGATTTAATTTATTTGTGGATTCAAGCTCTAGACACTTGATGTCTATAATATAAAGAACAGGTTTCTATAGAGATTAATATTCATGGATAAAACCCTCCATGAAATTGATGAAAATTAGTGTCCCATGAAAATTACTGATTTCACAGTATGTTATATGTAGCTGAATCTATTGATGACTGACTTCCAACTTTTCATATATGGTACCTGCATAGCTATAATTAAAACTTTACCTCAAGGTTTTCAGGAACAAATTTATGACATGTTGAATATTAATTTACTGAATTTTAAATAATGAAAAAAGGGATTTTTTCTTTACCATGCAGATTGTATAGAATCTGAGCTTCAATATTGTGTGAGCAAATAGAGGAGATCCTGAATGGATCTGCTCTGGTTGTCAAGGCATCAAAAGCATCTATATGAGGTAAAAGGTTAATTACTAACAATCAGATTGACATAGTTAAACAGACTCACTGCATATCAAATTATTTTGCTGTCTGCATTTAATGTTTTTAAGATAATTCATAACAATTAAAGACGTCATGCACCGAGCCTAATGGTATTTTGATGATGCAATGTCAAAGCATGCTTTAGCTACCTATTTAAATCCTTAGACAAAACACTGCAGTGCACAGTACATAAGCTATTTAACTATATGTTTAAAAAAACATCTTTGAAGAAAATATGAATGGTAAATATTGCCATTGCAGATATAGAACCAGAAGAAAAATTGTCTACATATAGTTTCATTATTTTTTAGATAAAATCATTCCACTAGAAGACTTAGACAAGCTCTGACAAGATGTCAATCACATGTCACATACAGTGGGCCACAGGAACAGACCACAGGGTGTCAGTCACATGTCAGGGACAGTAGTAGAGGGCCACAGGAACAGACCACAGGGTGTCAGTCACATGTCAGGGACAGTAGTAGAGGGCCACAGGAACAGACAACAGGGTGTCAGTCACATGTCAGGGACAGTAGTAGAGGGCCACAGGTATAGACTGCAGGGTGTCAGTCACATGTCAGGGACAGTAGTAGAGGGCCACAGGTATAGACTGCAGGGTGTCAGTCACATGTCAGAGACAGTAGTAGAGGGCCACAGGAACAGACCACAGGGTGTCAGTCACATGTCAGGGACAGTAGTAGAGGGCCACAGGAACAGACAACAGGGTGTCAGTCACATGTCAGGGACAGTAGTAGAGGGCCACAGGAACAGACAACAGGGTGTCAGTCACATGTCAGGGACAGTAGTAGAGGGCCACAGGTATAGACTGCAGGGTGTCAGTCACATGTCAGGGACAGTAGTAGAGGGCCACAGGAACAGACCACAGGGTGTCAGTCACATGTCAGGGACAGTAGTAGAGGGCCACAGGAACAGACCGCAGGGTGTCAGTCACATGTCCGGGACAATAGTAGAGGGCCCATGTATAGACCACAGGGTGTCAGTCACATGTCAGGGACAGTAGTAGAGGGCCACAGGTATAGATTACAGGGTGTCAGTCACATGTCCGGGACAGTAGTAGAGGGCCACAGGTATAGACCACAGGGTGTCAGTCACATGTCCGGGACAATAATAGAGGACCACAGGTATAGATTACAGGGTGTCAGTCACATGTCAGGGACAGTAGTAGAGGGCCACAGGTATAGACCAGATGATGTTGGCCACATGTCAGGGACAGAGGGCCACAGGTATAGACCACAGGGTGTCAGTCACATGTCTGGGATAGTAGAAGATGGCCACAGGTATAGATCAGATGATGTCAGCCATATGTCACGGACAGAGGGCCACAGGGATAGAGAAGATGTCAGCCATATGTCAAGGACAGAGGGCCACAAGGATAGAACAGCTCAGTCTAGATGTCAGCCACAAATTAGGGACAGAGTGCCACAGGGATAGAATAGCTAAGCCTAGATGTCAGCCACAAGTAAGGGACAGAGAACCACACGGACAGACCAACTCAGTCTAGATGTCAGCCACAAGTTAGGGACAGAGGGCCACAGGGATATACCAGCACAGTGTAAATGTCAGCCATATGTCAGGGACAGAGTGCTACAGGGATAGAACAGCTCAGTCTAGATGTCAGCCACATGCCAGGGACATTAATATAGGGCCACAAGGTAACAATCAGATATTGCTACTGACAGTGTGGCATAATTTGCAAAAGCTTACAAAACTCACCATGGATTTGTTGAAAAATGAAATGTGTGAGGTTAAAATAATGAATAAAATCATTATGGACCTTTCTTTCTACAGTGGTAAGTCTAACTTGTTCCTACCTGAAACGGAACAGCATCAAAGAAGATGGCGAGGAACCAGTTGAGAGTGATTGTGGAAAGCTCAATATCTATACCCTCAAAGTGAGAGAACAGCTCAGGCAGCTTCTCCTGAACCATGTCTCGGAGGACCTGCTGGTCAGCCTGAGCCCCAATCAGGCTGTGATCGAAATAGTGTGGCGAGAAATAGCGCTCAGCAATCCCTATTAGTGTCCTGCAATAAATGACATATCTTACAGACTGATTGCATTATCTTACAGACTGATTGCAGTATCTTACAGACTGATTGCAGTATCTTACAGACTGATTGCAGTATCTTACAGACTGATTGCAGTATCTTACAGACTGATTGCAGTATCTTACAGACTGATTAGAAGATCTTACAGACTGATTGCAGTATCTTACAGACTGATTGCAGTATCTTACAGACTGATTGCAGTATCTTACAGACTGATTGCAGTATCTTACAGACTGATTACAGTATCTTACAGACTGATTACAGTATCTTACAGACTGATTGCAGTATATTACAGACTGATTGCAGTATCTTACAGACTGATTGCAGTATCTTACAGACTGATTGCAGTATCTTACAGACTGATTGCAGTATCTTACAGACTGATTACATTATCTTACACTGATTGCAGTATCTTACAGACTGATTGCAGTATCTTACAGACTGATTACAGTATCTTACAGACTGATTGCAGTATCTTACAGACTGATTGCAGTATCTTACAGACTGATTACAGTATCTTACAGACTGATTGCAGTATCTTACAGACTGATTGCAGTATCTTACAGACTGATTACAGTATCTTACAGACTGATTGCAGTATCTTACAGACTGATTACAGTATCTTACAGACTGATTGCAGTATCTTACAGACTGATTGCAGAATCTTACAGACTGACTGCAGTATCTTACAGACTGATTGCAGTATCTTACAGACTGATTGCAGTATCTTACAGACTGATACAGTATCTTACAGACTGATTAGAAGATCTTACAGACTGATTGGAGTATCTTACAGACTGACTGCAGTATCTTACAGACTGATTACAGTATCTTACAGACTGATTACAGTATCTTACAGACTGATTACAGTATCTTACAGACTGATTACAGTATCTTACAGACTGATTGCAGTATCTTACAGACTGATTGCAGTATTACATGATGCAGAATCTACAACGATTGCAGTATCTTACAGACTGATTACAGTCTACGTGATACATTTTACAGACTGATTTCAGTATCTTACAGACTGATTGCAGTATCTTACAGACTGATTGCAGTATCTTACAGACTGATGCAGTATCTTACAGACTGATTCAGTATCTTACAGACTGATTGCAGTATCTTACAGACTGATTACAGTATCTTACAGACTGATTGCAGAATCTTACAGACTGATCAGTATCTTACAGACTGATTGCAGTATCTTACAGACTGATTGCAGTATCTTACAGACTGATTGCAGAATCTTACAGACTGATTACAGTATCTTACAGACTGATTGCAGTATCTTACAGACTGATTGCAGTATCTTACAGACTGATTGCAGTATCTTACAGACTGATTACAGTATCTTACAGACTGATTGCAGTATCTTACAGACTGATTGCACAGTGATCATATTACAGACTGATTACAGTATCTTACAGACTGATTGCAGTGTCTTACAGACTGATTACAGTATCTTACAGACTGATAACAGTATCTTACAGACTGATTACAGTATCTTACAGACTGATTACAGTATCTTACAGACTGATTACAGTGTCTTACAGACTGATTGCAGTATCTTACAGACTGATTACAGTATCTTACAGACTGATTGCAGTATCTTACAGACAGATTACATTATCTTGGTTACTGATTACATTATGTTACAGGCTGATTACATTATCTTACAGGCTGATTACAGTATCTTACAGACTGATTACAGTATCTTACAGGCTGATTACAGTATCTTACATACTGATTGCAGTATCTTACAGACTGATTGCAATATCTTACAGACTGATTACAATATCTTACAGACTGATTACAATATCTTACATACTGATTACAGTATCTTACAGACTGATTACAGTATCTTACAGACTGATTACAATATCTTACAGACTGATTACAGTATCTTATAGACAGATTACAATATCTTACAGACTGATTACGGTGTCTTAAAGACTGATTGCAGTATCTTACAGACTGATTGCAGTATCTTACAGGCTGATTACAGTATCTTACAGACTGATTGCAATATCTTACAGACTGATTACAGTATCTTATAGACAGATTACAGTATCTTACAGACTGATTACAGTATCTTACAGACTGATTACAGTATCTTACAGACTGATTACAATATCTTACAGACTGATTACAGTATCTTACAGACTGATTACAGTATCTTACAGACTGATTACATATCTTACAGACTGATTACAGTAATCATTGTAAAAGCAACACTTCTAAAACTGTTCAGACTGATTTTTTTCTAAACTGCTGTACCAAAGTGGTAAAAGATGAAATACTTTTAAATTATTCTGATTTCTTATTTCTATAGGGTTCCTGTTGTTAAGGTATGACAGGTGTGGGTGAAGATTTTGCACAGCTATCAAAATTTTATATAAATAATCAAAATATATACTTCAACCTTTTCTAGTAATATAATTTATTTTCAAAAGAGATAGAAGAAGAAATCAGACTAATTTTTAGAGGGGCAACCTACCAGAAAGCATCCTCAGCTTCCATAAAGATGAGTGCCATAGCAACAATGAAGTTCATCCCCTGGCAATAGCCAATGGTGGGGTTGTGGATACAGAATGCCAGTAGCACATCCTGTAGGTCCATTATCTAGGGGACAAACACAGAACCAGTGGTTACAATTGACTGGGTATCATTTGATTTTCATTCTGATTCTAATATTAATATTACTGATTGAATTAGATCTTGCTTTATCATCATATTTAATCAGTGTGAGCGATGTTATATAAGTTAACTTACAGTAGAAATACACATTTCTTCACTGTAACCAATGGTGTTTAATTATATAGTATTGATCTTTAATTTAGAAGAGGTATATATATATACAATAGTAATTAGCAAGGAAAATATTTATGTAACAAAACATTATGGAACTTCGATGTGAACTTACCCCTTTGGATCCAGGGGAAGAGAACTTGACATTGCTGGGGATGGTCCTCATAAGGTCCAGGGACACTTGCTTTCTGTAACATGCTGCCAACTGTAAAACAACCACAAAACTGTATCACACACCTATATCTCAAAACTGTATCACACACCTATATCTCAAAACTGTATCACACACTTATATCTCACAACTGTATCACACATCAGTCTGTATAAAACTCATGTATCACTTGTATGATATGCTGGTATATGTTACTGTATGATAGTACACACTATCCAGCTGTATGTATCATATACTTACCTATATCATGTGTCATTTTCTAACGTGTGTATCACACACCCCCCCCCAAAAAAACAATCCTTTATTATATTATATTTGTTTTATCGCAAGAAAATAATACTTGATAGTTTCAGCTTGTATACATGGACTTTTGGTTTATGCTGTATAAATAATTTCACAGTTTTATTATCTAACAGAGGTGCTAATTTGACAATTAGAGATGGTTACTGATTGCTATTATTAATCAAATTAGAATGCCTAATGGAGACAATTAGCTCTTTAATTGGACCAACTGATGCTTTTTAACTTTCTTGGTGGATTTTTACAAGCATTTAATATGAGCAATGAATTTTACAGTTTGTAGATTATGAAAGATTCCTAGCCATATAATTTGACTATTATTTTCCAAACTGTTACAATATGGTATATATAAAGGCACTTATTTCTTATATCTTAATTCCATCATGGAGTTTATTCCTAGTAATGAGGGTTCCCGTAAGCTTCTTTATGAGGGTTATGCCTACACCAAGAAATATTCTACTAAGTCCTCAACATGGTGGGAATGTTCCCAGAGAATAAGTCAGCAATGCAAAAGACATACAAGCTACACTCGTCAAGTCGACTACTGAGCATAGCCATGCACCGGACTCCTTCTTCACAGAGGGTTTGAAGATCAAGTCTGAGATCAAGTCCTCTGCCTCTTCCAACCGTGGTCAACCTGGTCAGATAGTTACAGACAAGCTAGCCAATCAGCCGAAAGAGGTGATTGTTGCTGCCGGACCAGTGAGACCTCTGAAACAGACAGACGATCGAAGAAGGCAACTTCTCTGCAGAACCCGCAAACAATCAAAGACATCCCTTCTCCTTTTCCTGAGGAATTTGGGAGTAACCTCATATACGACAATGAAAGCTTGGAGCAGCGCATCCTTATCTTGGCAACAGAAGATGGTCTTCAACTCTTGGACAGTGCTGAAACCTGGTTTCTCGATGGGACACATTCAACTTCACCAGCACAGTTTGAGCAGCTATTTGTGATTCGTTTACCGCTAGGAGATTCTTGTGTTAGCTCAGTGTATGCGCTCCTACCATCCAAACAACAGGCTGCATATGAGGAAATGTTCACCGGATTACTGGATGCCTGCCTCCAATTGGGATATGCCCAAATCCAGATAGGATATTTAGCTGATTATGAAATAGGAATTCACAATGCTGTCCGTTCTGTGCTGAGAACAGACATGACCATCCAAGGATGTTTTTACCACCTTACGCAGGCCACATGGAGAAGGGTTCAGTCAGAAGGACTTCAGGCTGCATATTACAGTGATGATGAGGTGAAGGAATTCTGTGGTAAACTGGACGGTCTTGCTTTTCTGCCTCCAAGTGATGTAAGTGAAGGATTGTTCTTTCTGCGTGAACAGGCTCCAGAGAACCTCCAGTGCTTAGTTGACTACTTTGATGAAAATTATGTGAATGGATCTTTTTGTGCAGTGACAACAGCCAGTGGAAATATACATTTTCGGAGAGTTCAGCCATGATTCCCCCCTGCGATCTGGAGTGTCCAACAAGCAACAATAGAGGATAGAGACAGGACAAACAATCAATGCGAATCGTGGAACAACAGCTTCAAGCACCTTGTTGGACACAAGAATTCTTCATTATGGACTGTGGTTCTTAACACTGAGTAGGATGCCTGTATGGTTGCTGCTGATGTCCTGAGATTCGACAGGGGTGAACTGCCAAGCAAACGCATCTGGAAGGAAACCCAAACCCATCAGCAGCGGTTGAAGGCCCTCTGCCTCCAGTATGTTGCAGGCAAGAAAACACTGGAGGATTTCCTAGGATCCATGGGAAAGATCATACGTATCAGGAAATGAATTGAAAACAGAATGTCAAATTCAGGCAAAGTGGCAGTGCTGTTGAAATAGGCTGCTAATTTAGGTGAAATGTGCTGTAATGTTTTCAGACAATTTAGTGCCAGTGCTGTGTTGAAATAATCTGCTAATTTAGGTGAAAATGTGCTATGTTTTCATTATGATCATATACTGTGTTTGAAAGGATTTTTGTATTTATTTGAAACTCACATATACATTTAAAATGAAATAAATGTGAAAATACGCAGTGTTGCCATTATACGATGTATTATTGTAAAATGTATGAGAAAATAAAATAAAATCATATATTTAAACAAAATAAAGATTGTTTGTTTATTTTACAAACTGAGTTGAAAAAATTCTCTCTTTCTCTCTCTCTTTATACTAGTACTGAGAACATAAAAAATTAAATAATAGAAGGATGTGTGTGTGAGAGAGAGAGAGAGAGAGAGAGAGAGAGAGAGAGAGAGAGAGAGATGAACATCAGTGCTCTTTCACTAATCAATATTTATAGTTATAATCAAGAATACATTTATATAATAATATTATACTAAAAATAAAAAAAGTAACTTTTCAGTTATTTAAAAAATGGTATAATAATGAGTAAAAGAGTAACACACACTACCATTATACAAAAGTCCATGTGATAGAAACAACAATATTAAATTTATTAATAAACTATGGAGAATTTTGAAATTTGAATCTATGGGATTTTGACAACCCAAATACCATTATAACACTTAGGGGATTTTGAATCTATGCCCTTTTTTGGGGTTTTTAAGGGGGGGGTTTTGAGTGTCTCCCATCACACACCTGTCTGTATCCATTACAGTCTGTAGCACACCTGTGTCTGTTCGTATCACACATCTCCTTGTATGTGGTACACTACATTTATGTCTTAGTAATACATTTGTGGTGTTTCATACACACCATCCTGTGTCATACATAATCATACATAAGGGATGTCAAATGTATGTATAATATAAAGGCCTATATATTGAAAGCTAAAATGGAACCCCATCATGATCCAAGACTGTTAACCCTTTCCCTCATAGAGGACACCATGAAAAGACCTATGCGAACAGCATAAAACCAGATCAGCCTGCGAGTAACTTGCAGGCTGATCAGGTTTTATGCTGTTCGCTGCTCCTCAGTGGTCTGGAAATGAGGATTTTGTAATTAAATTTGGTAGGGTTTAACTGTGGCTTTCTGCAGATCAGGCTTTATGTGGTACCTACTGAGTGCGTCAAAATGAGTCTATATGAGGGAAAGGGTTAATTAAGCCTACAGAACCTAGCTAGTTTACAAATCTCATTAATAAAAAATATATATACAGAAAACAGTTCTTGTCATTTAACAGAACAATAGTAATGTGCATGTTAGAAAAAGATTACTGCATATAACATAAACTAGTTCTATGTACAGTACAGTCTGTATACTTTGGGATTGTCAGAGTGCTGACTGCTGCGTGTACCAGACTGCAGGATCTAATCTTGTCTTGTGCCTTGTAAACCATTGCATGTAGATCACTGTTTACAAACTTCTCACCACCTATGATTATCGTAGGTCAGTTGTGATACAGTGGCGCCAACTCTGGCCACAAACCCACCACCAATGTTTCACTGGCCCCACCCTGCCTGACAGCTCTGCCTATATCTACCTAGATACTGTATATACAACCTCCAGGACACAGAGCAGCTGTCTACAGCAATCTCCTCAACCATAAACTGGTACTGTAAATCATTAATTCTTGTTGACATTAAATTTCATGGAAACTGCAATCAGGTCAATTTGTTGGTACAGTATACAATATTGTGGGAGGATTCATGTTCTAGAAAAACATGAAATCTATTGAACATAGTTTTAGTGGGGATTAATTTTTGTTGTTTTGTCCACAAAATCAATGAAAATTAGTCCCCCAGGAAAATTAATGATTCTACAGTACACACTTTGAGTTGCTGTTATTTTGTAAGATTTATGACTGAATTATTAAATTGCAAATTTTTGATGAAATGCCTTGTAACAATAATGAATTTTCTTGCACATGAAGGCAACATTAATTTTGTTCAGAAATAAATGCAATACAATCTGTTCTGAGGTTAGAAAACAGAAGATAGAAGTGTTTCATATAAGAATTATTTCTATGGAATTGATTTTGTATAAAGAAGCTTTTTAAAGTTACAAATCTGGGTTTACTGACTGTACCATATACCGACAGTGTTGTGTATTGCCAGTACTGTGATAAAGAACAATTCTTTGACTTAAAACTGTTTTCAATAAGTGATTTCACAAATTCCAGATAATTGACATGAGAATAGACTTTCCTCCTTTTTTTCTTTAACATGGATGACAATTTTGACCCAAATGACAAAATAAACCACCCAAACCTTTGCCTCTATACAAATCACATAGAAACTAACTCTAGTAACAATATCTTTTTCAAACCAAAGTTACTCAACAGAAAACATTATTCTGTATTTGTAATAGTTACCTTATCTTAAACCTGAATGACAACAAAGGTAAATACAATCTTAATTATCTTCATGTTAGCTAGCAATTAACTAAACAATGCCATAATATCTCATTAAGACGAAACCATTTTCAATTATTGCATAACAAAGACCCAACTGACTAAAAAATTTAAGTGACCTATGTAAGGTCATTTAGGATCACTTATTATACTGGGGTACATGTTAATGGAAAGAAGGTGTTTTGTTCATTTTAATTACAAAGCATTTGAACTGTCTGACCCCAATACCTAATCCCAGTATTCCTCCCAATGAGAGATTCACACATACCAAATTTAGTAATGGAGTTGTTTTTTTTTATAGGACATGTTAATTTAAATTTATTTTTTGTTTTTGTTTTTAGATTTAGAGATCAAAATGACAAAACAGAAAAGTTCCAGCCTAGTTTCCTTTACATCAAATCTGGTCAAAATATAACATCACCCCAGTCATGATGTTTTTGTTCTTGCTTTTTTTCAATCCTATTTTTAGATTCAGTGATTGACTGACCCTGAGGACAATACCAGTTTTGCTCAAAGAAAATTATTAATACTCCATTTGATCTCAATATCTCATACCTAACACAAGTTATTGAGTAGAAACCCCCTTTTTTCATTCCATTTTAGTGACAGAGACATTGACATACAAGTGGTCACTTTTAGAAAAAGTTGTTCAGCGGAAACCAAAAAGCTATTTGACCACCCATCAACAAAACAACACTCGGTCAACATCTAACCTGAGTCTAGTTAACAAATTTTTACTACAAAGAAGGGAGATAACTTACTGGAGAATCAGGTAACAAGTTACAAAGGTTCCTGTAGTAGTGCTCTCCCTTTTCCTTCATAATGTCCTGCACCTTATAATGTACAAGATGGCGCCAAATCTGCTTCCTGAATCTGTCTGGTATTCCACCCCGACATAACTGCTTCAACTCTGTAGGCTGGGCATAAAAGTTCAACAAATAGTCAGAATAATTTTAATTAATTAATTGCATCACTTTAGTCATGGAATATAGACCCATCATTCACCCTAGGACCATGAACAATTCTTCACCAAAATCAAACTTATCCAGGATATGAAAACATAAAAAGATATTGCTTATATGTGGGCAGACATTATTTGAATCAATTTTCCTTTGATTTATTTAGATTTTTTTCCCTCAAAAAATGAAGTTTCTGTTATAGTTCCTTTATCAATTAAAGACAAAGCCATTGTGCAGCTAAAGTATAAATTTAGCTAGATAAAAACAAATCAAGGGGTGAGAACAAAACTAAGCTAAGCGAAAATGTATATAAAAGCACTCATCCTAGTTTCACTCTCATCCCTCTAAATGCTTATATTAATGTATATTATAGACTTAGTAAAAGAAAGCAATATCATCATTTGGTTGTCATGTATTTTTCTCATCAATTAAAACTTCTACCAACCTCATACAATTCTAAGTAATTCTTAATTAGTAAAGGACATTCTTACACTCTCATTTTCCTATACAATAATTTAAATACTTCATTTTTTAACAAATATTTCTAGTCCTTTGATAATTTCTATGTCAACTTAGTCATCCTAACCACCTGACCTGTACCCCATTCTAATAACCAGGTCTTTGTTGAAAAAGTTAAGGTAATGAAATGTGCCTCTACTGCTTCACATAAGACTTTTCAAGTACTTTTAGATATGTTTTAGAACAAGAGCCAGATAATATGTAAGTGTACTTTATATTCTATCAGATCTACATGCCTTTTTTTAATATAGACTGTAAACTTACACATTCCATGGGAGACTTGCCATGTTGTCGCATGAAGACTGTCCACCGTTTCTGGTGTTCCTCGTATACGCCCGCCTGGACCAGGTAATGGTACGTGAGCTCCGTGCACAGGTAGTGAAGCAGCAGACCCGTGTTGGTGTACACGTGCTTAAACCCGTATACATCCACATGCACCTCATTGTTGGCGAGACTATGGACAAAACAACACAATCTCTCATGTGGTTGGATCAAAGATCAGGAGATCAAGGCCTAAGGTTGTCCAGATCTTGGCAAATTAATCAAACATACCTGAGATACTGCCACAAAACATTATATCAACATTACATAATAATCTCTTCATGTTTCCTTTTAGCTTTGGCTGGACAAGTATGATTTATCTAATTAGGGCAGTATCTCTTTACAAGGATTTTGCTGAAAATTGAACTTATCTGTGATATTGTCCTCATAAAAATTATATCCAATTAAGTTAAATGTTTAAAGATAGGACTAGCAAATCAGATATCAGTGACAAGGTGGAGAACAAAGAAGACTGACAATTTAGTGCTACAGACAATACAGTCATACAAATCTTAATTATGGGACTATTTTATGGACTATTTTCTGTTACACAGTGAGTAGGAATAATTGTGCACAAGGTCATTATGAGATAAGATTGTCCAGCACCACCATAATTTTTACCTGTCCACTAGAAAGGTTAACATTTCAATGTTTTTTGTTTTTTTTTTATTCTTTTGGGTTTCATGTCCCACTAACAGTATTCCAATCATTTGGAGACTATGTCTTATTGTGATGGATAAAGTGCTGCCACACTGCAGTATCACGCCATAAACATGTGGCATGGTGCCATACCCAGTCATTTTATCCTGACACCAGACCAACTACAATGTGGTCCTGGAACTAACCTGTATATATATTGAGCACCAAGTAAGGAGCTACAAGTACCATTTATGTTGTGGATTGGAGAACTACAATATATATATCTACCCAACTGATTGAAGTTCTCCTAATTATCATGCAACTGGTCATAGATAAAGCCTAGTGGAAAATCCACCTTATTTTTTTACAGTGATTATGATGGTGGTGATACCAGTGATGATGTTATTGAATAGAGATGTTTGTGTCAATGATAGACATGATAAAGAAGTGTCAGAAAATAACGCCACTGCCGATGATCAGAAAGCATGACACAGATGCATCATAGGAACCTCCTCTGGTTTTATTGACTACCATGAGTCACAAACAGGAGACGCAGGCAGTGAGTGAGATGACAATCAGCCCGACACGGGGACACATGTCGACACATATTGATCTTGGGCCACAGCTGACAAACAAATACACGTTCTACTGCCTTAGAACACAGTCATTTACTGGGGAAAAAAAGAAGTATACCTTAAATTAGAGCATTTTTTATACATATGTCAATGTGACATTAGCTATATTTTTGTAAATTTTAATGAAGCTCTATAAGGCTGTAAGGACATTAATTCCAATTATGATGCATAAATGAGAAGCAATGGTAACATGAGAATTAGATTAGAATGATGATGATGACAAACTTACGATAACAGATTAATATGTTTCAATGATATTGTCAAAGCATAACCTTTTTTTCCCTATTAATTAGATGAGAAATATGACATTAAACAATCTGTGAGATAAACAAATTAAAGCCATAAGTTGAGATGATGATAAGTATTGTGTCTGCCATATGAGTTTAATGATACATGGGGAAGAATTGTGCCTACTGTGTGAGATGTATGACACAGTGTGAGATGTATGACACATGGGAAAAATTGTGACTACTGTTTGAAATGTATGACACAGTGTGAGATGTATGACACATGGGAAAAAGTGTGACAACTGTGTGAAATGTATGACACCGTGTGAGATGTATGACACAGTGTGAGATGTATGACACAGTGTTAGATGTATGACACATGGAAAAATAGTGTCTACTGTGTGTGAGTTATATGACAACAGGAAGAATTGTGACTACAGTGGGATTATAACAAGAAGTATTGTCTATGTGTGTGAAATGTATGACACATAGAAAAGATTATGTACCTTGTGAAGAATGTATGACACATAGGAAGAATTATGTCACAGTATGAGGATGTATGACACATAGGAAAGAATTGTGTCTACTTGTGAATGTATGACACTAGAAAGAATATTACGATGAGGAGGTATGACATATAGGAAAAATTGTGTCTACCTTGTGAGATTATGAACATAGGAAGATTATGTCTACAGTGTGGAGGTATGACACATAGGAAAAATTGTGTCTACTGTTGTAATGTATGACACATAGGAAAGAATTTGCTACAGTGTGAGGAGTATGAATATAGGAAAAATGTGACCTTGTAGATGTATGACACATAGGGAAAATATGTACAACAGTATGAGGGATGTATGACATATAGGAAGATTGTGTCTACCTTGTTAGATGTATGACACATAGGGAAAAATTATGTCTACCTGGTGAGAGGTATGACACATAGGGAAGAATTATGTCTACAGTATGAGGTAGGTATGACATATAGGAAAGAATTGTGTCTACCTTGTGAGATGTATGACGCATAGGGAAGAATTGTGTTTACCTTGTGAGATGTATGACACATAGGGAAGAATTATGTCTACAGTATGAGGAAGGTATGACATATAGGAAAGAATTGTGTCTACGTTGTGAGATGTATGACGCATAGGGAAGAATTGTGTTTACCTTGTGAGATGTATGACACATAGGGTAGAATTGTGTCTACAGTGTGAGGGAGGTATGACACATAGGAAAGAATTGTGTCTACCTTGTGAGATGTATGACACAATAGGAAGAATTATGTCTACAGTGTGAGGGAGGTATGACACAATAGGAAAGAATTGTGTCTACCTTGAGAGTATGACACATAAGGAAGAATTATGTCTACAGTATGAGGGAGGTATGACACATAGGAAAGAATTGTGTCCCTTATCCTTGTGAATGTATGACACATAGGAAGAATTATGTCTACAGTTGGAGAGTATGACACATAGGAAAGAATTGTGTCTACCTTGTGAGATGTATGACACATAGGAAAGAATTATGTCTACCTTGTGAAATGTATGACACATAGGGAAGAATTATGTCTACAGTATGAGGAGTATGACACATAGGAAAGAATTGTGTCTACCTTGTTAGATGTATGACACATAGGAAAGACTTATGTCTACCTTGTGAGATGTATGACACATAGGAAAGAATTGTGTCTACCTTGTGAGATGTATGACACATAGGGAAGAATTATGTCTACAGTAGTGAGGGAGGTATGACACATAGGAAAGAATTGTGTTCTACCTTGTGAGATGTATGACACATAGGGAAGAATTATGTCTACAGTGTGAGGGAGGCAAAATTTGTCTACTGGAGAGATGTATGACACAAGGGAATAATTGTGTATATGGTAGAGAGTATGACACATAGGAAAAATTGTCTACTATGGAGATGTATGACACAAGTGAAGAATTGTGTATACATGTGAGAGAGAATGCACATAGGAGAATTGTGTGTACAGTGTTAGAGGTATGACACATAGGAAAGAATTTGTCTACCATGTGAGAGGTATGACACATAGGAAGAAATTGTGTCTACCATGTGAAGTATGACACATAGGAAGAATTGTGTCTACCTTGTGAGATGTATGACACATAGGAAAAATTGTTCTACCTGTGAGATGTATGACACATAGGGAAGAATTGTGTCTACCTTGTGAGATGTATGACACATAGGGAAGAATTATGTCTACAGTGTGAGGGAGGTATGACACATAGGAAAGAATTATGTCTACCTTGTGAAATGTATGACACATAGGGAAGAATTGTGTCTACAGTGTGAGGTGTATGACACATAGGAAAGAATTGTGTCTACCTTGTGAGATGTATGACACATAGGGAAGAATTATGTCTACAGTATGAGGGAGGTATGACACATAGGAAAGAATTGTGTCTACCTTGTGAGATGTATGACACATAGGAAAGAATTATGTCTACCTTGTGAGATGTATGACACATAGGGAAGAATTGTGTCTACCATGTGAGAGGTATGACACATAGGGAAGAATTGTACACTGTGAGATGTATGACACATAGGGAAGAATTGTGTCTACAGTGTGAGGGAGGTATGACACATAGGAAAGAATTGTGTCTACCTTGTGAGATGTATGACACATAGGGAAGAATTATGTCTACAGTGTGAGGGAGGTATGACACATATTAACGAATTGTGTCTACCTTGTGAGATGTATGACACATAGGGAAAGAATTGTGTCTACAGTGTGAGGGAGGTATGACACATAGGAAAGAATTGTGTCTACCTTGTGAGATGTATGACACATAGGGAAGAATTATGTCTACAGTATGAGGGAGGTATGACACATAGGAAAGAATTGTGTCTACCTTGTGAGATGTATGACACATAGGAAGAAGATTGTGTGTAACATACTTGTTGAGATGTATGACACATAGGGAAGAATTATGTCTACCTTGTGAGATGTATGACACATAGGGAAGAATTATGTCTACAGTATGAGGGAGGTATGACACATAGGAAAGAATTGTGTCTACCTTGTGAGATGTATGACACATAGGGAAGAATTATGTCTACAGTGTGAGGGAGGCAAAATTTGTCTACTGGAGAGAGATGTATGACACAAGGGAATAATTGTGTATACTGGTTAGAGATGTATGACACATAGGAAAAATTGTCTACTAGTGAGAGATGTATGACACAAGTGAAGAATTGTGTATACTGGTGAGAGATGAATGGCACATAGGATGAATTGTGTGTACAGTGTTAGAGGTATGACACATAGGGAAAGAATTGTGTCTACCATGTGAGAGGTATGACACATAGGAAAGAATTATGTCTACCTTGTGAAATGTATGACACATAGGGAAGAATTATGTCTACAGTATGAGGGAGGTATGACACATAGGAAAGAATTGTGTCTACCTTGTGAGATGTATGACACATAGAAAGACTTATGTCTACCTTGTGAGATGTATGACACATAGGGAAGAATTATGTCTACAGTGTGAGGGAGGTATGACACATAGGAAAGAATTGTGTCTACCTTGTGAGATGTATGACACATAGGGAAGAATTATGTCTACAGTGTGAGGGAGGTATGACACATAGGAAAGAATTGTGTCTACCTTGTGAGATGTATGACACATAGGGAAAGAATTATGTCTACAGTGTGAGGGAGGTATGACACATAGGGAAGAATTGTGTCTACCTTGTGAGATGTATGACACATAGGGAAGAATTATACAGTGTGAGATGTATGACACATAGGGAAGAACTGTGTCTACCATGTGAGGGAGGTATGACACATAGGAAAGAATTGTGTCTACAGTGTGAGTGGTATGATACATAGGAAAGCATTATATCGATGTATACACATAGGAATGAATTGTGTCTACAGTGTGAGGGAGGTATGACACATAGGGAAGAATTAATCTTTTAAGATTAAATAAAGGAGAAAGATGAAACTATTGTTTAATATCAGTTCAATCAACCTTGCTAACCTGGCAGACTTCAACTGCTTATGTGGACTTCTATAAACCAAAATAAAAATAAAATGGTTATTTTCTACAGAAATATGTCTTGTTTTGATATTAACTAGAACTGTAAGCCAAAGGCTAACGGATACCCCACCCCCCCTATCCATCTCCCACAACCCCAAACAACCAAAATCCTTACTTGTGAGCAGTGCTTGGTAATAGCTATTTCACATGAATGTGGGAATGCAGTGATACAAAGAGAATGTATATAGACGTATACATGTATATGCATTTATATGTAAACCAAGTTCAACTGTTTCAAAAGTAAAGGAAACCAAATCAAGATTCAAGGTTGATGGCTATAGTTAGTCAGGAAATATTTTTATTTATCTATTTTTGCATAAAGCCTGAAACAGTCTAAAAGGGAACATGTTTGAAAATTCAATAATAAAAGGTAATACAATTCAATAAAAAGGACAATAACTCCTACAAAAGTTGATAATCATAATGAAAAGCATCTGTTATAGTTGATTAATCATAATTAATAACAAGAAACAAGTTGAATGATGCGAAACCAGGTTTTTAAGTTCTCGAATGTATACAAAATCTGATCATCATACCTCACTCCTAAAGGAAGTTATTTGATGGAAATGAAAATTCTATTTTTAGCAAAGCAACCTTGACCTTGACCCTATCATTTTGGCAATCAATCCCAATATTCCTCTTTTGATAAGGTATCTACATATCAAGTATGAAAACTGTATCTCTATTCTAACAGGAAACTAAATAATCCCTATATTATATATATATGGGAAGAAAATTCAAAGGGCAGTAACTCAGGTTTAAATGGTAAAAAACAATTTTCCAAAACACATGCACATCTTCAAATATATGTTGTCCATCTGTGAAGGTTTGGGGTAAATCGCAACAATAGTGTAGGAGGATTTAGACACACAAGATTTGTTCCCTATATATTCAATAAAGGGAAAAAATTCAAAGTGGCATAAATCCTGTAATAGATGATGAATCATAAAGAAAATTGCAGATGCACAAGTTCTCTAAGTAGGAATTTCATCAAAATTGGCAAAAAACTGTAGCAGAAGTGCACACAAAATTGTGCCTACGAATGGATGGACAGAAGAACGAACTACCCTATTCAAGTATACCCCTAAAAACTTTGTTGTGGGGGTATAACTACAAATGCCTCCTCTGGACACAGACAGGTGCCCCCCCCCATTGTGACATTGCATTCAGTAAGTCAGGGGCAAGAACTCTGCTATGTTTCAAATAATTTCAAACCAATCCCAGGCATACAACTGCACATCAAGGTGAATAAAAAAGTGAAGTACTTTATGATAGGCTACAGGCATCATAATACTATTCTTGAACCATCGAACATTCTTCAAGAAGAGAGAAATTTAAAGGACAAGCTATTTACTTGTTATTGAACTGTTCTCAACCTATTCTAGAGCTTTTGTTACAGAACTATTCTTGAACAAGATCTAAAACAGTTACACAAAACTGTCTTAGAACAATGGTCTCTAAAATTAATCTCAATTAATGATATAATATAGATGTTCTTGATGTGCTCACTAATCAAGGTTGTTCTAGAGCTTTTTAAACACTTCATTTGGAGCAATATTGATGTAGTTCTGAAACTGTTCAATAATACATCAGAAGGAAACATTTGTTGCAGGGTTTGTTTCAGAAAATCTTGTCATACCTACCTTTCATAGGTTGGAAGGCGGGGGTTGATCTTTCTAGCTTCCTCTAACAAAGATTGCACTCTCTTCTTGTGCTGAAATTAGAATGTTGAAAATAATTGATAGATTATATAGCCATAGTGGTCCTTAAGCTTTCTTACCTTAGTATATATGCCTTTATATGCTTTTCATTCTTAAAAAAGATCATATGAGAAAATAACTAAATTGAATATTCATATATCAACTAATTAACCAATTAATATGTTTAGACAGGAACTATACTTATAATCCCAAGAAAATGTTAATGTTGTATATCTTACATTTCATGATACAGACTGTAAATATGTACTAGTTTAATGCACATGTTCTGTTGATGTAGTCTGAGCATCACTTGCTTCTTGTAACTAGTTGGTATAGCATCACAGTTGTGTTGTCATCTCATTTGAGTGCCATTCAAAATTGAACAAGTCAATACTGAACACAAATATACAACAGTTAGAGTCTGCAATGCTAAAGATTAAGCTCAGCTTTCATGTATTTCATCCAAACTCCTCAGTCTTTTCCTGTTTTCTCAAATAACTAACATATTTATCCTTCTCTGAATACACTTAAGCCCTTTTCATCTCATTTTATGATTATATTTTGTATTATTCAGCTATCATAATGAAACATTAAATCACTACTCAGCTATAAAGACAGTATTTTATCTATGAAATGCTGCCAAAGTTTCTCATACTGTTTTAATTGGGAATCATCCCTGCCGCTGGGAGGTCTTGGGAATTCATGACGTTTAGATAATGAGGAACTAATGATGATAAGCTTACTATATCAAAAGGCTGTGGGAATTCACTGGCATTAAGATATATCAGTCATCACTTCCCATTATTTTCAGCTGATGTGATCTTTTTCTATCCTAAATTTCGATAGGCTTGCCTCATTGACTAAAGTATTAGAATCATGATACTTTCTTTTCCTTGCTAATGTTTCTATAAGGGAAGCGGGCAGAAGATCAATAAGTAAAATCAAATGATGAAGTCTGAACATTTCTACTGTGTAAGTATATGCACGTTATGTTGACCTTGTACTTACCAAATATTCTCCTCCCTTTCTTGCTTATTAACAATTATCCAAGTCTTAAATTCTGAATAATTTATTATTAGTTTAATTTATAAGTCATTTTTTTATTTTTTTTTTTTTTTTTTTACAAAAATGTTATACCCTAAGACTTGTTAAGCAAGCCATTTATTTTGCATGATGGTACTCTTTCTTTAACAATAATTATAAGCTTATACAATCAAAAAAAAAAGAAGCCTTATTAA
>CM037787.1:55021968-55050229 GCA_021229015.1 Solen grandis | reverse complement strand
GTCTGCCAGTCAGTGGGGAGGGAGCATTAGGTTAAACTTCATAGGTGAAGATGGTGTGGATTCAGGCGGTCTGCGCAGAGAGTTTTTCACACTTTTGTTTGAACAGACCTTTTGGAAAATTGGTCATTTCTTGTAGATACAAACTCCTGAAAAAGCATTACTGCCTATTAGGCAAGGCAACTGCTGTTGCCTTGATACATGGGCACCCAGGGCCCAATGCGTCAACAATGCAGTTACAAACTTTATAACCAAGTGCAAGGAGCCAGAAAATGTGGAGGACCTATGTGTGGAGAGAGAAGACATAAGGATGGCTATACACTTTGTAAGTACAATTTATTTAAACACTCAGTATAAAACTGTTTTCAGTGAATCAGATTGGAGATAAGTTTATAATACAGTTGTCCTAAATGTGCAAATTTTTTGGCCAATGTGTCATGAGCCTTATATTTCATTAGGTTATACAATTGATAAAAAATTATAACAAATACAAACAGACATAATGTACAGATTAATAAGAATAATGTGACTAAACATTTAACAAGAAAGAAATATTTTTTCACTGTCAAACTGATCTATTTTACTCAGCTATCTAAATTAAGGGCACGAATAATTTCAACATCATTAATGCATCATACCTCAGCCATATATATTTTGACAACAGCAGAGGTTGAAGCTTAGGTTTAATTCTTTCTTCTTATGTGATAAATGTTTATCACCCAATTTGCTAGGTAACCGTAAATGAAATTTTTATCAGCCTTTATGTTGTAACTACTAAATTAGGATTGGCCATTTGAAATATTTTACCGGCAAATTGCCGATGGCAGATGACAATATGAATCGCTGTGTGTTTGAAATTGAAAGCCCTGCGTTTTTTTTTTTGTTGAGAAAAGGGATTTTTTGTACCTTGTTATAACGTTGTAATAGGTTACAATCAATTAATTGAACTGATATGCTGTTAAGCTCAATTTAAGCTTATGTGATCTGTTGTCAACCACTCTTTCATTCAAAATTCAAAGGACTAATTTGGGCTATTTCTTCAAAACCATTGAAAGTTTAAAAGCAAATATGTTAAAATATCATTTTAGATGGAGAATAATTATGTCAGTGCAGCAGACTGCTCTATGTACTATGACTTTCTCAGTGACACAGGGTTTCGAAAATTTTTAGACAATTCGACCAAATATGATGAATGTAAGTTGAGTCAGTGTTGGTAGTAAAATGTTACACTCCCACACACTGAGTTGTGGGGTAAACTAGGGTCACCTTGTCTGCCTACCTGTCTTCTTCCGTGAGGTTGCTGAACTCTGTTGTCTGTCGATTTTCTTTTAAAAAACTGGGCACATATGTTCGCCATCAAAAGATGACCATCTAAGTGATAACACTGGTGAAAACTTAAGAGAGGTTTTCAACTTAAGGCTTATGTCTTAGGTTGAAATTGTGTTTGCTTACAGTTTCTTTTAGACTTGCAACAGAAATATATTAAAACAATTGTTCCACACGCAGGTTAAGAGCAGATTTATCTGGCGCTAAGTCTGTATGTTGGGTATTTACAAGTGGGGACTTCTGACAGTATTTTATCGGTTTGCCTATCAATGCTCTTGCAGGGCTGCAGCTCCAAGGCGTCCTTTCTTTAATACGGAAGACAGCCAACCAGTCATCCTCATACAACATGTTCGGCAGGATTGAGGATATCACAGCAGAGGAGATTCTTGGATTGTATAAGCCATGTTTCTCCTCCAAAGAGGAGGAGAAAAGGCTAGAGAAGAAATGGTAGTATACAACTCCTGAAAAGAGTTCAACGTAAGTTAGTTTTTGATTTTAGTCCCAACCGGTGAAACCGGCTGGGGACTATAGGTTTGCGCGCATCCTTCCATCAGTCCGTCTGTCCAGTCAGTCATTCTGTTCAACTTTCATTTTCGCTCCACAGTGTAGTTTGCTACTAGTATACTGACAAAGCATTGTTTAAAGTGATATTCAGTTCTACCTGTGCTAATTTGAAACATTAAAAAATATATTTATGAAACAAAAGTGAGTTAATTATATTCAGTTGCGGCACACGTCTAACACTTAATTTATTTGCTACAGACTGAGAAACTATGGAACTATGTTCCCCACAAACACATCAGTCATTTCTTAATGGAGTGTTGTTTCTAAGAGTGATAAATTGCTTAAAACATGCTTCATTTTAACTTTTTATTGTAACCGCATTATGCTGGTTTCTTTTTCGAGCTAAGAAAATATTTGCATTTTTTACCAATGATCTATGATAAAGTCTACAACGGTGCTCCTTTGATGTTTAGATAAATGCTTGTATTGTTAAATTGTTTTCAGGGGGAGATGTGTCCACCCCATGGCTAAATTATGTTCTGCAGGAAAAGAATGATGAGAAGGATGTCAAGATCACAACAAGCCACGTCTTTCGTGCATTGATAGGGAGTGACAGAGTACCTCGCAACATTGGCAGTGCCGTTATTGAATTTGACCACAAATCTGACAACCTGTCCACTGCAAACATATGTGAACCTACGTTATTGTTTTCTCAAACAGGAAAAAAATCAAGACTATGATTCCATAGAAAGACATATGCTCTACATTGTGGCTGGAGCGCAAAGCTTTGGTATAGCTTGAATTATGGCACGTTATAAGTACCAAGTATATTAACAATACATAAAATGCCTATCATATTAGTCAGCATCTGTGCATGCAAGTAATCTCTAACATAACTGTAGGTATCTGTTTCTGTCCTTTTCACCTTGACACTATCATCCGGAAATTAATCTCAAGTCTTCCTCTTCCATTAAGGTATCTACCTATATATTATATATTGGAAGAAAATTCAAAGGGCATTAACTCAGGCTTAAATTGTTACAACTGTCACGGCAAATTTGATTAAATGGCGCAACAAAGAAAAGCCAGCAAAAAACTAGTTAACTAAATATATTTTAATTATAAACAAGTGACAAATATCAATATGAATATCACAACATACAGTGTCTTAAAATTATAATAACAAATTAGTTTGATCCTTGTCTGATTGATAAAATTTAAATTTAACCTGAGCAATCCAATAGATATGTCCTTTATCCAAATGTAAGTCCGAAATTAATTCCACACTGTTGAATGACCCACACTTGATGAATTGCTGCCAAAAACAAGTCTGCTAAAACAAGTCTCCTCAACCAAGTCTCCTCAACCAGTCTGCTCTCCCTAAAACCCCCTTCATTATATATACTTGAGCAAAATATTCTAGAAACAACCATACTATTCTTCAAAAAAGAATGTTCTAAAGTGTAAACAGGTTACATAAGACTTCTAGAATTTTCCATAGAAAGAAAGAAAGTTCCAGTAAACAAATATACCAGTAAACAAGTTATTTTAGAACAGGGATCGCCTAATAGATCACTCCAGAACAAAACTAGTAAACAAGTTATTCTTAGAATAGGGATTTCCTTCTACAGTGTTGTGTATACATAATAAGGTTAGGTGCAATATGTAACACAACAAAATACCCAAAACACATGCACGTCGTCACATATATGCTGTCCGTTGTAATGGCGCAAATACCTCCTGCATGCCGCTTTGTCATGAGATTTTAATCTTCATATGAAGTTTCAGCTTGACACCTTTTATACTTTTTAAGTTATGGCCCAGACAATAAAGTACGACGACGACGACGCCAACGTCAACATAGATCTTTGACAGAGTGATAACAAAGTCACTACTATGAACAATAAATAAAAGCGTCAGCATCTGTGCATGCAAGTAATCTTACTCTAGGTATCTGTTTCAAACACACCAATAGACGTATTTTACTGGTGATCTGCCTCAAAGGTACCCGGTACATTGTTGCCCATTAAAAAAATCAATGACTTTATATATAATAAGAAGGTAGGTAACTTCTTCGACTGAAAACTTACACCATGTTGTTTCAATTGCCGTAACACCTGTGAAATTTGGTGGATTTTCATAAAATTGGTCTTATTTTGCGTGGAAGGGATAAATAAAGACAATCCGGTACAAAAAACACTCCCTTGTCAAAGGAATCGCGCTACAACAGTTCGCGAAGTCGAAAACGTTTTGGTCGCCAATTTCTCCCGTGTAAAACCATAGAATAATTAAAGCCACGATATCAGTGTTATTTGTATGGACAGATACTGATGAAAGAAACAAATACACCTGAAATGAACACTTGTGCTGACTTGAAATCCATTGTTTTGAGAAGATTTTGTGACTAAATCGAAAACAAAACTACACCAGCAATGTCACCGAGACGCTCGATAGAAACTGTAGGAAATCAGCAGTTTAAACGTAGCTGATCATCGGTCAAGGTCGAGTCGGATGAATTTTTAGAAAGGTAGAAAAAGGACTGAATAAGATGAAAATTTAAATAACAAGTATTCATTTTTTGGTTGATTATGGACATACATGTTGTTATATATATATTAGTAATATGGATGGCACAACTATATCTGCATCTTCTATGTCTACCAAAGTCTATCCCGTAACATGTTGCTTCCTGAAAGAAAAGGTCAAGTGTTTGGTATGAGTTTTAAAGGGTTTAGCAGATTCATTAAACTTTAATTACTTTTAAATCAATCTATTTGCTTTGTTAACAATAAGTCACTGCACTTTTTTTTCTTTTTTTGTGTTTTTGTTTTTGCCTACAGTAAAGAACTGGCTCCATATTTTTGTCTTTATTTTATGACATGAATGTGTTTGCCCTCACTCACATAGGTATTCAGCTTTGTTAATTTTTAATGTTACAGCATACCTAGTAATCCTAGCTTTAATGTCATATTTTTGGATAAAAATTAGCATTGCAATGACAGGAAAATTGCTGTCAACGTCACAAATTTCAGATAAGCTTTATCTATATTCAATATCCCTGTGTATGTGTATCACAACTTTTAAACCGAGAGTCAAATTAAGCATTAGTAAACTGCTCTCTATACTGTTAGTAGCTTGTTAGTGCTCTACCGGTGTTAACACAGGAAGGGACTGTAGGTTTGCCCTCTGTCTGTATGTCCAGAATTCAGGAATCCGTGATAACTTAAAAATAATATTAATAATAATAATAATAATATAACTATTATTATTATTATTAAATTTGGTATATGAAAAGATGGCAGCATGGAGATTCTGCACATCACTTTTTTGTTTGTTTTTCTTTAATGTGTGTATTCCAGATAAAAGTAAGGGCCCTTATAAGTGGAAAATGGCCAATTAATAAAAGGTGAAAATGCCCACATGCACAAGTTTATGCCTGTATAATTACTTTTGGGAGTTTTGCTCAAAAACTTAACTTAAAATTCCATGTTTTTCCAAAACAAAGGTCCATAACTATATTCATAAGTTCAATGGTGACTTAATGAAAATACCCAGGAGCACAAGTTCATGTGCTGAATAATATATACATGAAGTTTAAGTATGTTGTACCAATACTTTCGTTATGCATGGAACAAAGTTTCAAGACAGACAAACAAAAGCCAATCGATATAACCCCACACCCTGACTTTTTTGGTGGTAACAAAATTGCATTGTCTAAATTATGTAAATCAGCAACATGTCTAAATGTCCGTTATATGAATAAATACCTCTTCAGACAGAGCAACATTTGAATTTAGACTTTGTCCCATTATCCACAGATGCAGAGGTGATCTGTTGCCTTCTGTTCATAGCGGCCTGTGTGATGCTGCAGCAATAAATCTTGTCAAAGAACTGTTGAGTACACAAGATGCAAGGCCAATAAATCAAGCTTATTATCCATATCAAGAATTGAGGATTAGGGCCTAGATATTTTGTGAAAAGTTATTATAAATAATTTCTTTAGACAAGGATGATAAGGCTTAGACAAAAATATGCAATATGGATCTCGGACTGACTGACTTTAAAAAAGAATACATACATATCTCATTATGGAAATTGTGAACAGCTTAGTATCCACTAGTAAACAGAAGCTTGAAAAACCTTTTGCCCTGTATATTTTTACTTTAACTCTCACTCAGCTCCTCACCGCGTGGGTTCAAATCCCGACAGGGTCATTCAGATTTTTGTGTGGAAGCCTTCCAGCTGGCTTGCGGTAGGTCGGTGGTTCTACCCGGATGCCTCCATGCATTCAGGGTCTTCCTCCACTTGTAATTAACTTGACGTCGCTATATGACTGAAATGCTGTCGGAGCGACGGTAAACTCAAATAATCAAGCCAAGTCTTATACCTCTGATTGTAGACACTACGACTAGTAATACAGCTATTGGTGTCCAGTCCTCGATGTTGCAGCATGTACTTAGCTATTTTGATGTTTTCTTTTCCTTTATCAGTTCTCACTCTCCCTGGGAGACCATATTTAATGACTCCATTCAGAAATGCTGCCAAAGCTGTAAGGGCTTTATTGTTTGGTGCAATCTCTGCATACACTGGTAGTCTGGAAAATCCATCAACGCCAGCATGAATCACAAACCTCTATCTACAAAGATAAAAATAAAATTTGTCATTATAAACTGACACAGAAGACTTAACATAAAACTATTAATCACTATCAATGCAAAGTAAGACATTAACACTAGTAATGGAACCACGCAATTATGTGATTAAAACGATATTATAAATTATAACGATTCAACAGAGATCACTTCCACAAACATGGTTTTTCTTTTGAATTTGATTTTATTGATGATCACAATATGCATTTGAATAAGTTATCTTATGACCTACTGATATCACAAAGATTCCAAGGGATGATAAGAAGAAAAACCCAACACAGGTCTAAAGGATAACCTTTCTGTAGACACAGTAAAAGAATATAAGCCCTAACTACAATGATTTCAGACCTTCCCTTCAGCACTACAACTTTATCAATAAGGATCATTTAAGCATTGAACTTATGATAATTTACAATAACACGATACAAGTATATTCAGATGAAGTTATATATATATATATATATATATTGCAATAACTACTTGATTAATTTATGATTTGTATCAATATGCCACAGAGACATGGGAGCTTGAACACTGTATCGTCGTCTTTTGATGCAATAATTTTGCATGAATATTCTTCTAATGGCAACACCACGGGGCTCTAATCTTTTAATTGATTCTTGCACTCTTTGTCTTTGGACATGTAAACCATTAGACTTCAAATGAGCCCACACAGTTCTGTATCCTGAATTTGGGAATTCTTGTACTTTCTGAGCTACCAAATAATCAAGTTCTTCATCACTGATTGCACTGAAAGAATCATTTCTATAAAGCCCATATTCTTGCAGTCGCCTAGAAACAGTTTACTCACTAATGTTCATTATAAATGCCATTACTGCAACTGAAAAGCCATTTTCCAAGTAAAATTGCAATGTTTCAGAAATCTAGTCCATTGGTCTGCCTTTCATAGATGTGTATATCAAGCAGGGTTTATTTCTTACATTTACAACATGATTTTCATCTTTTAAAATTTGTATGGCTCTGTTTAGCAAAATCGTAACATTTTTCAACATTAGCATTAAGTTGTAGCATTTCATCATTTGGAATTTCAACAACTGTTTTTATTTGCTCTTCACAATTTTCGGTCCGATGTTCCTCCAACTCAGAAGCAATGCTGTTCAGTGTTTGGCTCAGTACTTCAGCAACATCTACCATATTGAAATATAAAAATCAACCAGTAACTTAATGATAAACATACATCAAATATCTCAGCCAAACATATAATTTACTGAGGCATAAAAAAAGAATTGGGTATGGAAAAAAGAGGCAAGTCTCTGGTTACTGTACTCAACAGAAGGTGCATTATATACAGGCATAGAATACTCTTACTTATGGAATGATATTTATGCAAATATTACATCATGCTTTGCGACTATGTCATTATGTTTGATGACAATGTCATTTTGCTTGGTGTTATCCTTTTGTGCTTGTTGATATCGATGAATGCGTTTAGACAAGTGAATTGTGTAAGGACATTTCGCATTCTCCTTGATGGCAAAGTGCTTCGTTGCCGTCCATTGTCCTTGGTTAAAAGGAAATCGCGCTTTATGAATTCAAACAACACCATGCGTGCTGATGTTGCTCACTAGTAGTATACACGATGGTGGTTCTGGACCACTTTTGCACCGAATGACCTTTGCGAACTTTTCCAAGCGTTTTTTCTTGCAAATAGAGCCCCCTATAACTTTTTATTTTTACTAGAGTGTATTTTTCGTCGGGACAACCGCAAATTGGGGAAACTTTTTGCACCGAACAACCTTTTGTGTTGGCAACCCACCGGAGAGCAGAATTTTGCACCGAACAACCTTTTGTGTTGGCAACCCAAATTTTTGACATTTTGCACCGAACGACCTTTTGGCACGCACATCGGGGAGAGCAGAATTTTGCACCGAACAACCTTTTGTGTTGGCAACCCACCGGTGGGCAGAATTTGCACCGAACGACCTTTTGGCCAGCACATCGGGAGAGCAGAATTTTTGCACCGAACGACCTTTTGTGTTGGCAACCCACCGGAGGGCAGAATTTGCACCGAACGACCTTTTGGCAAGTACATCGGGGAGAGCCGAGCAACTTTTTTTGTAGTACAGCCAGGTACACTAGCCAATCTCCTTTTCGCACCTATTCCATGTAGTGGGGGTCTATGCGTGTCGATGGAACCGGAGGTGGAGGCATATAGACGGGTTTCTGGACCGGAGTAGGTTTTTGCGGAATTTCCTGCTGCTTCCAGGTTGCCACAATCCAGACGACTACCGCAGCGATGGAAATGCAGGCCCACTTCTGGGCTGTTTCCCCTATCTTCGTACTCTCCTCGTCGCCGGATTGCTTCAACAGGGCCAGCACCTCCACCAATATGTTCGTAGTCTGCTCCTGGCGCTCCTCTAGTCTACCCAACATGGTCGTAGTCTGCTCCGCGCGCTCCTCTAGTCTACCCAACCTCTCGTATAGTTTTTCGATAGGGGTTCCTCTAGATACCGGCATGGTCTGCTCCGATCGCGCCTCTAGCCGCCCCAACCTCTCGTTTTTTCGATAGGGGTTCCGCTAGGTACCAAATGTCCGCTCTCCTCTTCGATAGAGGTCCCTCTAGGAGGGCCGGGATCCGCATCGACCAACCGTTCGTCGATAGAACGGTACGACTGTAGTTTTCGGATCGGACACATTTTGCGTGGTAGGAACTGCCATATCGTACAGCCAAATCTTGTATAGCCTCGAGGACCCGATACCATAGCGATTTTTTCGCCTCGTGTGCCGACAGCCGGCCTCGGAGGGAGCGGATTTTTTGGATCTGCTCCTGGGACAAATCTCGTCTAGGTGGCATGGCTATATACAATTTTCCCAAGCCTCCAATTGTACTGCAAGAAAGTGTGGAATATTTGCAAACCATTGCAAACGTCTGTTGTAGGGGTTGCAAACAATTGCAAATGTCTGTTGTAGGGGTTGCAAACTATTGCAAACGTCTAATGTAGGGGTTGAAAACAATGGCAAACAACTGGTTGCAACAAATTGCAAACGACTGGTGTGTATCGCAGTCGAATGGAAAATGTTAGGCCGGATCGGAAAAAAGAAGGCAGCGGCATGGAAGGGCTGGAAAAAAGCGAACTCTAAGCCCTTAGCCGCGGCGGCGCCGTGTTCTTCTGTCTGCCTTGTGGTCTCGTGCTAGTCTAGACGCTGGCCGCGCAGACCGCGAAGCGCCGGTTTTTCCCCCCTTTTTTGCAGCTGTTGTTCGGACGTCCCCTAGCTTGCAGCGCATCGAAGCGACCACTGCTTCCAGGCGGAGCTCGGCAATTTCTGTTTCTAGAAAGCTTCCGTATACGGGCGTATCCTCGTCCGTCGCGGGCTCTCCGTTGGCGTCGGTTGGGGCGAAAAAATAGGGTCGTGCGGAGCCTGCCTCGAAACGTCGTCTTCGAGTACCGCCAACAGAGATATTCGCCCGCAGGCAGGTCTGTCGTCTTTTTTGTGTCTTTGGGCTGCGGGGTGGGAACCTCCAGGAGCGTGGCTGTTTTCTTCTCTTGTACAGCTTTGTTATGCGCTTTTTCTATGTCTGCCAAAGCCTGCAGATCTTCCATGATTTTTGGGTCTGGGGCCGCGAGTACTTGGATAGGGTTCCAAGATATGCGCTTTTTGCCGTCCCAAAACTCTTGGGCGGGTAGTACCGATATTGCCAGCCCGGCGCCTATGCCGGAAGGCACTAGCCAGTACACCAAATCTTTGTATTTGTCCTTTTCTATCGCGAAGAAACGAGCGCACGATTCCAGAACCCTGCGCAGGCCGCGGGTCGCCCAAACGACTGCGACGTAGTCGGGGCCAGACAAGACCACCCTGTGCGAGTTGGACGTTTTTCGGAATCCCAATATCTTCTATCCTTGGTTGGTAGAGATCTCCGAGATCTTTCCCATTGGAAGCCGTAGGAAGTCTACAACCCGACTCCGCATTTCCATAGAATCTTCTTTGTGTTTTGTGTATGCGGCTGCTTCGAGTTCTAGGCGCTCTATTTCTTCGGCTTTCTTTTTCTGCAGCCGTTCTGCCCGCTGGCGCTCTTCTTCTACTTCGGCGTCCACTCGGCGGCGCCATTCTTCTACATTTTTAGATTCTAACAGCTCTTGCATGCGTCTATCGCGGCCAGCCGTAGAGGGCATAGATATCTCTTTGCCGCGCGCGATCTCCGGCAAAGCCACCAGACGGTATCTGGGTTTTTCCACCCCAATTCTCTGGCATTTGGCCATTCTCCACGCCCACGACACCCGAGATGTCTCCGGAAGAAGCTTGGCTAGATCGGGGGCGTTTGTATGCAGCTGGGTAGGCCTTTTGCTGGCGGCCAGTATTGTATCGGCGTCCGCGTCTTTTGCATAGCACTGGAGTGGCGCCAGCAGGACGCCCTCTTCTAGAGACTGCAAGATATCCACCCGAAAGATTGGACAAGATCGAAACCCGAAATCGGCCGCTGCCCACTCTACGGCCCTTTCCTAGCGAACATCGTCGTCGGCGTCGGATGGCCGTATCCAAACCCCGGCGACTCTCCCGGTCTTTGTGTGCGCGTACCAGGCGACGAAGATCGTTTTTTTCCGGCCGGTCCGCGAGCACCAGGCATCTGTCGAGTTTGGCAGCCAGGTTGTCCACTGCCTGGCGGGCGTTTGCACGACAAACAGCGGGCTGTCCTCCGGAGACACGAGCTCGTGGGCTTCTCCAACCACTTGCGTCGCCATGTCGGAAGACAGCGCTTTCCCGCGGCAGGCGTACAGCGATACCTCTATTCTCCTACACTCCCTCGCCTGGACGTTTGGGTGCAAGAAAGTTTTTTTGGAGGTGGGCGTTCGGGCAGTCGGCGTAGTCCGCTAGATGCCCCCCCCCCCCTATCTGCTCTCGCACCTCGCCAGCCTCGAAGTTCGACACCACTTTGTTAGAGAGCTTCGTTTGCACCGTGTAGCCAGAGGCGGTTGTATGGACCCAAGTGCAAACGTGCTTTCCTACGCTGTCGGTGTTTGCCAAGATCGTGGGAGCGTTTTTTCGCATGGCATCTGCCAGAGAGCCCTGCTCGCGGAACCCGTGTCTTTCGACAAGGTAGTCCACTAGAGCCTCTCGGTCGAGCACCCCCGAAAAGTCTTGCGTATAGTCGATGCAATAGATCCCGTAGCCATTAGTAAAATCATTGGTTGAGGGGCCCGTCTGAGGGGGTGGGGCGGGCCCTGGCAGCCGACATTTGCGGTAGCTCCGGCAAAAATACGCTATAGTAAAGTTGCACCCGACACAAAGTGTCAAAAACATCGGAAAAAGACATATAGGGACCCCACTACATGGAAAAGTCCGGGGTACTTATAGGAATTGGGGCCCGCAAATTGGGGTTCAAAATAAAAGGGCTCTATTTGCGAGAAAAACGCTTGGAAAAGATCGCAAAGGTCATTCGGTGCAAAAGTGGTCAAGAACCACCATCGTGTATACCACTTCACTGCTTTTTGACAATTGCATCGTGCTTGGTGAGAATGACATTCCGCTTCGTTTCAAACCGTCTTATGACAAGCAGTTTCACTGACAGGTTTGAAAGTTGAGTTTGTAGCGTAACCCATTAATATTGAAATGGAATGTGATTCGAATTGCGGTGGAAGCTCACTTTTTCCGCTTCTGTTATACATCTTTAATGATAACACCCCCCCCCCCCACTACCCGCCCTGTGGGGCCTCCGTGGCCGAGAGGGTAAAGTCGCTGACTTTAACACTCACTCAGCCCCTCACCGCGTGGGTTCGAATCCCGGCACGGTCATTCGGGTTTTCATATTAGGAAGCCTCCCAGCTGGCTTGCGGTAGGTCGGTGGTTCTACCCGGATGCCTCCGTGCATTCGGAGTCTTCCTCCACCTGTAATTAGCTGGACGTCGCTATATGACTGAAATATTGTCGAAGCGACAGTAAACTCAAATAGTCAAGTCAAGCCTCGCCCTGTAGTTAATACTATTTACATGTAATTTGATATTTATCGGTCCCAGCGGGCGAGTGATTAGAGCATCCGCCCAGAAATCGAGTGGGGTGGTGTTGGTTCGAATACCGGCCGCGATATACCGAAGTTGTAAAAATATATTGGTATAGCTCCCTTTTTTTGTGCTAAGCATATAAGGGTAGTTCCAGGAGTGGATGGTAATGTAACTGAATACTGCACTGCGGCAGCGCATTGTCTGTCTCAAATTGACAGACTCTAAATGACTGAAACCTTTTCGGCGGGATTTCAAACTCAATAAATAAACAAACACGCTTTATTATTGGAATATAAAATGAAATTAAATATTTACCGGCCGTATATAAAAGAAATGTTTTTGTTAAAATATAACCATTTACATTAACGTAGCTCCAATATTTAGATTTTTTTTAGCTAGGTTGTTTGCAACTCTGTTCTGTGGTAGCACACTTTTCTGTATCGAAAACATTTCGGGGCTACTTTTAGACTCTTAAATTTCCCTCCTTTTGAGATAAAGTTTAAAAATAATTGTTTGTCTTATTACATAGTGCTGTAAAATTTATTTAAATACGACTGTATTACTGAATGGAAATGTAACTTTTGGTTAATTGGCGTGACATGAACATTTGATATTCGTTTATTTAATATACGAAAAAAATACATCATTAAAAAATGAACGGAATCGGGATGTCGTTGGTTCAGTCGTCGGCCGCGACATAATAAAGTCGTAGAAAAATGGTATTGGTACTACTCCCTTCCTTCAAGCTCAACATATAAGGGTAGTTCCGGGACTGGTTGGCCCGGTGTCAGGATAATGCGACTGGATATGATATCATACCATATGTCTATGTACAACGTGATACTGCAGTGTGGCAGCAATATATCAGTCTCAAGCCGACATGGTCTCCAAATGTTTGAAATACTGTCGCTGGACATAAAACCCAATAAATAAACAAACATTTATATTTAAAACACTGTTATTTCAGCGCTTTCGGCGCTTTGATTTGAAGGCGACATCTGTTGATAAAATGAAGCGTAACACAATTTGGCTTACATCATGCGTCCTTGCTATGTGCTTAATGCTTGGTGATATCCTTTATGTCGTGGTGCGTGCGGGATAGCGTTAAGTTTAATGTTGGATGGGATGTTAGAACATTGTTATCGAATATATTGATCTTTCAAGTTCTGCAGTCATACACAAGACAGTAATTACAAATAATTAATGATTTTAGAAGGCACATAGGAATGGTCACAAAGCACAATAACACTGTCATCAAAGACAATGCTGATTTCACAAAGCACAATGGCATTGTCCATTAGCATAATGGCATGATCATCAAGCACAATGTCATTATAATTTCTACCCAAAGGACATCAAATAAACTCAAAATGAAATAAAAAAATAATCATGTAGGAAAAAATGTTTTAAAACACATGTTAATAAACAACATGTTTAATAGTTTGTTTTTTTCATCTAATACATGTGCAGATAATCATATTCACCTTTCAAATTCAAATTGCATTAACACTTTTAACATTATCACCTTTTTTACTCTGAGACAGCACTTTCTCACACCTTTATTATCCGTATCATTAAACCAAATTTAATCAATAAAATCAAAGTGGTGCCTTCAAATGTAAATAAAAACAGAAACACATTCATGAAATTAAAACATAAATTATAACAATGATTTTTTAATTAATCACATTTTTGATATTTTTTTAATTAACAATATCGTAAATTCAGTAAAGACAACTTATCATAATTTAAATAACATTCTATAAAAATATTCTTTAGATAATTTAGGATAATATAAAGTAATCAAATCAAATGCTTGGATAAAATAACAGAGGGGAGGAAAAGGCTTGTAATATGCTTAAATAAAGGAGGTTTCACCTCCAATTTGGGGGTGAAAGTTTTTGGGAAACGACTGAGGAGGAAATGACTTGGGGTGACTTGGGATGAAACGTCTTGGGGTGTAACGACTTGGGGTGAAACGTCTGACAACCGCGAAAACTGAATACTCCTTTCGTTAATGGTTTTCTTAGCACAACACTTACTTGTTAATGACTGTTTCGTCCACTACTGTGGACATCCTCGGAGCTACTGACGTTGGGACAACGTCTCACTCGCGGCTCTGATCGTCTGGAATTAAATAAAGCACGAAGCTAATTATCTAAGTATTCATATCTATAAATATAGTGTGTCGTCTGCGTGCATCAAAGGCAAAGCACTGTGTCTGATTACTTCACGGATATAAATGGAAAATAACGGGAAGTCACGGAAAAATACGCCACCTATGAAATAATAATTTGGCGAAATATTCTTTCATGTCAAATTATATCTCTATTCTCGTTTTCATTTTCACGCTATCGCTTCAATATAAAAATAAGGTAGTTTTTTAATAGAATATGTAAAATAAATTTGTTAACACAAAACAATTTATTAAACAAATAACGTTTGCAAAGATAGAATGTGCAATATTGCAAGCGATATGGAAGATGATTTTACAGAAATTTCAACGTACTGGAAGAAAGATATCATCAAGGCAGTTGCATTTTGTAATTAGAAATTTAGGATGTCACCAAGGATGTTGCAGTTTATAATTAGGAATTTAGGGTGTCACCAAGGATGTTGCAGTTTATAATTAGGAATTTAGAATGTCACCAAGGATGTTGCATGTTGAAATTAGGAATTTAGGATGTCATCAAGTATGATGCATTTTTGTTATGATATGTCTTCCATAGTAATTCAAACATTGAAACATGCCAAACTATCGTAGACCTTTTCTATTTCACATTCTTCGCGCAATCTATTATTTCGAAATATTCAAGACACATACATGAATCGTTCAGTCCACGATGATTTTATCACTCTGAGGAAAAAGAATATGTTTATGTATGTAATAACTAAATATTGCGGTTGTTATCTATGTCTTGGACGAAATAATATGGTATATCGTGTACCAGTATACTTAATATTAATGCTCTCTGAAAAGCGGCGAGAAAAAATAAAATCACAAGTTTTATTTTTATTTTTATTTGGATTTACATTGGAAACGACGATTCTGGATATAAATAATATACCCTTATTTAAAAAACATTGGCCGCTAGGGACTGTTTTCATGTGTCCGTAAATTCACCCGTAACACTGACTGTTAGGATTAGTTTTAAATTGAAAGTGCATGTCATAAGGAAAAATATTTTTTTCAAAATCATGACAATGAATTCAGGTTACTATTTATAAACGAAATACTAAATTTGCAAAATTTCTTATCAGAGTAAGTACTTTAAAATAATATTTCTTTTAAAATCGTATCCGGTATTGCATTCGTTTTAGAATTCGGATACATACGATTATAACAGAAACAAAAATATGATAATACACACTGTTCAGAAAAAAAAGGATCTTTTACAAGTAATTATCTGAAATTATTGTAATGATTTTGAAATAAATAATCTTATAATGAAACATGCAATTTCAATTTTAAAAGACCTTGTCTATTTGCAACTGACAAAATTGAGGTATATGAAGCCGACCTTTAGATTGTAGTTTGCTATTCAGATTTCAAGAGTAAACAATGCTAACACTCCCCGTTCCAGCAACACACACACGCACGCGATGCGAAATCAAAGCACATATAGTACTGGTTTGGCGATAGCTTCAAAAGATGAAATGAAGACTTTTCCGTGTGAACTTGCCCTGTTCCGTATGAACTTGTCTTAACTGTCCCATGTGAAATTGTTCCATGTGTTTTAAGGGAATCCGCTCTAACCTATTTAAAGGGAAAAGAACTCGAAATGAATATTAAAGATTGTCTAACACTGATTCTTCAGTATGCTGTTCTGTGGGTTTGTCTGCTCTTGGACTTTTGCCTCAACAAATTCCCAATCGCATTGAACCCGGGTGTAAACTAAACAATAACATGAACGAATTCACAGTCATTATAACAACGTACTACACTTACAGCGGCAGCGTGCATAGCGAGCCCGTACAACTCAAAATAGTTTGGAAAAAAATACCGGCGCCTGTCCTTGTTATTTCGTGATTAGATACTAAAATTAAGAAAGGGAAACTGTGTAACTCTGTGTATTACCGGGTATTGTTGTGCTGTTGTGGTATTTAGGAAGTGTGCTCAGGTGAGCTAAAGGTTATTGTTATCTTGATGAAGGCGTTAGCCGAAACGTTGAAGTAATAGCAATATTTTTTTTTCCTACGTTTTGTCGTTGATTTTCCTACATTGTGCCATGAACATGTAATGATTTTCAAATTCATATGACGTCACATGATGCCAAATTTGACGTCAGGTAAAACGTTTGTACGCGCTCTGCAGAATTTATTTGTAAATGGATTTTCTTGGGTATAAGTTACGCTTTAGTTGCGCATCCTTACTTTCGTTTTCCAAATATAGAAATGATCGAGATTCTATGGTGAAACGAAGTTTCGAAAATATGACCTCAAAATTAATTTTAGTATTACAGAGCCCAGATGGGATAGAAAGCTGGAATTTGCACATGTTATTATTTTGAAAGTTTTCATTTGACGTCATGGTGATCTTATAAGTTTTTCATTTCTCGTGCAAAAAAATCGCTGTGATGCCAATGGTCCAGAATGATGAAATTTTAAATGCTGAATTTTCATATGACGTCAGAATTGACGTCAGGTCAAAAAAAAAATGTATGCGCTCTGCAAATATTATAAATGAATGAATTTTCCTAAAGTGTTCACAGTATGTAAAGGTTACACTCTAGATTCCTAATGTCTTCTTCGTATTCTGTATAAACTATTTTCAGTTTGATCAAGTTTTAAACGGGTTGCAGAAAGTCCTATCGTTTTCCGTGCAAACAAAATCTAGTCGCTTATTGTTATTCTACTTTTTTCTTCCTTTTGAGGTTCAAATTAAAATAGGTTGCCAATGAGCAAGCAGCATGAAATATTTACAGTAAGCACAGTGACTTTGGCGCTTTTGATTGCAGTAAATTTTGTTTTCGTGTGACGTCACGTCACATCAGGGTTAAGAAAAACTCCCGATGTTTTTACGCGCTCTACAGCCGTCATTTATGGGCGGAATAGCATGATATTTTTTAAAAAAGGTATATATTATATTCTAGATGTGCACCTCCACATACGTTTCGCAAGATTCGAAAAGACCAAGGTTTTATGGTTAAATAAAGTTTCGAACTTTGAACCTGAGAATGTATTTAAGTATTACGAAGCTTAGAGATAAGCTAGAAACTTGATATTTGGTCAGAACTTGTGTCCTATCGATATCTTAAAGCTCTACGAAGATTTACGTCACATGAAGTCAATGGTATTAGTTTTTGACCGATTTGCATAAATTTCACTGAAGGTGCAACATAGCATCTTATTGTTAAAAATAACTTCCGTTTCTGGAAATCTAGAAAGGTCAAGGTCACACGTCAATTTTCGTTGTTTTTTTTCTTCGGCCTTAAATATCTCTGTCTCTATTGAGACACTATGGGGAAAATTTGTAGTGCTATGAAAGACCTTTCAGATGATATTTGGATGATAAACTTATTTATTTTACGTCGATTGGGAAACAATTGACATAAACAATATGACCCGATCTATCGATTCAATTTGATTCTGAATGCTGTAAAAACATTTTTTAAATTTTCTTTTTAAATCAGAATTCTAACCTTGTCTAAAGTAAAACCTTTTTCCACATACAATGTGCTTATTCATAATCATAATTCATATTTGTAATTTTATTATACGAATTGCCCGAAATAGAATGCATGAGGCTGTATCTCCCCAAGGTTACATCATCAAGGTCATCGTGACATGACAAGCTGCAACAGCCACTTGCATAAATAGGTCGGCAGTATGTTGTTGTCTATATCGGTTTTAGATCTGTGGATTTTGATTAGCAAAACCCGATTTAATTTATACTTGCAATTCAAATAATGGACGTTTATATCCTGTTATATTCGGAACGAGACCAATATTATTTGGATAAACAAGATTGACAGCTGGATAATATACATAAATTAAACACCCTATACCTAAAAGGGTCCCAGGTGGCACCTGCACCCCCGGCCAGAAAGTGTGTAACATCCAGAACGTCCTACATTCGTCTTTGTATGTCTCTCACTATAATGTTTATAGTAAGACAACTAGTATATGGTATTATCATGTATTCTAGTAACTAGGATTACTGGTTTTCACCCACGCAATCCGTGTTTGATTGCGACATCGGAATGACTTCATTACACGGGCTACGTGGCCCTTTGGGGTTTTCTGAAAATAAGTAGGAATGGGTCGAAAATATTTCAAGACCCTCTATGGCGCAAAGTAATGGTCGTTGTAATACGTATGAGACATACATTTACCTATGTTGTTAATAAAACATGCATGTTAGGTTTTACGTCCCAACGACAGTATTGCAATCATTTGGTGATTTTGTCTCCATGAGACAGGAAAAGTAGTGGCTCACTGCCACATCATACATGTGGCGTATACATGTGACAGCATATTTATTTATTTATTTATTTATTTATTTATTTATTTATTTTGCAAAACTGTAAAAATAACCAATTTTGAGGGAAAGACTACCATATTTAACATAAACATTATTTCTCCGAAAAGTTGATCACTGAAACGTGCAAATTATTCGTAATCATAAATATTTGCGAAACATGTCACACATGAAATACGAGTAGGACACATTGACATGGTATACCTGAGCTTTATACATGACATACCTGAGGTTTAAATTTTTTAAGGGACTACCTTTCGACACCAATGTGATACATTCATAAATATGATAATATTAAACAAATGAAAATGCTTTTATGTGTGGTAATGCTATAAGGCCAGCAAAGTATTATCTAGTATTTTTAAAGGTCATTATTGAATCTCCCAAACCTTTTAAATTATCTTTTAAACAAATATTCAGAAATATAAAAATCTCAGAGGAACGCCCTAGACCCTTTCTTACATGGGTAAGAGACATCTCCAAAACCCACCCCTGTCGTCCCATTCAACAACTTCCGACATCTCTATGACGTTTATCTTTTTCTTTTTGTTTCCCTAGGTTTAACGGCCCACCGACAGTATTTCAGTCATTTGTGGACATTATCTACATATGTATTACGCTGTAGACAAGTGAGTACCACACAAGTGACCATACCCAGTCACATTATCCTGACACTGGGCCAACCAGTCCTGGCACTGCCACTATACTGAGCCTCAAGCAAGAGAGATATCTATTCATGTACCATGTATAATATAACAGCTTTCTGATGCATACCCATTCACTTCTAACCCTAGTGATCGTCCCCGGTGGCCGAGTGGTTAGAGCGTCCGCCTCGTGAGCGGGAGGTCGTAGGTTCAATCCGCGGCCGCGACATACGAAAGTCGTAGAAAATGGTACTGTTATAGCTCCATTGCTTGGCGCCCAGCATATAAGGGTAGTTGCAGGACTGGTTGGCTCGGTGTCAGGATAATGTGACTGGGTGTGGTATCATGTCACTGCTACACCGGTAAAATATTTCTCATATTTTACCAGTAGCTTTGTACTTTAAACTGTTACAATTATTTGTTTTTCTATAATTAAATTCGGAAAAGGAATATTGATATTTTTAATGATGCAATAATAAAGTATTTCTTTTTTCATACTTTCTTTCTTTCAACATTTCGTCTCAGTCACGTGATATATTCTTTGTCTATCTGTCATAGATAAGTGTTATAAAAACGCCAGGGTATCATGGCATGTCTAGCGTGTCTGCAATTCACACATTGCGCAATTAATCGATAATCGCATTAAACTGGTCACGTGATTTGTCTGTCATCCCGTCCCGGGTAGACGAAACTTTTCTTTGTGACAAGTTAAGGATTCGAATTTTGGCTTTCTAAGAGAAATAACCTCTTTTTAGGATTTTCTAACGAAACTTATTAACTGATATTTGATATTGATTTTTACAGTGATTTCACGGACATTTATGTGGATAACCATCATTATTATTATTATATACTACTTTGTTTTCACGGACTATATCACTGTTGTTATTTGAATTTGTGGATTGCCACAAAAAAGAAAAGAAAGAAGAAAATAAAATCTCATTTATCACAAAAGGACTTATTCATCATTGTGTGTGTGAGAGCTCCCTTAATTTCCTCAACTTAATTAACCAGATACCGGGGCACAGTCGGACAGTCAACAATTAAATATATACATTAACATTTATTACTTCATTGACAGGATATTTTAAGCCTGTTAGCACCACATGTCTACGGCGTGATACTGCAGTGTGACTGCACTATATCTGTCTCAAGTAGACATCGTCTCCAAATGACTGAAACACTGTCGATGGGACGATAAACCCAACAAACAAACAAAAAAACTACCCGGAGTGAGACTGATGTACACTACATATATGGTTCATTAAAGGCAAAATATTAAATTGGAATGTTATTAGAGTTATGCCCCTTTATTCATTATTTTTTATCGACCATAGCTTGAAAGTTATTTAGGTAGTTTACTCCTAATGAAAATCTGTTTGAAGAGTACTTAATTTTTATGTTATTCTTGTATGTAAAGTGCAGGACATCTCATCTTTTTGAAGTATCAGTGCCGCTGGTTCAAATCTAAGCAGAGATCTTTTAATTTCTTCTTTTTTTTCATTTTTATTTTTTTCTCCTGTTTGCTGTTTGTCACTATGTTTCAAGTATATATATATATATATATATGTGTGTGTGTGTGTGTGTGTGTGTGTGTGTGTGATATGTTTAGAAAATACACATTTAATGTACTGGTTAGCTTGAAACACACTTTGAAGTTTTTCCCATGAAACTTATTTCCAAGTTTTCTCAAAAGATCAACTTAAAAAAAATACCTTGATAATAATTTTTACACAGTCTATTGAGAATAGAACAAAAATAATATTTCTTTGCATAATATTGATGTTCCTATATATTTACTGGTCAAAATGTTGGAACTTTCAGATTACTTTTTATGGATAAATATGTAAACATTCATTGACTGATGACAAATCAACAAAACCTAATTTTATTTGTATTTATTGTAATAATGTCCTTGTTTACAAGGAAGAATTTGGCCAAGACTGTGACGTCACTTGAAACCTCTTTTCTTTTTAAGAAAACTATTATTTATGTAAGATTGCTAGTCTTTTTAGAGATTATAAGGGCCGCTCGTTCAAAAACATTTTTTTCTTCCTTTCGTCACACTTAACTACAGTTATTTATAATTGCATGGGTGTTTATAATATGATATATATGTATGTGTAAAACGTTTAGAAAACCAAGTCACATGTACTGTTAAGCTTAATACACATTTAGAGATTTTTGACACCAAATTTGGGACACCAAAACATTTATATACTATTTTTTTTTAAAAATATCACATAGAAATATACCTTTAATCATAGAAATGATAAACACTGTATTTTACAGTTTACAAAGCATAGAACAAAACTATTTTTTGCATATTTTTGATGTCTCTACATTTTTTTCTCAAATGTTCACATTTTGTGTGAAAGAAATTCATTGCTGCACACAAATTGATCAAATGCTGTATTTCAGTATATCATAAATATATTTATTATCCTAAATAGTGTCCACTGAAGCTCTTCTACCTTGAAATGGATTATGAGAGAATATTTTGATTCCCCATCGTGTGTTATATATTACATGTATATGTTATTAATTTTACAGGTTGGGAGGTGGAAACCAACGGTTCTGAAGACGTAATCAATGAATTATTATGTGAAATAGAGCATCATGCCTAGATCTCGGAAAAAGATATTACCAAAAATATATTGCTTATTGGTACAAGTGGCTCGGGGAAGAGTGTTTTTATTAATACAACACACGCTGCGCTGACAGGGCGTTTCGAAGGAAGGGCTACATTTGGCTTTACAAGCAGACAATCACGGACGACGGAACTTGTACCGTAAGTGTGTGCATATGTGAATTAAATACACATCTAACTGGTTTCCTTATAAGTAACGAGTAGAGTTATATAATAAAAATCATTTCGTGCTATTTAGCAGATTACTACATGATTAATAAAAAAATATCTTTAAAAAAGACATTCGGCGTAGTTAAATAATTGTTGATTGTAACATTTAAACAAGATTAAAACTTTTATTAAGTTGGAAACGTTAGCAAAGAAGTTTATAAATATCAATATTATTGGGGTTTTGTAAGGACTATACAACAAATCGGATTCAATTTTGTTATGCACTTGCTTATTTTTTTATAAAGACAATTCGTATGTAACAGATCACCCGCAGGTTAAAAGTCAAAGCTGATCAAGGAAGTTCAGCACTTATACGGGACATAAAATATTACATGTACTATAAAGTTTTTTTTTTTTCTAATAACCAAACGGAACACGTTCATTCGGATTCTTTCGATGGAGGCCTATAAGTGTTGCTCTAGCTAAGTAAGGTTTGGGTACATGTTATATTTCTTTCTTGAAACAAATACGTTCACAATGTGGTCATACCACATGGTATATGACGTCAATTCAAGTTATCACAATCAGCATAATTTGCTGCGATTGGGGAAAGACAACTTTGTAAGTACTTGCGTAGATGCCTTTAGGCACAATAGACACGCGTCTAAATATATTTTCTCTAAGATGAACAAGTGTACAAAAATTGAAGTATGCCTTAACAGAGAATTCCTGCACTCGATCAGCTAAAGCTCTGTGGTGTACTGTCACTCCCGAGACGGGCGCTTTCCGGTACGGTTAGATGTACTCGTACCCGAAGCGTCGGATACCTATGGATGCCTATAACATCTGTCAGCGATATACGGAGTATCGGAATGAGCGCTTGTAGGCTACCGACGCTTTCATACCCGTTAAATTTCTCAGTAGGTTCATAGCAGACATTTGCGACTTTAGACGAAGCAAAATAGTGATCGAAACTGTGAAGTCTTATCAAATAAATATATGTATTCGAATGTATATAAATTTAGCTGTAGACTTAATCCAATTGTATTGAAAAAGCTGAAAAAGTCGTCCATCTCAGTAAACTGGAAAAGCCACAAAATAAATTGCCACAAACCAGTCACATTTTTTATTCAGAAATAATTCAGTCAAACGCAATATACATAAAATTAGGCATAAATGAATACCAAGTATATTATAGTTATCTTTTATGGACGCCGTGTTTTATTGGTAACGTACATGGCTGCGAATCCAATTGGTATTGTTCAATTTGGAGAGGAAATTTTAAGTGTAACAATTTATATTTCAACTTTATCAAAAAGCCTACACCAGCCAATTTAAAGATACACCTTTGGGTTACTTTTTGGAAATAATCGTTTTGCTTTTTACTACAGAGGCAAATAGCATTTACTTTTCTCCCGTGTAAGCAATCTAGTGGTTAGGGGTAAACATTATTATTTACGACAGAGAGTAGCGAATTAGGGAAATATGATTTAGATATACTTAGCTATCAAACAGCAATTTCTCTAATGCACGTGCACTTATTAAGGAATCATTATGTTCTACTTTAGTAATGTATGCATCAATATGACGATGCTTAAGAGTGACTTTGTTTTAAAATCTACCTATCGGAGTTTGTAAGTAGGATGTCTATAGGGGCTGTGTACATTGTTTAGATAAGATAATAAATTTATTACTTTTTGCCTTTTTCGGTGTAGTCTAGAGTAGCTTGTAGTCTGTTGCAAATATGAAATAAACATAAAACAAAAATCTCGTTCGCGACAGCAAAGGATCAAACAATTGTTCATATAAGCATATAAGTTGCACTGTCGTGGAGCCGACTACAATTTCCATTAGAAAGATATGAAACTTTTATGTCAGTCCCTCGTGTATATCAATAAATATGAAAACTTAACACAGATATCTGTCGAATTCATAAACCTAAGGGTATGATACAGTATTTGATGTAAGCTCGCTCTCTGAATGTAATGAGAGAGAGAGAGAGAAAGGCAGACAGACAGAAAGGATTTCAATATTATAGTGTAAAGGCTATTTATGATGTTCGGTCAGTACTAAACAAAATTAATTTACTGCTTTGAAATTCACGAAAAATGTTTTTCCTCATTTATGCTAAAAATGTCTCGAAACCAGTCAGAATTTTATTGCAAATATCTAAATTTCCCCTATAGGGTCATCGTGCTCTCATATTCAGCCAAGCATTATCAGTATTTACGCCCATTATCAGTATTTTATTTCTTCGCCAATTTTAGTGAGATAAAGTGCATGTGAAGCAGAAAAGTGTGCTCTTCACAAAGGCCCCAATTATTCTTCTTTCAGATGTACAGTATTTCCTAACATTCAGGTAAAGATTTAATATTAGTGATGTGCTTTTCGTGATGAAATGCCCAGGAACTGAGGGTTTTCCCGAATGTTTTGAAATCATGTACATCTCATAAAAGAATCACTTAAGTCTATGTGAAAAGCACTGTACTTTGCTTCGCATGCGCTATATTTTTTTTTTAAATTGATGAAGAACAGTATACTGCTTGTGATAGCTTAAAATGACGTCACATACCACGTGGTATGGCAACACTAGTACATTTGGATTAGGAATTGTTATAATAATAAACAAGTTATATCCTAAAAGCCTGCCAGACCTTTAGTATTCAACCAGCTTTTCTGTCGCTTTACAAACATAAAATTATTCAGAATAATTAGAAATTTAACATAGGCCTCATTTGATATTTCATACATGAAAGTATTTTCAATTCGCCGAAGCTCTGGAAAACGTAATGAACACACGTGCAAATCAGTTATTTAGCAATGAACAGAACGTTACCAATTCCTAATGAATATTTATCAAAGTTAAGTAAACTTACATATTGGAAACCGAGTTTAATGTACCTTACATTATACGGGAGTAGTTATATATCACTACATAGATTCTTTTCCATTTAAAAATTCATAACTTTTCACTTGAAACTAAAAGGGTTTGAACCTATCATTGATCCCGTCTATTTGATAGTACATGAAAAAGCATTAACAGCTTTGTGTTTAGAACAAGAAACAAAACATTTTTCACTTTGAAATTTTCTAACCATCCACATTAATATGCGGCGAAGATATCTGTCCATCCTTCTCTCCATTTTTACTCCCACTGTCTCACGTGCGGCTTTACATGTTGCAGTATGTTAATTCCGAACCCAAAGGACAGAAGTCAGTGAGGGACAGTCGTAATAAATATCAATGGCAGAGAACAGTGATTTGTATTTTTTAGCTCACCTGGCACGAAGTGCCAAGGTGAGCTTTTGGGACCAGCTTTTGTCCGGCGTCCATCGTCGTGAGTCGTAAGTCGTCAGTTGTCAACAATTTACTCAAAAATCTTCTCCTCTGAAACTACTGATGAGAAAGTGATCAAAATTTGCAAGGATGTTCCTAGGGTGATCCCCTAAAAATATTGTTCAAATGGTTTCGGTCTGTTGCATAGTCAGGTCACAGGAGCTGAAAATAGGTTTCAAAAAAGTTAAATCTTAAAAAATCCTCTTCTCTGAAACCACAAGGCCTAGAGCTTAAAAATATATGGTGTGTAGCATTGTCTAGTAGATCTCTACCAAGTTTGTTCAAATCATGACCATGGGATCAAAATTGGCCCCGCCCCAGGGGCCTGTTGATTTAACATAGGCTAATATAGATAGGATAAAGAATTGAAAAATCTTCTTGTCAGAAACCATAAGGCCTTGATTTTAGATATTTGGTAAGCAGCATTGTCTAGTAGATCTCTACCAAGTTTGTTCAAATCATGGCCCTGGGGTCAAATTTGGCCCCGCAATAGAGGTCACTTGATTTAACATAAACTTATATAGGAAAAACTGGAAAAGTCTTCTTCCACAAGGCCTGCAGTTTAGATATTTGGTGTGCAGCAGTGTCTAGTAGATCACAACCAAGTTTGTTCAAATCATTGCCCTGGGATCAAAATTGGCCCTGCCCGAGGGGTCACTCGATTTAACATAGACTAATATAGGAAAAATCAACTTGAAAAATATTCTCCTATTAAACCACAAGGCTTGGAGTTAAGATATTTAGTGTGCAGCATTGTCTTGTGGATCTGTACCAAATTTGTTCAAATCATGGCCTTTGGGTCAAATTTGGCTCCGCCATAGGGATCACTTGATTTAACATAGACTAATATAGGAAAAAAACTTGAAAAATCATCTTGTCAGAAACCACAAGGCCTGGAGTTTAGATATTTGGTGTGCAGCATTGTCTTGTGGATCTATACCAAGTTTGTTCAAATCATGGCCTTTAGGGTAAAATTTGCCCCGCCCCTAGGGGTCATCTGATTTTACATAGGCTTATTAAGGAAAAGAAAAAAGAAAAATCCTCCTATCAGAAACCACAAGGTCTGGAGTTTAAATTTTTGGTATGTAACATGGCCTAGTCGACATCTACCAAGTTTGTTCACATCATCGCCGAAGATATTATGTATTCTGTTTTTTTCGGCGTAAGCTGTAAAAATGGTTTGACGTATTTCTTGAACCAATCTTATTTTGGTTAACAACCGTAGAGTTAGGAAAAACACTAGTTTCATTGGTTTGCATAAATTATTTTAGGATATTTCATCATAAAATGGGAATTTCAGGGTGCATATCTTTCTGCTTGATTGTCAAATGGCAAATAACAATTTAATCCACCTATTCAAACATGAAAAACATTCAGTTGAAGAATTCAAACAAAAACCAACCAGTTGAAAAAGTAAACAGTAATGTGAGTCTTTAGAAAACGTAGCTAACCGTGGCAGTGACTCGTCCTTCTAAGCCGCAAAAACTCGCATTTCAGGTTTAGTTTTAGTTAATGTTAACTACAATAAGCTATAATTTGATGCAATTGGTTAAGCATTTGTCTGATAAATCTGATGCCCCGAGATCGAGTCCCACTGACGGATTTTTTTCTTTCATTCGCTTATATCCCCCTATCTTTTTTATTCACTGTCTGGTATATTGCATTTCCTAAAATTTGTGACAAATACGTTTTCTAGCATTATTTTAAAATCACGAACCATTAAAAACTTCCCAGCACTATCAAATATATATGTTGTAACATTTTTACTTTCTTAAACTTTGTTGTCGTTTTTTCTTACGCCGAATATATAAATATATTTTTGTTTATTATGTATCTTTTTGTAAATAACTCAAAAGCAAGTAATAAAGGTATTTATTTGATTTCTTCAGAACACTGATTGAATGCATTTTCAAAAATAAAATGCACTGTTTAAGAGAGAAATATGTTTCCCAAGAATGGAGATCTTCTTTTATTTGTCTTACTGTTTTACTGACTTCATTTTCTATAAAGTCAATGCATTTATTCTCTCATAACGTAGAAGTGTATTGAAATTATTCGGTATGTTGTTTTGACCTAAGAACTGCCAATGAAAAAAAACCTTATATATAATTAAAGATTATTAGAAGGTAGGTAACTTTTTCCATTTGGAAACGTACATCCCGCCGTTGCAATTGCCGTATCTCCTTTGAAAATTGGTTGATTTTCGTAAACTTGGTCTTATTTTGCGTGGAAGGGATGAATAAGGACATACAGGTGCAAAAAACATCCCTTTCCTAAGGAATCGCCCTAAAACAGTTCGCGAATTCAGAATCGCGTTTGATCGGTAGAAATCAGACCGACAGAATCTCGCCAATCTCTCTCGTGTAAAAATATAGAAAAAGTAAAGCTACAATATCAGTGTTAAATTTTATGGATTAACTGATTTTTCCTTCAGATATTAAAAATGCAATGCACTGATTTACTTGAACTATTTTTATCTCTGTCTAATACAAATTCATTTATGTTTTGAAACGTTGTGTTTAGTTAATTATTAATACATCGATATGGCGTTGCAAAGCTGCCTA
>CM037787.1:54971868-55021868 GCA_021229015.1 Solen grandis | reverse complement strand
CATAACAAGAGCTGCAGGTAAGACAGCGCGCTCGGCTATTTTAGAGCTTGCCAATAAAAAAATCATTAAAAGGATAACAAGAATCTCTAAATTTTCATAAGGTAAAAAGGGTCATTATTATGACAAAACCATTGACAGAGTTGTGTACTATGGCCTACCAGTGGAGTTAATGGTTCCATGTTTCAAAGCAATGCCTAATAGGGTCCTGTCAAAAATGTGTTACTAAAGACTTAACCATAGACCATTTCACCAGGGGTTCGTTCATACTCGGTATCATTCGCTTATTTAAACTGACCAATCAGTGACTGGGGAAAATCTCAAAGGTATGTTTATTTCCAATTGAACAATGTGAAGATTAGGTGTTCTGGGAGTGCTCTTTAATTTACGTAGGTTTACGTCTCATTTCGAAGTGAAATACATGTAGTCTATTACGTCGACACCGACACTCGGCTGAGTAGTATAGCACACATAACCATTGTCTATGAAAGCGAGCGCATCGAGGTGGCAATTTTCATAGACAGTTGTTACTCGTGGTCTATCTGACTTAGATCACTGTCTCCTGAAGTAAACGTGTCGTAACAGCTTTGCTTGGCTGTGATTGGTGGGGTAAAGGAGGCCGTGGTCTAACATTTCAAGATGACACTCATTAGGTCATTATTTTGATAGCTTCATGGATTCTATATACACATGTATATAGAGTCCCTGATAATTTTAATCGTTACTTTTGGTATCAATACAATAGTATCTGAACAAGGTAAAGAAGTGGATTGCCAATTTATTGGTTCGAACTTGCTTATTTTACATTAGATCTACCAAAGTAGGCCTACTGATCCAACCAATCAAGGAGAATAAACAAAATATGTAATACATTGGTGTATAAGAAATAAAACACACAAGGCATGTTACCTTGTAAACACACTCACCTAAGAAGACGTAATGTATGAGAAAAATGTGCAGCACAGCTAATATGAAAGAAAGAAAATAAAGTCATATATAATATATACCGAGGCTTGACCACGGAACTGCCCATAATTCATACAGAATCAAAAAGAGATAGAGCGGTTTTGCGGTCACCCCTCACTTTGTATCGTGTAAGACTCGTATTCAATATTATCAGCATATCTCAGTAGACGTGTTACGGCTTGTCAAAGATCTAGAATAGCCTGAAAAATTTCTTCATAAAAACTATCCAATTCTGTATCATCACAATCTTTAGATATTGAAGAAATTAAGTACAATTCTCTGTAAAAACTTACTTACAATAGCATGTGTACAGTTATCTAGATTAGTAAATAAGGGATATATCATCTTAAAACATTTAAGTGGAATAATATCTGAAGTTGAAGCGTTTTGTGTATCAAAAGCCAGGATAATTTGGATTTTTGATTACACAGAGACAATACTGTGGTCCAGAAACTATAGCGGCAAGGGGTCGTATAATACAAGAATCTTGGTCATCGTCGGAACCCACGCTTATATTCCTTGTTCACTACCGTGTACACCGTGAGATTTTCAACGGGCAAAACTTCGTTTTCATGAATATTTATCAGCTTCTTGTTTACCAATGAAACCATGTGTGGTAGTTTGAATACTCTCCATCGAAATTACAAAAACAAAAGCTGACTCAAAGTGCCAGCTAGATAAACCGCTACGCTTAGACGAGGAACGTGACGTCACCTCTACATAGTAGAACGAGGCTGACTTACAAAATCCCGTGTCGTTTCATTGGTCATATGTTCCCTGCTGTCTCCGTTCTGCCTCTGTCACGGATCCAATGAAATGTCTAATTAATACTTCAGGAGTACGAAGTTTTGCTAATCAAATAACCCACGGTCGTTAAAAAGCAAAACGTATTAAAGCGAACGTGTGTTTCGTTGGTATCCTTATTTTTGTTTTCTCGCCGTTTCTGTTAACCCTTTCGCTGCCTACAGGACGAAAGCGCCCGTCCTACACATGAGACAGCACAGTTGCCAACAAGACGGGTGAACCCGTTTTGGGGGGTTTCAAACTTCCATAACGGGTAAACCCGTCCTGTTAGTACTTAATATGCATATTGCTGCTTAGTTGTATATGTACCATATTGTCGTAGACTGAAAACGGTTGCAAATCAAGTCAGAAAGCACACAATTATAGAATGTGGTTTATCTATAACCAAATATTTCATGAAAATAGAGCATATGGAACGAAAGTCTATATACGTGAATGTCAATGACTATCTAAACAAGAGTGCCAGTGCCGCAACAAAATATAAAGACCAAGATTATATAGGCTTCTGATATGAAAGTAGGTCAAATCGCAGTGTCAATATGTATCCTTTTTTCCTCCTGAGCATTACTCTTGTAAAAATCACTGAACCGGATGATCCCTGCTTTATGCACTTCTACCCGTTATAGTTATGACATTGATAAAGATCAATTCGGAAACTTAGGAGTTGCGTTCTGCGTTCTAAAGTTAATTAATATGCTATAGAGACCAAGTTTCGCTTCAAACCAGAAAATTCCTGCTTCATGGACATCTACCCATCATAGTAATGACATTGACCAAGTATTGAAAAGATGTAATCAGAATTGTAGGAGGAGTTGCGTTCACAAAGCTGCAATGTCAATCAGCTAAAGAGACAAAGTTTCAAGGGCATAACTCTTGCAAAAATCAATGAACCTGAAAATCGCCGCTTCATGCAAATCTACCAATTATACAATGGCACTAGAACCGCAGAAATGCCAATTTTATTGGAATGTTAATTACGAATTTTGTCCCACTGTACTGTATAATGAACATGGTAAGGAACGGAATCTGACATGACTTGATTACGAAGGTCGTAACTTTGCTCTGATAAATGCTACCATATTATATGGTAATGCTACCATTATATTTTATGCATGGTTCGATCAGTCTGATATTCAATGAACACATGAAACATAGAATCACTACCAAAAGACAACTCTTACGAAGAAATGACACCAATATCAACATTTGTACATTTAATAAGTCTGCTCCACTATCAACTTACGGTTTGTTTTTTCGGCGATTCTGATTGGATGATGTAAAACATTCCCACAATCTGTCGACGTCAATGTCACGTCGTTCAATCAGATCGCTTGATTCAAATCTACAACTACAACAACAACATACGCCCCCCAAAACCGGATGTTGATAGTGGAGCAGACTTTTGATAATGTACAAATTGTTGATATTTCGAATTATTACTTCGTTAGGATTGCCTTTTGACAATGATTCGTTATAGTATGTGTTAATTGGATATCAGATTGATCGAACCGTGCATAGAATATGATAGTAGCATGCATGTGTACAAAGTTACGACGTACGGAATCAAGTGATGTCAGAATTCGTTCCTTACAATGTTTTAATAAACAGTAACGGAGAAAACCCGTACATGTATATTTTTGATAATCAAGACTATAATGAAATTTGCAATTCTGCGGTTCTAGTGCCAGTGTAATTATATTAATGACACTGACCAAGTATTGAAAAGATACGGTCAGAAACGTATGAGGAGTTGCGTTCACAAGAAATGGACGTACGGACGGACAGCAAGAGAAGAAGACGCCAATATACGACCGCCTCCGGCTGCGTATAAAAACCATGTTGATTTATCTGTTTATAACGATAACAGGTACACTGGCTAGTGCAATACCTTATATTACAAGAGCTTTTAATATTCCTTTATTCCTTTGGTCAATATGAATTAACCCTTTCCCACATATATACTCATTTTGACGCCCTCAATAGGTACCACATAAAGCCTGATCTGCAGAAAACCACAGTTAAATCATACCAAATTTAATTACAAAATACTCATTTCCAGACCACTGAGGAGCAGCGAACAGCATAAAACCTGATCAGCCTGCGAGTTACTCGCAGGCTGATCTGGTTTTATGCTGTTCGCATAGGTCTTTTCATGGTGTCCTCTATGAGGGAAAGGGTTAAGATCACCGTGATCAAATAATATTAAGTTTCAAATGGTTAACAAAATATGTGATATATACGTGTATGTCATTTAGATATACTGATTTGACGATACGATACTATATGATAAGTTTATTGAGAAAACATAATACATTTTTTATTGTAATAAAAAAACATTTGGTTGATAGAATGTACATATATTAACACGACTTCAGATTAAGCAGGAGATATAAAAGAAATTATTGCGGCTTAAAATATCAATTTAGCTAACCATCTGCAGGACCAGGAGATCTATAATATAAAGGTCCTGGCAGGACTCAATTTTAGGGGACCAAAACCACGTAATAATGGTAGGACAATGGGCCTATCATGGGTTCAAAACAGAATTTAATATATTGCATTTGTTAGGTATGAGAAGAAATATTATGTCATTTATTACTTAAATTACTTCGTCAAAACATGAGCAAGGCACTGTACTGATATAATATTCATTTTTCAACTTCATTTTAGCAGCTATAGTAAAGAAAAAATACGTGACCATTTGTGCCAACGGAAATTAAATTAATTCTGACATTTGGTTTCAGAGTAGATGATTTTTGAAGTTTTCTGTAAAGAGTGTATAGGTTTTTGAAGTTTTCTTTAAAGAGTGTATAAGGAAACTAGCCAAACCCGTTTGTTGGGATCAACTTCATTTTATCAAGTACGGTAAATGACTATGAGGCGACAATTTATGCCAAAGGAAATTGAATTCTGACCTTTTGTTTCAGCGGAGAAGATTTTTATTTATTTATTTATTTTTTAAGAAACGGTTGGTTGCCATGGCAACCAGAGTTTTGCATGGATCAAGTTTATTTTAGCAGTATTACGAAGGCTCACCCAAGGAGGATTCATGCCAAGTTTCAAGCAAGTATCTTTAGTATACGATTTTACCATTTCATTAGTATTTTTACAAGTAAGACATTTTCACTTGTAAATAAGCAAAATACGTGTATTCATCGAGGTGATGATTGTTTTATTTGATACAGAGTTTAAAAGTTTAAATTTATTTAAAATAGACCAATGGCAAAAATTATTTTTAAAATTTGATTTCATTCCTTTCAAAGAGCGATATTTGCATCAAGCACCAATGTCAATAAAGCTAGCATCACCACCAATTAAGTACCGTTTTATCATAAAAAAAAACAACAACCAATGGAATTAAATCATTATGATGTGTTTCACAAATCACCGAGAAAAATAAACAACTGTTTTACGAAATGGACATAGTTAAACATGAGAGGTTATTTCCAAATCCAACATACCTTGTAAGAAAGAGTACGCCATGTTTGGAACAGAAGGAAGCCCCTGGTACTGATAAGGAAGTCGGCCGCCTTGGTGCAAATGATAAGAAGAGACATCTGTGTTACACCATGTATATTTAAGGGATTACGTGTACTCTCAAACCACGACCACGTGATATTTGTTTATGTGCAAAGGAAAGTTGTCAACTTAACAGAATTTGAAAGAAGGCTGAACACAAAGAGTATTTATTGCAAGTAGTCAAAATGAAGTGTTTTACAACTTCTATTACAACTACTAATGCGATAATGCGATTTATAACAACTACTAATGTGATTTATTACAACTACTAATGTGATTTATTACAACTACTAATGCGATTTATTACAACTACTAATGTGATTTATTACAACTACTAATGTGATTTATTACAACTACTAATGTGATTTATTACAACTACTAATGCGATAATGCGATTTATTACAACTACTAATGCGATTTATTACAACTACTAATGCGATTTATTACAACTACTAATGTGATTTATTACAACTACTAATGTGATTTATTACAACTACTAATGTGATTTATTACAACTACTAATGCGATTTATTACAACTACTAATGCGATAATGCTATTTATTACAACTACTAATGCGATTTATTACAACTACTAATGCGATTTATTACAACTACTAATGCGATTTATTACAACTACTAATGCGATTTATTACAACTACTAATGCGATTTATTACAACTACTAATGCGATTTATAACAACTACTAATGCGATTTATTACAACTACTAATGCGATTTATTACAACTACTTATGCGATTTATTACAACTACTAATGTGATTTATTACAACTACTAACGCGATTTATAACAACTACTAATGTGATTTATTACAACTACTAACGCGATTTATAACAACTACTAATGCGATAATGCGATTTATTACAACTACTAATGCGATTTATTACAACTACTAATGTGATTTATTACAACTACTAATGCGATTTATTACAACTACTAATGCGATTTATAACAACTACTAATGCGATTTATTACAACTACTAATGCGATTTATTACAACTACTAATGCAATTTATTACAACTACTAATGTGATTTATTACAACTACTAATGCGATTTATTACAATTACTAATGCGATAATGCGATTTATAACAACTACTAATGCGATTTATAACAACTACTAATGCGATTTATTACAACTACTTATGCGATTTATAACAACTACTAATGTGATTCATAATTTAAATATATCAGGTTTTATACAGTTATAAATTAAAAGCGTTTATTCCGTGAAAACTCTCGGAGAATCCACTGCATGAATTCGTTTTTAGGTGTGTGTGACATAGTGAACCTATTTTCTCTACTTTGAAGACCGAAGAACCTCTTGATTTTGTAAGAAGTGATCGAACGATTAAACATAAATCTACAACACAGGTATGCTGAGGTTACTGTCAAGTGTTGAAAACTCAATTTTGTGTCAAAACTGAATATTTACGGGACACAATAAATTTCTTCGGCATAAAAGCAAAAGAGAACTAATTTCTCTATGTAGCTTAATTACCACATAGCCATGCGGAGGAATATAATTTGTCTTGGGTGCAAAAGTTGTTCGTAAATAATTTTGGAAAGTTAATATATGCAGGTTTCTGTCATTTTATGGTGTTATAATAAGTCTGGTGTAGCAAAATAATAATTACATCAAGCTATCGACCTTAGGTACCTCAGGGATTTATTCGTTACACTATAAAATGACCGAAAAATGTCTAACAACTATCCGAAATTAGTTTTAAGCTACTGACCTTCACATCAACCCTTTTGCATTTACTTCAATCTATAAATAGAGACTGTGTCGTCACTAGATACCGAGTACAAATCAAAGCGCTGATAGCTCTGACAGAAAAGATTGTCGCATTCCTTTTGTTTATCAAACGGGGATAAAATTTTCAAGCGAAGCAAATAAGTCCAATGCAACAAACTCGCTTTAACTTTGCGTTAACTTGAGTGTTACAAGAAAAGATGAACACACCACTTGTTTCAATGAACTGCTAACAATTAGCACATCGCCATTATTACTCTTCCAGTTTCTATAGCCTACTGTTTAGAAGATTTATATCAATATGTATATTTAAATCAAAAGGAAGCAAATCTAAAACAACAGTATTTCATTACTTTATTTGAATTTGGTATCTGGAAAAAAATAAGTTACACAGCAGATCTGCAGCTCTCCAACAGAACTTTAGTACCTTCAGCGCTCTGATTTTCCAAGGCATAAAGTTTATTTTTTTACAAGTATGGCTTTGACGCAATCATTTGTGCATACTGAAATTAAATTCTGACCACAGGTGTCATAGAGGAAGAATTTTGAACTTTCTATGTAGAGTATATAAATTCTGACCATTGGTTTCAGAGAAGATTTTTAAGTACGTTTTGCTGTTGTTGTTGTTTTGCTGGTTGCCATGGCAAGAAGATTTCTGCATGAATCAAGTGTATTAATTTTAAACAGCTTATTTGAAGGATCACCTTAGGTTTATCCATCCAAGTGTTTTCAGAGAAAATATTTTTAAAGCAAACTGTGAATGCCGCACGACACCGACTGACACAGGGTTAGCACGTTAATTGTCCTTTAGTGTGCTAAAAAATAAATAAACAAGAACAGCAAAAATAACCGAAAGTTGATGGTGAAGCAGACTTTTTAAGACATACAAACTGTTTTTATTTCGAGTTTAGATGCCTTTTGGTAATGACTGTTATTGCACTTTATACTATGCTGAATTTAGAAGAGAGAGAGAGAGAGAGAGAGAGAGAGAGAGAAAACACTTTAAATTAAATAAACAATGTATGTAAAACTTATACCGTTTCAGGGATTTAACGTCTGAACAGCAAATGCAAGTTTGTAATGTTTAATACTTATGTCTTTGATACATGCAGCGTCAATTATCGTCAATCAATTATCAGTTCCAATATAATTATATAGTATTCTTCCTTCTTGTTTCAGCAATCAGTTGAACTGCTGACATCAACAGCAATGAAACAGCCTTGAAATGTTAAATGAACATCGATGTTCATAATATTTTTTTAAAATCCTAAAATCAAATAAAAATAATTGGTAAGTCAGTTGAACAAGTTTTTTTTTTTTTAATTTTAGTGACACTTCTTTATTCTAAATATTTGGACTTTTTGTTCAAATAAAACCATGGTTTTCATATAAATATATGTATTCCTTCATTTGTTTATGCACAAAACTTTCACTTACAAAATCAGATCGGCGTATTTGACCTCTTTTTACTATAAATGAACAACTTACTAGTATTGTATTTATACATTTTAATTACCATCTTGTTGATTAATGATAATAATTTCATCAAAATGCATTTTATAGTTTGTTCTTCATGTTCTTGCAAATCGAATGTCCTAAATTGTTTGTCATCTGGAGAGTCTAACACTCCGTTAACAACTGTTTTACATGAAGCCCGTACACAATTCAGTCCTAAATTTACCATCTTCGAACATACAGTTCCAGTATAAAAAAATACATTTAAAAGCGTACTTGCATCATTCGCACTATAGTAAAAGTGACACATTTCTGATATTTGCTGAATGTGTCGTTCCTTGGAATTTGACATCCCATTAACAGTAGTTTAGTCATTGGCAGGGGAGACCGTGTTGTCTCACTGCAAATCAAACTGTTGACAACAGTAACTCGCAGGCTGATCAGGTTTTATGCTGTTCGCTGCTCCTCAGTGGTCTGGAAATGAGGATTTTATAATTAAATCTGTTAAGGTTTAACTGTGGTTTTCTGCAGATCAGGCTTTATGTGGTACCTATTGAGTGCGTCAAAATGAGTCTATATGAGGGAAAGGGTTAAGAGTACTTTTTACTGTAAATATTTTAACTTTTTGAGTGAACCTTTTTCTTACCTTAAAAAGGCTTAATCTACAATACCTGAGAATGATATTTTGGTTACATGTAAGGGATGGTTTCCTAGAACTTGATTTTCTACTTCGAAGTGACATTTTGTTTTTCTTGCCAGAAGGTAAAGATAACAAGGTCTAATTCACGAGACAGATGTGGCATAATTGAAAATAAAGCAATAATCTTTTTTTATGAAAAGAGATATATATTCGCATGTTATGATTATTTTATTCTTTGCTTTGCATATAATTAATTTCTAAGTTGCATGAACGTCTTAACGTTGAAAAAAGATAACCTAACAAAGATGATATTGTGCATTTTAGCCCAGTCCACTATTGATGGGTTGGTGTACTATTGACAACCCTGTTAAGTCATCAAGGTGCGCCAGATGCTCTTGAAATTTTGAATGTACAAACGTCAAATGATCAATGGTTCTTGCAGGCAATACACTTTAAAGCAGGAAGTGACAATCATCTGTTTGTTAAAACATCGGCAGCAATGGAATTCGATACACAAGGAATTAAAAAGGATTGAGTGAAGCCGTCTTTTCATGCGTAAATGGTACGCACAGAATTGAAATGTTTAGCGTATTGCTCCATTTTATTTTGCGTAAAATACGCAGATACACAGCTTATCTGTTCCTCTGTAGCTTCCATTTATACCTTGAACCTTTCCTATTTGGCTTTATTACTCTTTAGTTTTAATACAGATAGACACTGCAGCGTTTGACACTAACTTTTTAGCTAGGTATCCCGATTGAACACCTGCTTTGAAATTCATGAGTCCCTTCTGAAAATTAGGAGTTCCTGTCTTGTCATTCAAATATATGATGGTTGTATTTACATAACAACTGGTTAAAAAGTTATGATTCATCAAAGAGGGTAACTAATAAGCAAGTTATATGAAGATGATTACTTAGGTTTTAAACATATGTTGCTGTTGAAATTACTTTCCATTGAAAAAGAAGTGTCCCAATGAAACACCTGCACCTGGAATGCCAATCCTAAAGTCTCTTCCTGATTTTTGGTGTCCTTGGAATCCTGGCGCACTGTGTCGACCCCAGTACTACATGGATAAAGTTTTATTTAGCAAATCAAACTGTTGACACGTGATATGACACGTGACATACGGCACGTGGCACGACAAAGCATCGTCAGCTGAACCAGAAGTCCTCAGCGATTCTCATAACTCCAAGCAAGGGAAATACGAGGGTCCTGCAAAATATTTTGTCAATTTGATTTCCGTAGTTTTATTCCAGGTATTTTAGAACGCTTCGAGCACGGTCTCTAAACACAGACCAATTCTAGCTACAAAATCAGTGATAGGAACCGGAAGTTGAAGGATTAAGACTTATTTTAAGAACAAACTGTTGACATTTCGTTTCATTTATGCGGTAAGGATGCGTATTAGTGATGGTTAGTTAGGTTAATATCAGACCGATCGAAGTCAATTGTAGCATAACTTTGTGCTAGTTAAGTAACGACCTCCGTAATCAAGCGATTCCGTTTCTTACCATATTTCAATATATGTAATACAGGAGAAGAAGGGACGGTGGTATGCGGTTCTACTGCCATGCATTAACCTGACCCGAACAATTTCAAAGGTTCAAGAAAATGCTTTTCGGAGAGAAAGAATTTCTCTTGGCAGCGCAATTTATCAGTGTCTCCAGCAGATAATACAATAACTATCTGCTTTTTGCGATTGGGTAAAAATGTTACAAAAATGTGTTCCAGTAAAGGGAGATTACTTTGGAAGGTTTGTAATAGAAATAATTTTGATAAAACGTGGCACCCAATGACAGATTGAACTTTTTGCATGTCTTTCGCATTATACCATTTTGATACCATTAACTTTGGTATGTCAAGAATGAGAATCAATCCTATTACATCTTGGTTACATGGCATATGCTCCAGCCACTCGCCCAAAGGACCGTGTGAATATCGTTAACATATGTGAAATACAAAATAGTTTGTTTATTGTGTTTAACGTCCCAATTCTTTGATGACCGTCTTCTCAAGAAAGAATAAAGTACAGCCACACTGCAGTCACGTGACATGATACCAATCCCGACACTGACCAAGCAGTCCTGGAACTACTCTTATGTTTGGTATTTCGTGGCCAGAGATCGAAGCCACGACCTCCAGATTCTGGGGCGGACACTCTAACCACATTAGTCACCGGGACCAGTCAAATATATTATTAGAAGAGAAATAATGTATGGTGGGAAAACATGAGCAGAATTATAGGTGACTGCTTCATGTGCTTAACAGAGCACAATGCCAGCTTGATAAGACAATAGCATTGTAACAAAATATGTTCAAAATTGATCCAAAACTCAGATGATGCGTCTAACCAGCGAGTCTCTGGTTTAACAGACATTCTTTTAATTCTTCTTTAGGTTACCTACACTCCATCATTATCGTGAGGGTTATGTGTAGGCGCTAAATAAAATTGAAAAAAAAATCTGTGATTAGGTATTTACAGGTGTCATTGTTCAGACAGAAAAAAAAAATAAGATTTACGAGGATTGATAAATTCGCGGAATTCTTCTCCGAAGAATTTTTTTCTTCATCAACTTATTGTCTCTTTCTTTATCGGGTAGGCGAATAGATATTTTTTAATTATTAAGAAGAAATGGTATCCATAGCAACCAATGTTTGGTCACTTGAAGCACGCTGTTAAATTTTGCGCGAATGCAACTGACGTTAGCTTGACATTTCGATGTCATTTCTGAAAAAAAATGAGTGTTTGATGACGAAAGTCCAGGTCGGTCGACATCGACAGTCATTGTTGGAAACAGCTTTAGTAAAGGAACTGGTAGATAATGACAGACGGTTTACGGTGCTTAAGTAAGGTCAGCGTGACCCAACGTTGACGTCGGCGTGCTTCAAGTACTACATAGTACTGTTGTTCAATGTCTCGTGTATACTTTATTGTTCAATATATCTAAATAATATTTGAGCTCTATGTCAGTCCTGAGTAAACGTACCCTGTGATGTATTTTGTTTTTTCGTTTTCTATTCCATCTTTCAGTAATAAAGCAGTCCCGCGAACTTATCAATATTTTGGACTTTCTAATTACTAGTGGTTGAGATGAGAAAATGCACAGGCTTCTTATAGAAGTTTAAACCAGTACACATATAGCTCCCTTAGGTGTGATCCTTGGTTTAAAGTCTATAGACAGTACCAGTCTAACGATTTCAAGTGGCCCCTTAATACAGCCCCATCTGGAGGATGCAAACGTTTTCAAATCCACCCCAACCCCTGGAATTGTTTTACACGATCATCAAGATCTGAAATGTTTACCTCATGTTACTCTCACTGTACTCACCCCCTATATGGACAAGAAACAGTGTAACAACTACTGATATAAATGTGACTCTAATTGTAGTGTAGGGATATAAAAATACATAACCACAAAGTATATATATATTACATTTTTATTGCAAAAGCAGCATTATATATGTAGTATCTGTAATTAAACTCAGCTACAACTAACTATCACTGAAGGTGATGGAATACCCCCCCCCCCACCCGCATATTGCTTTGTCACAGAAAAGAAAGCATAGGCCATATCATCAAAGAGTCCCTGTTTGCAATCATAAGATAATTATGAAATATGGGGAGACAATAAAACTCATGTGGAGTTATTGTTCTTGGATAGGACAATCATCATCTATCCATATTTAGTTTCAAGTAAATGGTTTTGATAATTTTCAGCTACGCCATAGACAAGAAATCATTATCACAACTAGAATTGGTATTGATCAATTTATTTTCATCTAACTCAAGTGAGTGGTTTTGGAGATAAAATGCAGACAATTCGAAAGTTTTCAAGTTAAGGCCAATGTCAAAGTTGCTGACAAACCAACAGACAGATTAAAAACAATATGTCCCCCAATTCCAGATCTTGGGGGCAAGAAAGTAGGCTTTAGTACATGTACAAAAAAGGAGGGCTACATTGGGCCTGAATCGATCACCTAGGTAGAATCCATAAAAAATTTGACAATGTTACCCCAAAAACCAACTAGATTAAGATTTGTTTGGTTATCAATCCAGCCCTATCCCATGGAAACCTTAAAATAAAATTTGAATTTCAGCAATTTCTAGGTGATTATCACATTGTGGCTGGACAGTGTAGTGGTAAGACACATAACTTTTCACTTATGCATCTGGGTCCAATTCAGAAGGCCATTCAGTAACAGCTAACGGTCACTCATATTAGATAACAGTTGCAAGTTTGTACCCTGTAGGAAACTCAAATTTGAACCTGAGATCGTACTTAAGTGATTTCGAGAACATGGGAACAGGTTTATGTTAGCAACTTTTGTGGAGAGCCACCCAAGCATCATTTATACAAAGTCATCCATTTCTGTCCAGTAGTTGCCATGAGGGACTTCATTGTTGAGCTTAGGAGTGTTATAACATGGTAAGTCACATATTAAATGACAATATATGACAGGAATTGACAATTGTGATAGTATATAAAGACTGAGACAAAATTTGTATCAATTCTTGTCAGACCCCATACAGCTCTAAGAAACATACATGTACCGAGATATCATTCAATTCATTTAAGTCCAATACAGAACTACTGTAAACTATCAATATATTGCTGGATATGAAACTAAAATAACTTCTACATATTTATTCATTATTTCAGATCTCATTAACCCTGCTCTCTGCACATAGTAAATAAGAGTAGGCAAAAATCTTAGTTCAGGATATATTCCATTAATTTGATTTTTTTTTAAAATTATGTATGTGTTATTTTCAAGCTGCCTTAAAAAATGGCTAGCACTACACACAGGGGTTAAACAAATGTTTCATAAATAGACAAGGATCAAGCTCTTTAGCCATAAAGGCTTTGTGATTATTGAGGTAACTCTTTACAACGGACGGTGAGAAGATCCTTAGTCTTGTCCATCTTCATCTTCTAGGCTCATCAGCTGTCGGTCAATATCCTGCTGTCGTAGCTCATTGGCACGTAACCTCTCCTGTAGCTCTCGCATACTGAAATATTACCCATACACAGAAGTTAATCTAAACATTTATGATGAATTTCATAAGTTTAGAAGCCCTATTTATCCCCCATCCAGCTGAAATAAAATATTGTTAAAAACTATCTGTAATTGGAAATTTGTGAACATGTATCATTTCACAGTCCATATATATACATTCAAGCAAACTTCCAAGAAATGTGTCCATAGTACACAGATGGCATTGCTTAACCTTTTGTAACATAAGGTAGGGCTATATTATTCATATTTTGAAGAGGTACAACTTCAAGGTAGGGCTACATTATTCATATTTGGAAGATGTACAACTTCAAGGTAGGGCTACATTATTCATATTTGGAAGATGTGTACACAACTTCAAGGTAGGGCTACATTATTCATATTTGGAAGATGTACAACTTCAAGGTAGGGCTACATTATTCATATTTGGAAGATGTACAACTTCAAGGTAGGGCTACATTATTCATATTTGGAAGATGTACAACTTCAAGGTAGGGCTATATTATTCATATTTGGAAGATGTACAACTTCAAGGTAGGGCTACATTATTCATATTTGGAAGATGTACAACTTCAAGGTAGGGCTACATTATTCATATTTGGAAGATGTACAACTTCAAGGTAGGGCTACATTATTCATATTTGGAAGATGTACAACTTCACGGTAGGGCTACATTATTCATATTTGGAAGATGTACAACTTCAAGGTAGGGCTACATTATTCATATTTGGAAGATGTGTACACAACTTCACGGTAGGGCTACATTATTCATATTTGGAAGATGTACAACTTCAAGGTAGGGCTACATTATTCATATTTGGAAGATGTACAACTTCAAGGTAGGGCTACATTATTCATATTTGGAAGATGTGTACACAACTTCACGGTAGGGCTACATTATTCATATTTGGAAGATGTACAACTTCAAGGTAGGGCTACATTATTCATATTTGGAAGATGTACAACTTCAAGGTAGGGCTACATTATTCATATTTGGAAGATGTACAACTTTAAGGTAGGGCTACAATTTATATTTTGAAGATGTACAACTTCACATGCAGGTGAACATTCCTGTAAAATTTTGAGATTGCCTCATACAGTATTGGAGATCAATGCGCTACACAGCTTAGTACTTCAAGGGCCATAAACCTATACATATTGAGTGAAATATCAAGAAAACCCTAATGTGTCTGTGTGTGCTGGTGATCAATCTTTGATATTACCCTGACTCATACAGATTTAGAAATAAAGGCAAAACCTTTTTTTTTTTTCAGATATTCAGGGCCATATCTCTCCATACATTGAGCAAAAATGCAAACAAGAGCATCTGAAGTTTGAGTATAGTAAACCCGAAGGATCAGCAACTCCTCAAAGACGTTTCAGAGAATACATCTGTGTATAGGGGTAATAACTTCAGAATAAATAATGCAATTCAAATCATCTCACTTTCAGTATGAAGAAATATGGGGGATGACAAAGTTTTGCAGTTTTGGCTACAATTGCAGATGATTGTCATTAAACAAGAAGCAATATGTCAGTGAAGAAAAAATAAACACATGTTGAAGTTCATGTGTACATGCATGCATTTTGTGTGAGTGTGTGTGTGTGGGGGAGGGGGGGGAGGCTTATTGAGTGCATTATTTTCTTGCAGGAATTTAACACACTTTGGCATAGTATACCATTTTTATTGGAAATGGTCACCAGTGGAAACTTACCAGTGTTCTGGGTCAAGGTCACCAGCGGTAACTTCAAATGTGTCTGGATTATACAGTCGCATGGCTGTCAGTGGTTCTGAAAAAAAAATCATCATCATCATCATCATCATAAATGCTGTCATAATAAAACTAGAACTGTCACTGATTAATACCCCCACATACCACTTTGACACTATGGGCTAAAAAATCCTTGACACAATTATCTGTATGTGTCTGCTGATTAGTCTAATCATGATAAATCATTATTCCAAGTGTGAAGGCATTTTCAACAACAGTTACCATAAGAGACATGATTTCTACATAGCCCCTACATCACAATGTAACATGGGGGATATGACTAGAGCTATCACTGATAGTGATAAATGCCTCCACTTAACAGCAATGAACTTTCTGAGAAGCAGCATATGACGAGACAATGCACACCTTTCCTTTATATGAGCCAACCTAGAAACTTCTTCTAAATGAATTGTGAGAACAATCATAAAGAGAGGTCCCCAGTGGGTGGGTTAGTTTCCTTATATTATCAATATAGACTGTTGGTTTGGATTTAATGTAACATTACCTTATCTTCACATGAGCCTCACCATAAACGCTAAAGCAAAATCTAGTGAGACTCCCACATATAGCTCAGAGGAACAGATAAGAAATGGTTTCACTTGAGTGATCACTCCCTGTTTTTGTACTATTTGAGTGAAACCCGTTTCTTAACCCTTTCCCTCATAGAGGATACCATGAAAAGACCTATGCGAACAGCATAAAACCAGATCAGCCTGCGAGTAACTCGCAGGCTGATCAGGTTTTATGCTGTTCGCTGCTCCTCAGTGGTCTGGAAATGAGGATTTTATAATTAAATCTGTTAAGGTTTAACTGTGGTTTTCTGCAGATCAGGCTTTATGTGGTACCTATTGAGTGCGTCAAAATGAGTCTATATGAGGGAAAGGGTTAAGAGTACTTTTTACTGTAAATATTTTAACTTTTTGAGTGAACCTTTTTCTTACCTTAAAAAGGCTTAATCTACAATACCTGAGAATGATATTTTGGTTACATGTAAGGGATGGTTTCCTAGAACTTGATTTTCTACTTCGAAGTGACATTTTGTTTTTCTTGCCAGAAGGTAAAGATAACAAGGTCTAATTCACGAGACAGATGTGGCATAATTGAAAATAAAGCAATAATCTTTTTTTATGAAAAGAGATATATATTCGCATGTTATGATTATTTTATTCTTTGCTTTGCATATAATTAATTTCTAAGTTGCATGAATGTCTTAACGTTGAAAAAAGATAACCTAACAAAGATGATATTGTGCATTTTAGCCCAGTCCACTATTGATGGGTTGGTGTACTATTGACAACCCTGTTATGTCATCAAGGTGCGCCAGATGCTCTTGAAATTTTGAATGTACAAACGTCAAATGATCAATGGTTCTTGAAGGCAATACACTTTAAAGCAGGAAGTGACAATCATCTGTTTGTTAAAACATCGGCAGCAATGGAATTCCATACACAAGGAATTAAAAAGGATTGAGTGAAGCCGTCTTTTCATGCGTAAATGGTACGCACAGAATTGAAATGTTTAGCGTATTGCTCCATTTTATTTTGCGTAAAATACGCAGATACACAGCTTATCTGTTCCTCTGTAGCTTCCATTTATACCTTGAACCTTTCCTATTTGGCTTTATTACTCTTTAGTTTTAATACAGATAGACACTGCAGCGTTTGACACTAACTTTTTAGCTAGGTATCCCGATTGAACACCTGCTTTGAAATTCATGAGTCCCTTCTGAAAATTAGGAGTTCCTGTCTTGTCATTCAAATATATGATGGTTTTATTTACATAACAACTGGTTAAAAAGTTATGATTCATCAAAGAGGGTAACTAATAAGCAAGTTATATGAAGATGATTACTTAGGTTTTAAACAGATGTTGCTGTTGAAATTACTTTCCATTGAAAAAGAAGTGTCCCAATGAAACACCTGCACCTGGAATGTCAATCCTAAAGTCTCTTCCAGATTTTTGGTGTCCTTGGAATCCTGGCGCACTGTAAGTGTCGACCCCTGAACAGTACTACATGGATAAAGTTTTATTTAGCAACTTCTGTGAAGGAACACCCCATGTCTAGTTTCATCAATTTCTGCCTAGTGGTTCATAGTTGTTGTTCAAAACAAATATGACAACTCACAATGAAGGCTGCTGGGTGATCACAAAAGATTACCTTGAGTACAAAGTGTTTGATAATCTAAAAACAAGACCTTACCTAATTCTTTTTCTCCTGGAAACAGTTTTTCTTCCCTGACAGGTTTTTTCTCTTTTGAAATTCTTGAAAATGCACTTTGGTTCTGATTCCCTTGTTTTCCATCCGCAGCTGGTTCCTTTGAGGTACCACGTAGCACCGTATCTTTAGTCTTGCTGTTAGCACTATTTGGCAAGACTGGTTTAGGTCTATGTATCACAGAATTGGAAGAGTTTTTATCATCACAGTCTGTAAAGTTTAACACCCTGACAGGTCCTGAGGGCTCAATGTTTTCCTGGTCCTGCCCTTCCCTGAGTTTCTTTGACTGGTTATCACAATTGTTATTATCTCCCTTTGTTACGTAATGTATCTCCACTTCCTGCCCAAACTCCACCGTGTGAGAAGAGATCAGATTGTTAGGTATGGTTACTGACACATCTGACAGTATAACCTCTTGCTTTCCTGACCTGCTCACTGTTTCCACTGGCTTGCTTCTTTGTGGTGCAGCTGCAAGACACATACATAGGGACATGCAAATGAATACAAAACCAGTACAATCATAGTTCAATCTTAAGTCAGGGCAAATACATTTTTTATCAAGACATGTGAATTTTCTGCCTAAATAGAATATTAATACAGAGTGCTGTTTAGATTACAAAGTACTTCAAAAATTCCCCCCAAAAGTAACTATCATTAGACTGTATCCTTTAGTAGCCCTCTAACTTAAGTGATGAACACTACCTGTTCAATTGTGGATAACCAGGAGATTGAGACCTCATGTTTTGGTATGTCTGCTCTGTATTAAAATGCTCTAAGTAAGACTGTATTGAATACTAATGTTATCATGAATAGGTTTTAAAAAATTGTTTACTGGGTTAAACAGAACTGTATTTTGGTAAAATGTTGTGTGTCTGTTGCACCAACTTGCACAATTTCAGTAAGGTAGGAGCCGTAATTCTACATCGAAGTAATATATCTACTTAGTCCCAAAATTTATGCATTCCACAAAATTGCAAAAATAAGAACCATAATTAATATTAAAACGCAAACCCATGTGCACAAATTTCATGCCTGTAAACTTTTATCATCACTTTGAATCGTTGTGACGGATGACCAAAACCAATCACCTCATAATGGGCACAGGACAGATGCTATGACCACTTGGCTACTAGGAACTGTTTTCACTCCTATAAAAACCTCAAACGTTATATCACTAGCAATTTTAATTAAATTTACACATTAACCCAGAACTTAGCAACTTATTCCTTTAATATTAAATATGGTAAAAGTTTTTCTTGTACTTTCCCATGTAACAATCATGTTATAAATCTCATTTGCCCAAACTGGCACTAGGACAAACTAAGCAATACTGACAATACATTTTTCTATTCATGCCAGCAGTTGCTACCGGTCAGTTGCTTTGATACATGATAGCAACATAGAGGTATCTCTTCAGATGGAGGACTCCTTCCAATCAGATCTGGCATATGGTCAGCAAAAACTTTTATCATGGTGATAAACATAAACTCTTCCTAACCTATGATTCCCTTTGCAAAAATATTAAAGCTAAAATGTACCTTCTTCCCTTTGTGCTGACTGACTTTTGGTATCCATGGAAGTATCCTGAAGGTTCCCTGACCTCAGAGCCAGGACTGACCTTTCCACACTGGACAGTTTGGCCTTCAGTCTGGCTATTTCAGAGTCCTGTGAAAAGAACAAGGTCTCAGAGTCCACTGTTTGTACAACTGTCATCTCAACCTTAACACTACTCAACCACAGTTAACCTACATGTGAATGTCAACTTGTTATGATTGTGCATAGTTTTTATAAGAATGAGATATCAGTAAACCTTATTTTGTACAATGGCCACTACAACATTAACCAGTGACCTGCAAATTTATAGGGGCTATCTACTTATCTTAATTGTGTACTCTCTGCAGAAGTGTAGGCTAGAGGTAAAAAAAATTAGAAGCTTAAGTTCAGCAAGAATTATCATTGTAGATGATGAATACCCCCAGATACCTTTTTGTCACAGTTACTGTTACTATGTCAGAGAGTCTTAAGAAATATAACAAAGGGCCATAACTCATTCAAAATCAAGGCCATAACTCATTCAAAAGCAAGCAAATCAGGACATGCCAACAATATGCGCAACTAGGTTTGGTACTCTTGTACACTTTCATTAAAATCCGACCAAAGGTAGCAAAGAAATAGGGTGGACAGATCTTGTTTACCAACTGACCAACCGACATGACTCAATATAGCCACCATATATTTCTTATCAGGGGGGATAATGAACAAAGAGAGGGATTATAAATGGTGGCCAATATTTACAGTTGTACAAATACTTTGATGCTAACCACAGACACAAGTATTACTGTAGATCAAAATTCTGACGATGAATTTGGGATATTTATTGGCTTCCTTTCGGTTTAATGCCCCAATGTTAGTATTCAAGTCATTTTTGAAACTTAGTCTACACAAGACAGATATTGCACTGTATCACTGCGGCATCACAGTATATACAAGTACCATGATACCTTGTCATCATGACACCTGACCAACAAGTCCTCATACTACCAGTAAACCTATATGATGAACGCCAAGCAAAGGAACTATACCAGCACAATTTTAAACAAATTTGGTAGGTCACAGTCAGGGGTTGAACCCACAACATCAAGGTCACTCAAGGATCATCTAAGTTTCATTAGTTACTGCCCAGTGGTATTTATGGAGATGTCATTGGAGTTTACTATTGATGACAATGGACTGAGGGTAATAACAAAAGCCAACCTTGATCATTTTGTGCTCAGGTGAGCTAGAATAAATGCTTTCTATCCAACAAGAACAACAATAACTATTGTGATCAAGAAAATTTTTTTTTTGGGTGCAAACCTTCAGTATGAGCTGCTCTGTCATTGTCTCAGTCTGCTGTTTCCTAGCAACCATTTCCTCATTGATTCCATCAAGCTCCTGGGCAGCTGTGTGAATCTGATCAGCATAATGCTGCTCCATGTCAGCCAGCTGCTTGATTTCTCCTTCAGTTGTGCCTTGAGGATATCATTGGCTTCTCGATAGTCCCTATCTCTTCCCTCAGAGAACTCAGCTGTTTGAACAAACAATATGGTAATAAACTTTGCACCCAATTTTGGTTGGGATTGCTAGATAAACATAATACTAGAACATTATCATTGTCAAATGCATACAAGTTTTTGAAAAATCTGCAAACCACTAGTCTGATATATATGAGAAAATAAATAATAGGGTATGGCCTCTGGTGAAGGTGACAGAGCATTTATAAGCCTATTTTTGCATTTTTCTGATCATTCAATTTCAGCTGTAACTGAACTTTGTCAAGATATAATGGTTATTTAATTCCATTGTTCATTTATTTTTTGTTGGAACTGCTAATAAGGTGTGATTTGAAAGTGTTCAAAACATGAACTATTGCAAAACTAAAAAGTAAACATTTGAAAATACTGGTCAAATACATCCAGTATCTTGATTGAGATCTCAACATTTTCATGACTGCTTCAGAAATGAAGGGAGTGAAAGAACCACCTTTGTTGAACAGAGTGTCATGGGTGTTCATTGTCAGTCTGTCCATTCTCTTTCCAGAGAGACAGCTGGAAGAAGAAAGGTTAGACTGGCAATGGATACCCAACAATCCTTGTGTCTCACCCTGACAAACTTTTGTGGTGAGATAGCTCTCAATGTGTAGAGAAAAAGAAGAAATGCTTTCTTAGCATAATAGTTGAATAAATCATCAGCAGAAAACATGTCAGAACACACAAAACCTAGACATAACCGTGCCAAATCCTACATATAGTATAGTAAAGAAATGAGTTGCTGACCCCATCTTGGCAAGACACCAACTCTCACCACACACGACAACATGGATAAGATGGAGAACATTGGTACATTGCTACATAGTCTGGCATCTCAAATAAACCTGTCCACACATTATTTCATAATGAACTGTAAATGAAGAAGGTACCGGCTTCTTGGACTTAATCGAAAGCACAACATGTCAAGGGATGATAGTGCCACTTTTGAATGGGATCTTGAAAACATTCTCCAGCAATTTGTAAAATCTGACCAAAAATGACTGAAAGTAACTGAACTACCGCCTTAGAGAGATTAGCACCCTTTCACTATTACTTTACTTGTTCTCTTACATGAACAAGAGGGCCACAATGGTCCTAGACACTCAGCCTAAATTAAGCAAAGAAACTTCTTCGGTTTTTACCTGGAGACTCCAAAGAATGGTTTCCAAAGATTTCATATATAGTTTATATAAAGATGCCACAAGGGATTACCTATGTTTTAGAAATATTAATAGAGTGTCAGGGGGGTGTTCATTCGTGTCAAATGAAATCATCAGTTTTTTTTGTTTTTTTAATGAATAAAATTCTGCATGCATCAAATTTATTTTAGCAAATTTTGTAAAGGGCCACTCAGGGTTCATCCACGCAAGGCAGTTTGAGATATATAATTTTGACAATGATGATGACGTCAATGAGGCTGTTCACAAGATGATGTCAGCTTCTACAAGGTATATCCAATGATCTATGAAAGCTTAACCAAGTATTTACATTTGAAAGGCGAAAAATAATTTTTTAAGTCCATTATAAATGACTCCCCCTGCCTTAAGGAGCTTACCACTTGTATTTACAAAGAATTCAGACATACATGTTTATGAGAAACATTTCCTCTGTTTACAATTTCATATTATTATTTGATTTATTCTATTTTTTTTTTTTTTAAATGAGTAAGGCTTTGTCCTGACCTCAGACTGGAACTTGGTCTCAAGATCATCATGTTCCTCAGACAGTTTCTGTACCTCTCCGCTGATACGAGACTCCATTTCTGATTCACGAGCCTTCGACGCTCCAAGCTCCTCTGCCAGCCTTGCAGCATCACTGTCCTTAGACTTGCAAAAATAGAAAACAATTATATTATGGTATCAAGTCAAGCAAGAGATATCACTGAGGGCGATAGTTTGTTTGTTGGGTTTCAGTCATTTGGAGACATGTTTCTTCTTGAGTCATATAGATCTGTGATACAGGGTTAGCCCGTGACCAGGACAATTGACATGAAGGCAATTTATACCATCCAACATCACTTTGACTCAACAGTCTAAGTTTATAACCCTAGGCAAAGCAGGGTATAATAAAGAAAATTTTATGTCTGGCAGTGCTTCAAAAAAAACTGAACATAAAGTCATTATCCCAGGTAAACAAGAAACTGGTGTTGCACGCAACACATGAGCACCAGTGAGTTGCAAGTTTTCCATTACCATAGCAACCAGAATTTTGGTCCGAGAAAAAAACCCACAAAGTGTTGTGCAGAATTTCCATACTGCCATCTAATCATATACCAAGTTTCATAATATTATCTTAAATGGTTTTCAAGTTATTGTGGGATCCAGATTTCCGGACAGACAGAGGGCAAACCTATAGTCTCCTCTGGTGTAAACACTGGTAGGGAACTAATAAGGGTCATAACTGTTGAAAATCATAGACAGATGTGCCATTCACTGGTTATGGAGCTCATGTGTACAAGTTTCATTGCTGTTCCTTAAAGCTCATCAAGCTGTCGCCTTGCCATATCAGTGTACTGGATCTGTTATGGCAACCTGTGCTATTAGAAAGGAGTGTTATAAGAATTAAGTCCCCCCTCCACACCCACCCACTTTGCCTATATTGGTAATGTTATGTACAGCGGCCATTTTACATGTATTTAGCCACCTCAGAGCTCCATTTTTTTGTCATTTATTTTGAATACTTTTGCATATAAATTTAATTTCCATCACTGTAAGATATATAATGAACTAAAAAGATCTGACAATTTTCTGAACCATGTTATTAACAAATTAGCATAGCCTCTTTATTTACAAATGGCATTCATGTGCACCATATCTCACTTGGCAATCACTACTGAGAAATATTGCCTTCATTGCCTATAGCAGTAGTCATAATCCATGCAGAAGTACAGCAAGGTATTCTAAAATCCACACAATAACTGTACCCGTAGTCCAAATTTTGAAGCCATAACTATAAAATCAAATGACTCGTGGGGCTTGCCAATTTTGAACCTAGGGCCATGATTTGAAGAAACTTGGCAGAAGTTTGTTACATACCAAATATATAAACTCCAGGCCTTGTGGTTTCTGACAAGAAGATATTTCCATTATTTCTTATACAAATTAGTGATCCCTGGAGTGGTCCCAATTTTGACCCAAGGGCCATGATTTGAACAAATTTGGTAGAGGTCCACTAGGCCATGTTACACACTAAATATCTTACCCCCAGGCCTGATGGTTTCTGACAAGATTTTTTTTCTAATTTTTCCTATATAACTCTATGTTAAATCAAGTGACCTCGGAGGCGGGGCCAATTTTGACCAAAGGATTATGATATGAATAAACCTGGTAAAAGTCTACTAGATACTAGATGCTAAATACCAGATAGTAGTTTTACAGAAGAAGGTTTTCAAAGTTTGCGTTTTTAAAATCTGTTTTTAGATCCTGTGACCTACTTTTTCAACCAATCAAAACAATTTGAATGATTTTGAAAGAGGGCCTCATAAAGTTCAATCCTGCATAAAAATTGGTAAAAATCCAGTCGTTTAAGAGATGATGTTTTAAGGAAAGTACTGATGACATATGGATGCACATAGTGCTCAGGTAAGCAAAAAAAAATTCCCTCTGACAAATAATCATCAGCAAATAAAAACTGAGCTGGTGAAATCATTTCTTGAATTGTTGAGTAATGTGGGTGGTAATGAATTTAAATTTCCAGAAGTTCACTGTTGAAGATATCGCAAGAAACTCACAGCCAGAATGGTTCGCAGCTCCTCCAGCTCCCTCTGTACCCTCTCCTGGTCCCGGTTGGACTGGGCCAGTTCCCGCCGCGTGGCCATGAAGTCTGAGTGCTGCTGCTGAAGCTGCTCCCTGGAGAGAGACAATAGGGGTCGGTATATAGGACATGGTTAGCATGGGGATCTGCATGTAGAATATTGGTGGAATGGGGTTAAAGGAGCAGGTCAACAAGTATGGAAGCTGGAAAACTTCTCAAACCAAGCAAATATATTGAACTGATATCCCCCTGCCCCACTGAATGAGGCAAATTCATTGTATACAGGAGTTTAGGAAATATCATAAAAATAAGAGTTTGTGTATAGAAGAAATGTTACCATTTTGCCCTGAATGACCTTTACCTTTGAGATATGGACATTGCTCATTTGTCTGCATGCAGTCTCATCATGCCGAACAACTGTATTAAGTTATTTGAAAATTCTTCATTGCATGAGGAACACATTTTAGACCTTCAACATCAAAGTGTGACCTTGACCTTTGAGGTATGGACTGCAAACCATCAAACTGCTCACCATCTCATGATGATGAACAATTGTACCAATTTATTTTAAAAATATCAATGCATGACAAGTTCACACCAGCTCACCCAAGGAACTTTACCAAACTAATAAACAGAAAACATGGTTAAAAAGGCTTTTTAAATATCCCTAATCAAACCTGTGATATGGCTCCAGAAAGATGGACTAATTTTAATGTTGTAGAATTTGTGGATGTGTATCATTCCACTATCCATATTTGAAATGCGAAACAGAGTCAAGTACTGGGTGAAACAATAATCAGACACCAAGGAGCACAATTTTACATGCTGGTGAACATTCCTGTAAAGTACTCAAGTAGTTTTTGAGATGACTCTAGACAGTCAACAGAGTGATGGATGGAAAACACCAATACAATGTCCCCCTCCTGAATCTTTTAACACAGGTAACACAGGTAAAATCATTAAAACGACTGTAAAACTGGTCTTGATTATGAGGTAGCACTTTCACCTTTATTAAGTATGAGTATAAAAGTATAAAATGTTTTCACCTAGGTGTTGATGATAAGGAAGATGATAAAAACATTAGTGATAACAAAATATGATTGTCATTTAATTTGCATTTGACTTAAAATATTAACTTTTGAAATAAACATATTTAGATGATAAGATACACTGCTCTAACCTGGTCAGCCTCAATTCTTGTGTTACTTCCACATTTTCTTCCTTTTGCTCCTCCAGTTTTGATTTCTGTCTCTCAACCATCTAGAATTGAGAATAATTTAAGCTCAATACATGTATATCACTCTAATGCAAACTGATGTCAAACAATATTTTTTTCTGCAGTATTTTTGAAAACTACACATAAGAAAGTTCTTAATATCTATGAGCTCTTCCAGGAAATCACCCTGGGTAGGGAGGACAACAACCAATAAGAAATATCTGGGGCCAGAGGTTGGGTTATATCAAGTCAAGTGACATGTATCACACTACTTGATGGGTGTTATTTGGAACACTTGTGTTGCATGCATTACAATAAGTGTGAGCATTAAATGATCAAAGTAAATTCATTTGATTCTACCCACGGGAAAGTTATCATTTACCAGTCACTTTTTTTATTTAAACAAGTGTGTTCTTTGAAACACATGTCACCTGCTGAAGCGTGACGGAACAAGTGTAATGAACATGCGTGATAGAAAAAGTGTGACAGACGGACAGATGACAGAAAAGTGATTCCTCTGCTTACAGCAGGACACAATAAACAGGAGTGCTCTTTGGGACACGTGTCATCTGCTGAAGCGTGATGGAAAAAGTGTGACGGACAAACTGACAGATGATGGAAAAGTGATCCCTAGTTTGTGTCACCTCTGCTTAGAGCAGGTGACACAAAAATTCAACATGGAGGAATAATTCAAGAATTAGATGAGCTAGAGAAAAGGACTTGTGCACTGCACTCTACACCTCAAATGGTATCCATATGCCAAATTTGGGGTGAATCTATGGAATAGTATTAAAGTTGTGCCCCAGACAAGAAAGTGTGATGACTACACCAGCCACTAGACTGGACAAAATGATCCCTATGTCTGCCATGTATGCAGGCAACACAAAAATTCTCCCCATTCCCCAACCCCACCCCAGTAGCTGGGACTCACTGTCTCCAGTTCCTGCAGCTTGGCTGACTTGGAATTGATCTCCAACTGCTGCTTGTGTGATATCTGTTCAGCCTGTTGTTGCTGCAGAGTTTTCTCCCTTATTCGCCTGCGTCTGCTGTAATCTGTCATCAAGGTCAGCTATCTGTGAAATTAATGTAATGGCTGACACAAAGAGACAAAACTCTTCATTTCACACTGTCCTAACTAAAATGCATTGGAATTTATTTCAACCTGAAAAGGAATATTATGTATTTTGTATGCTTATTTTATTTCCTTTTTGTAATCATACTTGATCATCAGCACTTATTTATTTTTTACAAAACAAGTTTACATCTGTAAGAAAGCATACTATAGCATGGGTAGCTATCAACACATACAGGACAGCGCTACATGGTATTATAATGTGTGGAAGCTTCACTCTGGTCATAAATACAGTCAAGTAGGACAGTGTTGCCATCTTACTGATTGAAACCAGGAGAAGAGAAAAAAATACTCTTAATATGTTCACTTGAGTACCATAATCAAACTTGCAAGATTATAGTCTTGTACAAAGAGAAATCAGTCATTTTTGGATAACTCAAGGGCGTTAACCCCTAACCTAGTAAAACTGACAGTTTATGAAATTTATAATATTTGCGTTTACTGTCGCTTTGAAAGTATTTCAGTCATATAGCGACGTCCAGCTAATTACAGGTGGAGGAAGACCCCCAATGCACGGAGGCATACGGGTAGAACCACCGACCTACCGCAGGTGAAATTTATAATAAAGATTATATAATATACTCTTTTTCAAGGCATCAGCTTTTAATTTTTCCAATTACAGTAAATGACAATAAGGTTATTATTTGTTCAAACTGAACATGAAATCTGAACACCTCTGTCAGAATTCTGCATGAATTAAGTTTTTCACAATTTCTGTAATGGACAACAAAAGGCCAAGTTTCATCAAATTCTGCCAAGTGAAGATAAATCAAATTGTTGACAAAGAACAACAGACACAGGGGTGACCACAATAACTCTTCTGCACAATGTTGTTCTCAGGTTAATTAAAAGTGAATACCGGTATTGACCATATCATTATTTGAACAACATCACGTCATTCGCCAGGTTACAATGGTTACTGGACTGTTAATGAAAGAAACAGCTTCCTGGTTATGCCTACCTGTTTTGTCCGTTCCTGGACCTCAGCCTCATTTCGTCGCAAGTTGGTATCCAGCCTCTGTATCCTGGTCTCCATCTCCCGATGCTGCTCCTTCATGGTCACATCCAGCTGCTTCACCTGCCCATACCATAAACATATCAGACATAGGCACGAGGACTAACACCTGCCCATACTATAAACATATCAGACATAGCCACGAGGACTAACACCTGCCCATACCATAAACATATCAGACATAGGCACGAGGACTTACACCTGCCCATACCATAAACATATCAGACATAGGCACGAGGACTAACACCTGCCCATACCATAAACATATCAGACATAGCCACGAGGACTAACACCTGCCCATACCATAAACATATCAGACATAGCCACGAGGACTAACACCTGCCCATACCATAAACATATCAGACATAGGCACGAGGACTTACACCTGCCCATATCATAAACATATCAGACATAGGCACGAGGACTAACACCTGCCCATACCATAAACATATACATCCAGGACATAGCCACGAGGACTAACACCTGCCCATACCATAAACATATCAGACATAGGCACGAGGACTAACACCTGCCCATACCATAAACATATCAGACATAGGCACGAGGACTAACACCTGCCCATACCATAAACATATCAGACATAGGCACGAGGACTAACACCTGCCCATACCATAAACATATCAGACATAGGCACAAGGACTAACACCTGCCCATACCATAAACATATCAGACATAGGCACGAGGACTAACACCTGCCCATATCATAAACATATCAGACATAGGCACGAGGACTAACACCTGCCCATACCATAAACATTTCAGACATAGGCACGAGGACAAACACTTGCCCATACCATAAACATATCAGACATAGCCACGAGGACTAACACCTGCCCATATCATAAACATACCCCAATAACACAGTTTTTCTACATATATACTTACAACCTTATGGGATACAACTGAATAAAAACATGCTTTTATGAATATGGTTGGAAGGCTTAAAATGTTTAAGGATATGCAAGAAAATATATATCAAACATGGGGTTGGAATAGTATATACACCCATTGGGTCTCGTTTTCCCTATACGGTCAGTCCAATCACTGAGATGAACTTTATTGTCATCTTCAGATCCTCCAGGTCACCATACAGTTTTGGTTCATAGTTCTTAGTTGCACTTGCATACAATCACTATCTGCTGCACTTGAGACATGTAAAGGGGACAAAACGGGAAGCGACGGGACACTGGTAATTCCAGCACAGTCCTGACATCATTGAGTGAAGAAGGGGTAAACATAGACCCCTTGACAGACCCCTTTATATTTATTACAATGAAGACTTGGGCAACCACTGTGCCATACCTCCACCAGTTAGTCAAATAAATCATGATATTATCTAGGATCCCTTTGAAAATACTAAAGCAGTTCATTACAACATGCAAGCAAATTCCTTCTCGAAATGTAAAGCATTGCCAAACATATTATGACCATTGTCCCAATATGACACAGTTATCACTACTCCAGTTCATACCTGTTCCACCCTGTTGTCAAGTTCTGCCTGCATTTCATCTTGGACAGATCGCAGACTCAGTACCTCTGCCTTCCTGCCACTTAAATCCTCCTGAGCCGACCTGCATCATAATTCACAAATGTACATACACAGGTGTCTTGACTGTGCCATACTGTCACGTTTTGTATTTGTTCAGATGGCAAGGTACATTATATGTAAACAATGGTCCAATTGGAAACTGCTAAAAATTAAGAAGAAATAAGAAATCTTTGTACAAAAATGTCTTCATAGTTCTTACATTTTCTTGAGTACAAAGAAAATAAGACTAACTGTACTATAGATACAGAATAAAGAAGCTCTGTTCTGGAACTCTGTATACCAGACTTTCCTGTAACTGAAACATTGTGGTTCTTGTAAAATACAGTACAGGTACAACTCCTCTGCTTGGTGCTCAGTAATAACAAATAGTTTCTGGAATGACTTGGTATGGTGTCATGTCACTTGTCCAAGAGAAGCAGAACTGTATGTAGTCTCATGTAGGCATTGCCTCAAAATGACTGATATGCAGTCACCAAAGGAAACAAAACTGTTACTTCAAAAACATCCTGCTGTAAAGACACTACACAGGAAATATCTGTGAAAACTTAGCAGGAATTTAAGAAAGCTATACTTACGACAGAGATTCCTTCAAGTCTTCAATCATCTCTTCCTTTGCCTTAGCCTCATACCCAGCCCTGTCTAGCTGCTTCTCCAGATCTGAGACCTTGTCAAGGCTTTCCTGGTACATATCCTACATATCAGAAACATCACATTTTCACTCAATGTAAAGTAATAATGGAACATTTTTTGGGGGTGGCATGATAGGATGGGAAATCATGGTGATTTCTAACATGGTAATTCAGGTGTAATGATTGGACAATCCAGTAGTATGTCTGGAACATTTCTGTGAACACTTAAAGCATCCATTCTTTTGTCATCTAGATTTCTCAGTAGTCTACTAAGGTGTTACCAGGTGTATAGTAACATTAAAAGAGATGAGTTGCAGGTTGAGTGAAAGGAATAGTTACCTGGAGACGCTTGATCTCGACATCCAGGTCACTGACTAGCTGTAGTTGCTGCTCCATGTCAAGGTTCTTCTGCTGCAACTGGTCCTCAAAGTCTGTCACTGATACACAGGTACACAAATCGGATTATAGGAGGGGTCACAAGTGGGTTTAAGGTAGGGGTTATATATTTAGAGAAAGAGATAGAGAGTGGGAGAGAGAGCTGGACTAAGATTAATACTAAAACCAAACAAATCCTGAAGATGTTCAACTTCAAAGTCTGGTTAACATTCTTGTAAATTTTGTAATTGGCTCATAAAATTTTAAAGAAATGCAAATTTTGTAATTTCAAATAATTCAGGGGCAACAACTCTGCACATATCTGCAACAGGAAGGAATACCTCAGCAGTCTTACTCCAAGTTGGTGATCAATCCTTAAAAAAAAAAAAAATGACTCTGGCTCATACTGATTTTGAGATATACCTGACACAGCGGTTTTTAGTTTATTCAAAGGCCATAATTGGAAACATATTGGGCAAAACAACAAAACAAAACTAAGGCATCAACTTTGCTTGCTGGTGATCAGTCCTGATGCTAGCTCATACAGGTTTGGGGATAAACATAGCACAGCTAAGTTATTCAAGGGCCATAATTCTGCACACAACAATCAAAACTCTAGGATTCGTTTGGTTCAGCTGAGGATATTAGATGGAAAGAGAGAGAGAGAATGAGAAGGAGAGAATGGGAAATAATCAAGGAGGACAGGAAAAAGAGTTGGAGAGAGCAAAGGAAGTGAACATGAGAGAAAAAGATAAAAAAGTAAACAGAAATAAAGAGAGCAAGAGAAGGAGAGGAGTACAACAAGATTAACATCTTAACATGGGATTATAGAATTCAAAATAATTATCATGAAATCTTTAGAGGGTACCAAGCTCAATCTTTTGTTCCAACTGGACCCTCATGTCGCGAAGGTCATGTTCGAGTCTGGACAGTCTCTCCGACTTGTCCTCGTTGTCTTCCTGTTCATCGTGTAGCTGGCTCTCTAGCAGGTCTATTTCACCTGACATCTGGGTCTTCTGTAACTCAACGGACCTGAAAAAAAAGAGTAGCAAACCTGCACTCTTCCTGATTTTACTGTCAAAATGTTAGCCCAATTTTTATTAATCCAATTTTACACTACACATTTGCTGTATAGGGACCACACATGCAATATCTGAGTGACCCTGCCCTGAGTCAAATACAAGGCCATGAGGGGCTATATGAGGTTAAGAGGTATGAGACTGAGAACCGAGGGACAGAAACTGAAAATGGAAGGGGGGCTCTACTGGGGTCCTTCCCCAGGAGGGGTTGATAGGGCAGCGTCCCCATCAGGGGTCTAAGCCCCCCAGCCACAAATTGAAAATAGCATTTAAGAGGTGCTTAAACTTCATCTCCTGCAAGCATTTTTCAGCCTTTCACTTATTCTTATTGGCTGTCAAAAAAATCAGAAATCCACCGAAAATCTAGACAAGAGGGCCAAGATGGCCCTAGATCGCTCACCTGAGAAAAGTATCATTCATTGCCTGTACAAAACAGATTGCTTTAGAATTAAGATGATGAGGTGAAACAATGTTCAGGAATTTTCTGACCCCATCCACAAAAGATATCATCATGACAAACATTCTGCCAAAGTTTGAGGATGATTGGACCAAAAATGTTGCCCTCAGAGTATAAACAAGATTTTTCTAAGATTTGACCTATTGACCTACTTTCTGATCCAACCTGACCCATTTTCAAACTGGTTCGAGATATCATCAAACCAAACATTCTGACCAAGTTTGAGGAAGATTGGATTAAAATTGTGGCCTCTAGTGTGTAAACAAGATTTTTCTAAGATTTGACCTACTTTTTGATCCAACCTGACCCATTTTCGAAAGGGTTCAAGATATCATCAAGACAAACATTCTGACCAAGTTTGAAGAAGATTGGATCAAAATTGTGGCCTCTAGTGTGTAAACAAGATTTTTCTAAGATTTGACCTACTGACCTACTTTTTGATCCAACCTGACCCATTTTCGAAAGGGTTCAAGATATCATCAAGACAAACTTTCTGACCAAGTTTGAGGAAGATTGTATCAGAATTGTGGCTTTTTCCCATTATCGAAAGGGTTCAAGATATCATCAAGACAAACATTCTGACCAAGTTTGAGGAAGATTGGATCAAAATTGTGGCCTCTAGTGTGTAAACAAGATTTTTCTAAGATTTGACCTACTGACCTACTTTTTGATCAAACCTGACCCATTTTCGAAAGGGTTCAAGATATCATCAAGACAAACATTCTGACCAAGTTTGAGGAAGATTGGATCAAAATTGTGGCCTCTAGTGTGTAAACAAGATTTTTCTAAGATTTGACCTACTGACCTACTTTTTGATCAAACCTGACCCATTTTCGAAAGGGTTCAAGATATCATCAAGACAAACATTCTGACCAAGTTTGAGGAAGATTGGATCAAAATTGTGGCCTCTAGTGTGTAAACATCAAAATTGTTGACGGACGACTGACGACGGACAATCGAGTATCCCAAAAGCTCACCCTGAGCTAAAAAATCTCATGCCTGGGTTAAGTCAACAACTTTACCTAGGGGGCCATGACAACCTCCTACTTTGACCTAATATTTAAATATTTTCTTATCTTCTTTCCCGCATACCTACAATTAACCCTTCTACTAAATGTTTGACAAACTGACAAACCTAACAGAAATATGCCCAATTCTTATCCAGTAATGGAATACTTGACCAGCTATTGACCACTCTACAAGGTGAATGACCTACTTGAGAGTGTCCATGAGATGCTGCAGCTGTTTCGTCTTTTGTTCCAAATCCTCACACGCCTGTTTCAGCTTCGTCTCCATTGACTGCTGGTCTCTCATCCACTGGGTGTTACCGGTCAAGAGCTCATGCTCCAGCCGCGCTACCTGTAGGAACATAATAACAATGTGTTAACAAAACTTACTTGTGAAGTCAATGTTGGAAACAATACATCTATCATAACATGATAATGATACCTTATTAGTGCAATGCCTCCATGGTGCCAAATTAAAAACATGTTGCTCCACAAACTATCATATAGCTTACAGCATATTGGTACAGAATTTTGAACCCTTTATTGCAACAAACTATTAATCTGACCAACACCCCATTTGACTCATTCAACCCCCACAGAAGTCATTTGTGGTGATACAGAAACAACAACCTATACGAAGACATGATGATTGGGAGGGGGGGGGGGGGTAACTTTTTTTGTCTTCTTCACATTCAGTAACATTAATTCCCATCTTTATCTGGTAAGTGCTCTAAAAAAAAATGGTGATTCTTATCCAAGCAAACAACTTTGTGGTAGGTTTCAATAGTACAGAGTAATTAGCTTTTTTTTTCCAGTGAAAGGGGGGGGGGGGGGGGGGGGGGGGGGGCATTTAAACCACATATTTTTGTTCCCACAAATGAGTTCATTACAATTACAAGGTAAAAAAACACAAATCCATGAATATATATATCCAACTACATGATTTTGTTCCTGAATTCCTAAAATCAAAGAAAATGTATGTAACTAACAAACCAACCAAAGCATGTGGGGGAAATTAAACAGGGGGACCAAACCATGACCCCATTAAAGAGCCACAGAACACAGTAGACCAGATAAGACCAGTCCCTACCTGTCTTTGTTGGTCTGCCTGTGCCTCCTCCAGCTCACTGATGCGGCCGCTACTATGCTCCAGCATGGCCTGCAGCTCCAGCACCTGTTTCTCCTGCTGTTCACACTCCTGCGTCTTCACCTCAAGCTCATGTCCAGTCACCCGGAACTGTCGCTCCAAGCGCTTTATCTGAAACATCAAGAACAATGGCCATGTCCTTCAAATTGCAAAACACTCAAATTCTCATTTGTTTTTCTGTCACTCAACTTCTTATTCAGTTTGTGCTATATCCTTAGCGCACCTATTCAGTCAATACAGCAAATGCCTGTAGCATGCTAAAACTCCTTTGCTTTGCATTCATAATAATGGTAGATCAAGGACTGGTTGGCCTATACCGGGTGTGGTATCACGCCATTAGTCTACAGTGTCATTCCTGTACTGGGTGTGGTATCATGCCACAAGTCTACAGTGTGATTCCTGTACCGGGTGTGGTATCACGCCACTAGTCTACAGTGTGATTCCTCACCTTCTCATCCCTCTGTGTCATCTCCCTGTCGTACATCTCCTTGGACTCCTCCAAGGCCTCTATATATGTCTTGATCTCTTCTTTACACATGTTCAGGGCCCCCTCCAACTGTTTCATCTTCAATGTCCCTTCCTTCGCTTGACTATCAAGCTGCTTCAACATCTGCTTGGCTTGCTTGTTCTTCTTCTCAATCTCCTAAAATTTCAAACATCACAATTAATGAGAAATGCCTGTTTTAGATCTACTAAAACAAATGTCTCCTCTTTAACAAAATGAAAGAGCCTACTTATCATAGCGTAGTTGGATCATGTGAGAAAGTTCCTGTCACTGTATGTGTTACCAGAAAACATGGTGTGTCCTAATATTAGTCTTCAATATGAAGAGCAATCCCAGAAAAATGTTGTTTGCAACACATTGTCTTCAAGTCATTGATACATGTACCAAATATCATCAGCCTATCTTAAATATGGAGAAAGTTATGCTCAAGACATGAAATACTGGAAGACAACATTTCTTTAAACAAAGGGTAATAACTCTGTAAAAAAGAGCCATTCTTGAAAATTTTATTGAGGCAGCACTGTTTTCAAGTCATTGAAACAAGCGCTGACATAATGAAACCTCCAGTTTCACAACTTTTTTTACTGGTGCATATGGTTTTTGGGAGATGCAAAACTCCAGATGCCTTTTCACAGCATCTAAGTCTTCATTAACTTAGGGGCCATAACTTTGCTGTGACAGACAAGGACAATTCTCCCTATAACAACAAGGATGTGCCACTTTGCTCTCTATAGTCTATCCCATACCACCTGCCATGTACTTCTTTATCTGAGACACTCAAACAACTCGAGGGTCCCAGAGGAGATAAAAAAAACTGGATCAGCATCTCTTGAAATGATTTGTGTTCCTTTAAACATGCTGTTTGAAAGTGGCTATATGTTATAATGACAATGGTGTAACCTTGTATGTTTCACACCTCTCAAGATGAAGGAGTACCTAGTACATCAAACACAGGAAAACTGAGAATTACCTTAAAATCATAACCCAATATCTCAAATGACCTACTCATTAAATAATGCTGTATTGCCTTAGAGTTCAAAGTGTAAAAATTAAACAGTACATAGCAACAATAGCCCATCATTCTCATGAAAATTGCACTGTCCAGTCTCAACCCCGTGAGTGTACAATCTGAGTAATTAACAACAAAAATTAACTTAAGAAACTATACTTAAGCAATATTCTAATTTTGCAACCAATAGTCTGGCGCAAGAAAATTTACCAACCTCCTGGGCCTGCGAAAGAAGTTGCTCCGTCTGGAAGAGGGAATGAGCTTTCTCTGAGATTTCCCTCCTTAAAATGTCCGTCTGCTTCTCCCATTCATTTGCCTGGCTAGCCTTGTTCTCCAGGCGTTCTTGGATCTAGAACAAGAGGTGCTGGTAAAACATATATGCCCCCCTTACATGCCATTATAACAAAAACATTTGACTCCAATTATTATTTAAGCATGAATACACATACTGGCTTTTTTAATTCTGCTATTTAACATATGACCTTGTGACCTTGATCTTTGAGGTACAAGCCAAAGCTTTTATCTAGTCATAAGCAACTATAGTAGATAAAAAAGTCAATAAGATCTTCAGCTACCAAACTTAGAAGGTTTACTTGCTACTAAGGGTTTGAAATGACCTTTTGACCTTACTATCTCCAAAATTAATAGCAGTCCTCTACAATCATAAGAAACAATTGTGCAATGCTTTATATGAAAGGGAAAATTAGATCTTTAATAATTACAAGGACAATACTTGCTCAACATAGTGATTGGTAGAACATGACCTTGTGATACTGACCTTTGAAGTACTCCTCAAAAATAAATATGGGCATTCTTCTAGCCATAAGCAACTATTTTACAAGTTTGAAAAAAAAAGTCATTTAGATCAAGAGTTATCACTCAGACATTAGGCTAGTTAATCACAGTATTATAAGATTTTTTTCTAGCATGATCAACAAATTATGCTATATAAACATAGAAGGAGTGCAGCGTGAATTTTTTTCCAATATATACATGGATGATGTATATATTATATGGCATAGTAGTGGTCACATGACTCCTGAAGTAAACCATACAAAGGTGTAGTAAATAAACCAACACATAAGTATTCCCTTTAAAACTTTGCAGTCTCAGTCTGCCTTCCAGCTGGATTGCGGTAGGTCGGTGGATCTACCCGGATGCCTCCGTGCATTCGGGGTCTTCCTCCACCTGTAATAAGCTGGACGTCGCTATATGACTGAAATACTGTCGAAGCGACAGTAAACTCAAATAGTCAAGTCAAGTCAAAACTTTGTAGTCTAGTAAAATGTCAGAAACAGTTTCGTTTCCCATGATATATTGCAGAATAATGCATGATGTTGCATTCAGATGCGTGGTAATTAATTACTCAGGCCTAAATCCTTCTTAATTAGATTACTGCACATATGAACTTTACACATTGCATTATTCTGCAATATATCTAACAAAATGAAACTCTTTTTCCTTAACATATGACTTTGTGACCTTGGCCTTTGAGGTTCCATCCAACAAAAACATTACCTTTGAGGTACAGGTGGGGGTACACTGAGTTATGTTTCATCTACAATGAGACCATTTGAATGCCATAATCAACACCAACAGGGCCAATTTCAAAATATTAGCAAAATATCTGTCCTATTGAAAAATAGAACAAGAGCTGTCAGAGGACAGCACGCTCGACTATTCAAAATGCTTGTTGGTAAATCAAATGAAATCTATTTAAATTCTTGCCCTTCATAGTAATAGTAAAAAATGATATACCTTGATAGTCTGATACCCCTAAATGTATTAAAGATGTCTCAAATCAATCCCATACCTGGATACTGAGATATTAGCATGAAAGTACCTTGCATGCAAAACTTTAACCAAATTTTCTATTGCATGCAAAACTTTAACCAAAACTTCTAAGTTAAAAAGGGGCCATAATTCATATTAAATTCAGTCAAGAGTTATCTACCTTGGTTGTCTGATGCCCCTGAACATATTTATAAACTTTCAAGTCAATACCATAAATGGTTATTGAGATATAAGGTTGATAGTAACTTGCACGCAAAACTTTAACCAAAAGCTGCAACGCCAACGCCGACGCCGACGCCAGGGTGACTACAATAGCTCTCATATTCTACGAATAGTCGAGCTAAAAACTCAATGTTTATAGTTTGTAATAATCATCTTAAAACCTACAATATCTATCTGTTTCTGGTAGTCTCGACACTGCTCCTGGTGAATCTTCTGGACTCGCTCCACTTCCTCTTTCACCGACTGTGCTGACATGTTGCGTTCTCGGAGCTCTTTGTGTAGTGACTGGGACTCACTCTCGCGTGTTGAGATTTCCTCCTCCAACTGTTTGATGCGGGATGCCTGGTGGGCACATTGGGATACTTTCTCCTGCAGCTCTTCATCCAAGCTTGAGATTCTTGATGACTTCTCTCGAATCTGAGTTCATATAATGATCTTCAGATCTTAAAACAAGAAAATCTCAAAGGTGTAGAATAATGGTTTGACAATCTGTAGTAAAAGGTACAAAAGAAGATTTGTACACAACAATGGGCACTGCAAGGAAAGCTTATGTCACTTCATGAAATTAACTACAAACAGAAATTGTTATGAAGATTGCTTGTACATACTTGCAAACAAAGGAGACATGAGAGCCTGGATCAACCACCAGAGGTAATTTCCCAAAGGCAGCCATGCTTGTCAAGTAACCTTATAAATTTTACAATCTAGGTTGAGATTCAGCTAAGAAACGCTTTGAATTCTGACCTTTAGTTCCTTACATATAAAGAAAATTGGCTCCACCTAGGCAGTCATGTTTTTTATGGACACAAATAAATTGAGCAATTTAAGTAGGGGCTTACCCAAGAAATATCAGTTTCAAAAAGTTGAAAACTTGAAAATTTCATGATTCTTTACATTGTACATAGCAACCAGATTTCTACATGGAATCAGATTCTTTCAACAACTTCGACCACCAAAAAAAAAATTCTGATAATCAGCCAAAAGGGTGTAGAAAAGTTTGAATAATTTTTGCACTGGTATCACCAGCAGTATTTTCAGGGATGAGAAAGACAAAAAAAAATGTGTCTCTGTTACACTGATGGCCTGCTGGAATATATTGTTCAGAACCAAATACTGCTTGTGTGTGACATCACCTTCATTAAAAAAAAAGCTTTAACACAAAGGTAATCCTGAAACAGAACAACCAATTTCACTATGTTCATTCAACCATAAAGTAAAGGTCACAGCTATAAAATTGCAGAAATATTAAGTAGTTGATATCATGATGTACATGTATACCAAGTTTCATGAAGATGTGATGAATGGATGAACAAACACACAAACAAATGGACACATAAACCAAAAATCTATATGTCCCCTTGGGCAGTTGGCAGGGGATAAATATGGGAAGGCTGGGGGTTAAAGGGACCATTTAGGGTAACCAATCTCAAAATTGACCCTGACCATGTTAAAATATACAGAAATTTGAGCAGTGGAAAAATCTCGTCCCTGCATTTTGTGCTAAGACAGTGAACAAGAGGTCGAAATATTTGTTGTGGTACAACATTCGTATTTGTGTAGTTTCTTGCTATCAATATATATCAATTATAATTTATCAATATGAATGGTAACATTCATTTCAATCAGTAGTAATATGAAAACTAAAAAAGCTCATGCCAATATAATTATGCATGTTAAACTGTCGATATAGGTATGCAATGCTCATACTCAAATCTCCTTTAAATCAAACTTGAATTTGAGATATCTTAGAAAAACAGCAAAGTTCACCTGTCTTTCGACCTTTGACATGTCAGTGACCTTATCATTGACCTGCTCCTGGAGATCCACCAGCTGCGTATTACGCTGTGTAATCCTGAGCTCCATAGATGCGATCTGTGAATCTCTGTCTGCCAACTCCCGACGCAAGTCTTTAATCTGGGAAAAGCTACGCTCTCTCTCACTCTCCAACCGACTTACATGAGATTCTAGCTCTTGAGCCCTCTCCGCACCTAGTTATGAAACAATAAAGACATATTTATCAAATATATAGAAAGGGGGCAATAGAAACCCTGGATTGCCATGATTTGAGTGTTGAACCTTCCAATAACAGGGTTAACTATATTTTAGCAGCTATGGTACAGAGTCATGAGATGATTTGTGCAAAATAAAAAAAAGTATTTTGATCATCATTTTCTGGGGAGAATTTTGAAAAATTATATTCTGATGATATGAAAATACAGTCAACATCGTACATGCGACCACCTGTATTAAACGACTTTTTTATTAAACGACCGTTATAAATCCCGCCCGAACGTTTTTACTATATCAATTTATCCCATTAAGCGACTTTTTTATCATGCGACCAGCGACCACATAAACCAAGTTCCAGCACGTAAGATTATGCACAAAATCAACTTTATTGAGTGACCATGTTTGATTCCGTTGCTAATTATCGTGTACGCTGGAGCATGTGTACATATTCATCTTTAACACATCCGAACAAACAAACAATTATCCCGATCATAAGTGCTCACCTGAAACCAATTTGTTTTGACCACGCATGACTGCACCATGTGCAACTAAATTCTAAATATAGTTCCTGGTTCCCGTTTCAAAAGTTACTATGCATAACATAGGTGAAACCATCATTCCAAATGCTGAATGCTTTGGAATTTGGTAAAAGAAAATTTGGGAATAAGGTAAATTAATACTTCCGGATGCAATGCGTACCATCAATAATTCGTAACAAGTATATACTTTGCGTTTTATGATACTCGACGAGGGCGCACGGTTGAAATAAATTTATCGGGGGTTTCTGGATTTATGTTAGACAGAGACATAAAGAAAGCTCATTGCTAAATAATATTTTTCTTGAAATTGTCCGAATCAATACATGAATTCGATGTCAAATGTTGTGTTTTTTCCACCGAATACCATATGCAAACCTCAGCCAATGATCCAAGGTATAATTCCAACATAACAGCTAAAAAATCGTAAGATATGACAAAAATAAACATGATGATGTTTATTGGTATAAAATAACAAAACATTGTGTAGTTTACATCGTATTTATGTTGTAATATAATCTAACGTTTTGATACAATTTAGCTTACAGTTTGTATATTTATGACTTGTTTGCCTGGATTTCCAAACAAAATCTATTAAGAGACCATTTCATTAAGCGACCACTTTTTGGCAGTCCCTTGAGCGGTCTCTTAATACAATGTCGACTGTATCAGCCTCAGTATTTTTTTCCTTGAATTGTGAATGGGTTCAGTACTTTTTGATTTGTGAAAAATTATCATTGTTTTTCTCAAAGTTCTGAAGAAAAAAACCCAGAGGGGATCCTGCTGATATTGCAAGAAGAAAATTAGGGTATGACAGAATACCTTACGATTTTTCTGCAAAATGGTAGGGAATGGTTTTTATATGCAAGAAACTGAAACACTGTGCAAGAGAAGCACTTTTGAAATTAATTCAGCTGAGCATAAAGGACTTAAACCATAAATCTATCAAAAATACACTTTTGAATTGAGAATCAATTTGTATCCTTTCTAAATTGTGAATGGGTCCCATTACAAGTACCAGTTATAGAAGGAAAAAAAATCACTGAGCCTGTCTTGTGGGAGATTCATGTTTTAATTTTTAACTCATTTTCAGAAGATGTAGATGAAGTGATCAATCTGATGACAGAAGACACATAACGATACACATAAGTTATCATAAAAACTTACCTTGAGCACTCTATGCTGATAAAAAAAAGTATTAATGCGTTTTGAATCACTGCACATTTACCAAGTATAATTCGTAAATTGTAATAGAATGGTCAGTGAATCTTACACAGCATACTGATCGCTATAGCTATTGACAAGAATCAAAGGAAACTTACTTTTTTGGTTTTTCTCAATCAAGCTGTCAAGGTCAGTACGCAGATTCTCGATGGTACCTGACTGGTCCTCAGCCTCTCTAGACTGTAGACTGGTCTGCAATCTCTGGATCTCAGCATCCTTCATGGCCAACTTGAGTCTGTAAACCAATCCAAATCATGAGCATTTATTTTTCTATGAAGATCCATTATGATGCTGTAGAAAGGGCCAAAACTTTCATACTACTGTTGCATTGGAGAATCACCAACCTACCATAAGCCAGTTGGACAGATTTCACAGTGTAGTTATGTCAAGTCATGATTTTGGCCGAACTATGTAATACTGGCATTTCAATAATAGTGGAAGGGTCTTTTGGCAAAATGACACTAAATTGTGATAAACAGTTCCAGTTTAGAAGAATTCTAAAGTTTATACAAAGATTACATATATAGGTAACTAGCACACTCCCTTGGGACCTCATTATTCAAGGAATCAATTTCACCATCAGCTATTTTTGTAGAAGGTCATAAGGAGATATGAAATAAAATTTTGATGACTGAATGATGAATGGAGTTTTTTAATATAACAAAACTAGCAAACCCTCAACGTTCATGAGGCGATCAGGGGCCTCTGTGGTTGAGAGGGTGAAGTTGCTGACTTCAACATTCATTCAGCTCCACACTGTGTGGGTTCGAATCCCGGCAGGGTCATTCGGATTTTCATGTGAGGAAGCCTTCCAGCTGGCTTGCGGTAGGTTGGTGGTTCTACCCGGATGCCTCCGTGCATTCAGGGTCTTCCTCCACTTTTAATTTGCTGGACGTCGCTATATGACTGAAATACTGTCAAAGCTACGGTGAACTCAAATAGTCAAGTCAAGTCAAGAGGGGATCATTTATGCCAAATGAAAACTAAATTATGCATGGATCACATTTATCTTAGCAATTTTGTTGAAGGACCACACAAGGACAATTCATACGAAGTTTCAACAATAGGAGATGTCATTTAAAGAAGCTTGTTCCCAGATGATCAGTAGAAATATAATTATCTACTTTCCCTAGTTTATGTTGGTGAAGTCTTTGTTTCTTGACAAATAAACTGGAAAGTGTAGGTCACATTGCACAGGAAAAGCTTTTTTCGTAAATGCTACTTCAACAAAATGGGTTAAATATAGAATTATGATGTCAGTTCAGAGAAGTGACTTCTTAAGTTTATCCTATGAAGGAAGCACATGAGTGAATAATGAATGAATGTAAATATAGGTTTCAAGAGTCTAAATATAGCTTCAATACCGTCTGTGACGATATTGCCTGTGATGGGGAAACCACCCAATTTTTTACAATCATGCATGGTTGCATTGGGTGACATTGCATCTGTAGATGGGTATTGATAGACGTAATACATACATATAATTAAAATCAAATTCTTAGTCAATGACCATCAGTGAACAAGCTGCTTTAAAAACTGCTGATGACAGACAACAAACATGGGACAAACGGTGATCATAATAGCTCAATTTAAGCACCAAGGAACCAAAGTATTCCGCTTTAAGGGCTGTAGTCAGATATACAGTGGATGAAATCAACATTTTATTTCCAATGGTAATTCAAAATAAAAATATCTCGAACACTGTCTACCTGAGGTCTGACAGGATATTTTTGGCAGAGTTAGCTCCCTGTGCTGTCTGCTGTTGCCGTGAGAAACTGGAATCTGCCAACGCCGTGGCACCCATTGTAGATTTATGGAAAGACATTGAACTATCCCCTGGTTGCCTTATGCTGAAGTTTCCACTGTCATTGTTAAAACTGTTGTTCCTCTGTGAATAAAATAAAGAAATATTAAGCTTTAACATTGGTTAGCTTAGTGTTTTTGTTTTTACTTCTAGAACATACCCACCTATCTTCTTAAGAATATTTGACTAGAAATATTGCTGAAAGTGATAAATACACAGTAATATCACTTTTTCACAATATAACCTCTTAAATAGCTATTTTTCATATTACTTTAGTGACTGAATCCAAAATGTTGCCATACCGGCGATCAAAACCTGATCAGCCTGCGAGTTACTTGCAGGCTGATCTGGTTTTATGCTGTTTGCATAGGTCTTTTCATGGTGTCCTCTATGAGGGAAAGGGTTAAGAGACGTTTTGATGAGTTAATTTAGTATCATGCAACTTATAATTGTTTTGCTTTGAAAATACAAGAGTTAGACCTAAATGCTGTACCCAAACAGTAATATACTTGGCACCTTTTGGATCATAAATTGAACAGAGGACAGAAACTGCAGTAAATTATGGGCTGCTGTTACTTTACAATACTGTGGGTTAAAAAATACATTAAGTTAACCCTTTACAGAATATAGACATGTTTTGATGCCTTGACGAACAGAGCAGACAAAAATTGTAAATCCTTTCAAATGCTGTCTGATCAGAATCTCCTCTGTTTGCTGAACAAAATATTACATAGCAAAGAAAAGTCCATTGTATCATGGTTGAATCCACCAACAATTCATTTCTTTACAATTTTTGTTAGTTACTGAGGTAATAATTCATTTCAGCTTAGCCATATACTTGAATATGTCACAAAATAGTAATGGTGGAATGTCTGTCTATCTAGTTTAAGAATTAAAGTATTACTTAGTATTGTTGGTGGAATACAAGCCTGATATACTATTCTAAGTTTAGTAGATGAATATTCATCAAGTAATGAATTTTCACATTAATATTCATGAGGTATAGGGATAACAAAAGAAGACTATAAGGACTTACACTGGCCTGCTGACTATAGCTGTGCTGGACCTGATGTGCCAGCTGCTCCAGTTGAGTGAGCATAGTGCGACTCTCCTCTATTTCCTGTTGGCACACTGCCAACTGCTCATGCTGGTTCCCAACCTGGGCACGCAGCTGATGATTCTCACACTGCAGGCTCTCAAGTAGCTGAGAATCAGCCTCAAGCCTTGCTGTGAAATGTTAAAAGTACTGATTTACTCACCAAAGTATCATCAGCCTAGTTAAAACCATTCTGGTCACAAGTTATTATGCAGATTTATATGAAAACTAGTAGAACATCTGGAGGCCTCATTTTTCAAGGGATCCACAATGCTTAAACAATTGCAGTAGAGGACCTTAGGGGTTATCATGTAGAAACAAAACATAATTCTGATCGTAACTTTCAAAGGAGAAGAATTTTACAATATCTAGATACAGTATTTACAGGAGCTAAAAGGATGACTTACAACAGTGCATGCAAGATAACTGATAGTCAGGAACCAAACACACATAATATTTTCAAAGTTGCTGTTTCAAGCATTCACAGTGTTTTATTTATGATGTCATTTGGTAATGATGCATGAGTCATGCTTTCACAAGCATTCTTCCATCTGTTCTAGTTTTTCCTTAATATTATTGATAAATATTTTAAAAACTTACTTATTTTGCCGACAGTTTGGAGATCTGGGACCGCAGCTCATTATTTTGTCCTCTATGTCAGCTTTGTTATCTTCCTCCACCTCTTGTTCTGACTGCAACCGCCTGGGGTTATAAACACATTGACTTACACACGACACTTAACAATCCAACCAGTATAATACTAACATTTGATTCCATTATAATTGCATATCAACAACTCCAGAATCTCCCTAGCTTTTTATTCTTTAAGGCTTACCATGTCTATATCAATTATATCATGTACACCTCTGTTTTGAACATTTCATTGTTTTAGGGTTTGTGATAAGCTTTGTAGACTTTGATCAAAACCGTAACTTCTGCATTTCAAGACTGTTAACTTTTATGGCTAGCTTGTGTCACATGGAGTACTCTAATTATAGCACAAATGCCATTAGATTTCTTCAATATACTTTTATGATTTACTCGACAATTTCAATTAACCCTTTACTTCAAATACACTCAATCTGATGCAATGGCAAACAGAGCAGACCCAGATCAGACACTATAGGAGCTGTCTGATCAGGATCTTCTCTGTTTGCTCATACAATATTGTAGATCAGATTCTATGCAGAGCAAAGAAAATTCATTGTTTCATTGTTTCATGCACCATTCAAAGTTCAAGTAATTAATTATCACCATATCATAAATTTGTACATGAATATTCATGCAGTAATGGGTTATATTCAATGTCCATGACAGATAGCAATTTAACAAAACTTGCCTGATTTCCTCCTGCTGACTCTTGGCCTTGGCCTGGAAGAATGAGAGTCTCTCTATAAGCTCCTCCCTCTCCCTGTTGGCATGTGACAGACTGTCTCGCAGGTCATCTTCACTGTGCTCATGCTGCCCAAATATCAACAGTACAAGCAAGAATTATCATTGAAGATGATGAAAACTCCCAGATGCCACTTTGTCACAGTTATTGTTATCATGTCAGAGAATCTTGAGAAATATAACAAAAGGCCATTACTCATTCAAAATCAAGCGAATCATGATATGCCAACAATATGTGCAACTAAGCTTGGTACTTATCAGTCTTGGAAAGTTCCATCAAAATCCGACCAAAGGTAGCTGAGAAATAGGGCAGACAAATCTCATCTACAGACGGAACCGATCGACAGACCAACGGACGTAACCCCAATATAGACGGGTTAAGCCCCCATATTCTTCGTATCTTGGGGTTTAATAATAAGCATTTGTCTGTTTGTTTATTTGGTTTAGCATCCCATCAACATTATGTCAGTCATTTGATGATGATGTCTACTGCAGAACCATGCTGTAGACATGTGGAATGATACCACACCAAATTATCCTGACACTGGGCCAACCAGTCCTGAAACTACTTATATGCTGAGCACCAAGCAAGGGGGCTATACAGAACCATATTTTATGACTTTGTTATGTCAGCACAACCCTCTTGGCATATAAACAGTAGATGGTCAAGGCAAGGAAACATGAAATCATGGATATACAAATACTTACTTATACTTATTTACAAATACTTAGTTTGTTCACCTTTTCACCCATAATAAACATTAAACAAGAGATAATATACAGCTACAAGTTTCTGTCCAGGACTACTTTGATGTATTTCTGCAAATTTAACAGTGCCTTTTGGGGGGACAAGTCATCTTTTAACTGACTAATATGTTAATCTTATACAGGCATATACACATTAAATTTTATACTAATACAGACATATACACATTAAATTTTATACTAACAACTTACACATGAATTTTTATACTATACAGGCATACACATTAAATTTTATACTAATACAGACATATACCATTAAATTTTACTATTACAGGCATATACACATTAAATTTTATACTAATACAGACATATACACATTAAATTTTATACTAATACAGACATATACACATTAAATTTTATACTAATACAGACATATACACATTGAATTTTTATACTAATACAGACATATACACATTAAATTTTATACTAATACAGACATATACACATTAAATTTTATACTAATACAGACATATACACATTAAATTTTATACTAATACAGACATATACACCTTAATTTTATACTAATAAGAATATACAATTGAATTTATACTAATACAGACATATACACATTAAATTTTATACTAATACAGACATATACACATTAAATTTTATACTAATACAGACATATACACATTAAATTTTATACTAATACAGACATATACATATTAAATTTTATACTAATACAGACATATACACATTGAATTTTATACTATTACAGGTATATGTACATTGAATATCATTATGGATCTGAAGGTTGAAGTTCAATCCCCACAAGGATCGTCGGGGGGAGAGAGAAAGATTTATTAAAGACAAGTAAAGGAAAAATACAAAACTGGTCTTACCTTTTTCAATCTCTCTTTTGATTTTTTCTGATAGTCTTCTAACGTGTCCTGTGCCTCAATAAAATTCTGCAGAGCCTCATCCCTCTGTGTTTCTAGACTAATCAAACCAGATTCAAAAGATTTGTTCAAATTTATTTCTTTTGTATCAATAGATACACTAGAGCTATCATTGACAGTGATTAAGATCAAGATACAGTGCCATACCTGGTGCATGGTATTCAGTATGTAAGGTACAGATAACTGTTTAAAGTGTCTTTACAAGTTGTATTTTAAGTAAGCCATATCTACCTGACAAAGCTTTCAAACTGCGATATATTTTTATGCTCCCTCACTTCAAAGTCAAATACTTCCAAACCTTCATTCTGTAGAATGAGGACATGTTAATAATTCTTAAGACAATCTACACCAGAGCTTTCAGCCAGAAACAATGAAAGCCAAGACAGAACCCTGCATTTCTCTAGCTATGCAGCCATCACTAGACTAATCAGACACATTCTTTCAAAGTCAGCAGCATCTACTGCCTCGCCAATTTGTACTCGGTACAAAATCATGTAAAATCTCCAAACTAAAGAAGAAGTTTGTGAAGCAACTTTCTTTACATATCATATATGTATGGAAAATTTCTCCAAACATTCATGGGCATGCTCTACAGTATTTCATTTACAACAACACTTCACAACCTAGTGATCACGCTTAAATATCTCCAAAATTGAAGAAGTTGTTCACACTACACACTTTCAGACTGATGACTGATTCCATACACCCCTGAAAACTTTTGTCAGTCAATGATCTGAGTTATCCTTTGAACACTGGCTTACTTTCATAAGAATTCTTTAAAGGGAAATACTTGACAAAAATATTTAAAAATGCCAAACCTTTTCCGTAGCTTCCTCTCCTCATAAAGTTCATTCCGAATCTCATCCATCTCCTGCTGAAATTCTTTTTGTTTTCTCTCCAACTGAACACATTCTCTCTGGCAAGTCTCAAACCTATCTTCTGCTTCCCTGTGTATGATAAAACACTAAGATAGTCATTCTAGTAGTAAACCCAAAAGAAAAATAATGATCCCTATGTCATCTCTGCTTGCAGCAGGTGACAAAAAAACGACCTCCTGAATATATCAACAATCTGTGTTATGTCAAAAAGACTCGACTCTTTGAGTTTACCGGCGCTTCAACAGTATTTCAGTCATATAGCGAGGTCCAGCTAATAACAGGTGGAGGAAATCCCCGAATACAATGTGGCATCCGGGTAGAACCAACCTACTGCAAGCCAGCTGGAAGGCTTCCTCACATGAAAATCCGAATGACCCTGCTGGGATTCGAACCCACGCGGTGAGGACTGAGTGAGTGTTTAAAGTCAGCGACTTTACCCTCTTGGCCACGGAGGCCCCTAATGTCAAAAGGAAGGAAGACATGTAAAATGGGTCACAGTTGCCCTACATAGCTCAACTAAGTACAATCATTCTAAACTAAAGATTTATAAGTCACTTAGAAATCAATCTAATGACTCAAACAGCCACATTTAAAATGAAATAAAAACAAGCCCCAGCCTCATAGGAGCATTATCTTTTGACATATCAACATTGCTTTAGCAATAAGAGCATTATTATTTGACACATCAACATTGCTTTAGCAATAAGAGCATTATTATTTGACATATCAACATTGCTTTAGCAATAAGAGCATTATTATTTGACATATCAACATTGCTTTTGCAATAACAGCATTATTATTTGACATATCAACATTGCTTTTGTAATAACAGCATTTTTATTTGACATATCAACATTGCTTTTGCAATAACAGCATTATTATTTGACATATCAACATTGCTTTTGCAATAACAGCATTATTATTTGACATATCAACATTGCTTTTGCAATAACAGCATTATTATTTGACATATCAACATTGCTTTTGCAATAACAGCATTATTATTTGACATATCAACATTGCTTTAGCAATAAGAGCATTATTATTTGACATATCAACATTGCTTTAGCAATAAGAGCATTATTATTTGACATATACATACAGTATTCTTTGGTAATAAGCACCATAATTTATTGAATTCAAGCATATTCCTAATGCAAAACATCAACATAATATAGCCCAAGTCAAGGCCATAACTCTGTAAAAAATTGAGAAACAGTCCAACGATGATATCGTATTTATTGTGATAAGCTTCCACA
>CM037787.1:54947160-54971768 GCA_021229015.1 Solen grandis | reverse complement strand
TAAACTTTCTAGACAATACCGTAAACACAGTAGACAGTAGCTTGCATACAAAACTTTAACCAAATTTACTATTGCATGTTAAACTTTAACCAAAACTTCTTAGTCAAGAAGTGGCCATAATCTGCATTATCTATCTAAAAAGTATGATACCATGGAACATATTAAACAAATTTCAAATCAATCCCATGTCTGATTACTGAGATATAAGCATGAAATTCCTTGATGCAAAACTTTAACTAAACAAGTAATAATTGTAACAGTGAACTGTTACTATTAAGTCTCCCAAACAAAGTTTAAGAAATAAGAAGTACCATTCAATCCATCTCATCATGAAGAACAAGAATATATATGGTTTAGGGGTGGGGATCTGAACATTTTTTAAGGTCATAAGTAAAATTGAAGGGGTGGGCCCCTTGGTGACACATGTGAACTTTCCTCGGGGGACACCAAAATAGTGCCATCCAATCTGTCATGAGGAACAACAATATATATGATTCTGGGCTGGAAATTTGAAATATTTAACCAAAATACATTTTTTATGCAAAAATCCATCTTTGAGGGGGCAGGACCTGACCCCCAAGGAACCCCCATTTACAAAAATCAGGGAGGCCCCACTACTCATTGAGGACTATTAGTGTCTTAAATTTTACAAAGATAGATCAAGCAGCCTCTGAGATATGGCCTATACAAAGTTGCTGGTGCGAGAAAGAAAAATAATAATAAGAATAAGAAACGGAGTAAAAACATTAAGTCTCCAAACTTTGTTTGGGAAACTTAATAATGATAAGAAACAGAGCAAAAACAATAAGTCTGAAAACTTCGTTTGGGAGATTTAAATATCTAAGTTAAAAAGGGGCCATAATTTTTAATATATTACATCAAGAGATAGTATGATACCCCTAAACATATTTGAGATGTTTCAAATCAATCCCATACCTGGATGCTGAGTTGTAAGCATGAAAGTACCTTGCATGCAAACTTTCTAAGTTAAAAAAGGGGCTGTAATTTGTATTAAATTTAGTCGAGAGTTATCTACCTTGGTTGTCTAGTGCCCTTAAACTTATTCATAAATTTAAGTCAATACCATGAATGGTTACTGAGATATAAGCTGGATAGTAGCTTTCATGCAAAACTTTAACCAAATTTTCTATTGCATGCAAAACTTTAACCAAAATTTCTGAGTTAAGAAGAGGCTGTAATTTGTATTAAATTCAATCAAGAGTTATCTACCTTGATTGTCTGATACCACTGAATATGTTCATAAACTTTCAAGTCAGTACCATAAACTGTTTTTGAGATAAAGGTTGAGATATAAGGTTGATAGTAACTTTATAATATATTATTATAAATAAAAAAGAATTACATTAATCTATAAATATTACATATTTGGCCAAATAATCTGAACTTAGGGTAGATACTGACCTTGAACTGTGAGTGTTAGGTCAACTTGCTTACTACCAGCATTGTTTGTGGCAATGCATGTGTATGTGCCTGCATCCTCTGGTCTGAAAAAACAGACATCAAAATGTTCTTAATAAGTAAGCCAGCAGAAATGACTCCATGAAATACAACTGTGGTTGCTTCAAATCCATCTTGTTCTGCCCAGTGAAAGTAGAATGCTATATCACATCACATGTTACAGATACACATACAAAACATAGGTAGTGTGTCCTTGGATGGATCAAGTAAAATTTATATAATCAAAAAGCTTCAAAAGAAATATACGACCTGTATTAGAAACAAACGGTCCAAAAGTTTGTGACCTCATTGAAAATGAGAACACTAATGTATTAATTGACTCTTCCAGGCATCAAGTACTGTATTAATTTATAATTTTGAAAGATATTTACATAGATCTAATCAAGTCTCAAAAAAATGTACTTCATTTAATAAAGGAATGTTTTAACTTGTCAGCATGATTTCTCTTGAGTAACTATGATGCATTTGAAGAAATAAGAACAAATATTGACTAAAAGATATATTTGTGTATTCAAAACTGAATAAAAGAAGTATTCAAGTGTTTTTTTTCTAATTTCCCCCCCTTCAGTAAGAAAACACAACAACAATGGCGTATGTGTGAAAAATCTCTTATTTTATTAAGTTTGAAATTAACTGATGTCAAATACAAGACAAAAATTGTGCCTTTCAAAAGTTTGCAGTCTGGATTGAAACTGACAAAACTGATGGGTAATCAAAACAAAGATCTATAATTAGAAACATATGGTCCAGTATAATCAATATTTAATAACGGCAATGGTCATTCAAGTGTAATTTTCATTGTATGGTATGGTATTGTATACCTATCCATTAACAACCCTATTTAACACATGATTTAGAGCAGAGAAAAAGACCTCCAATATGTCTGGTTAATTCATCTTTATGATTGAAAGAACTTTGCTTCATTAAAAACAAGCAACCTGCATGTTTTATTCAGTATAAAGATACAGACCTAGCAAATGGAATAGCCAGTCCATTCCTTAAGATACGTAGATAGGCATTGCTACTGGAGATCAGGGTTCCATCTTTCAACCATGAGATCTTAGGGCGTGGGCGACCGAAAGCAGTGCATGGCAACACGATATTCTGGGCATTGTTGACGGTGAAGTCTGTCTCCCTGACATTGATCTCAGGAGTTTCTGAATGTAACAAATGGTGCAGTTGTATTTAAAGCTCTGACAATACTAATTCAGTACCATAGATTATTTCAAAATTATTTATTAATTAACTGATCATTGCCTAACCATCAGCTGTTTTTGTTCCAGGCTTGGCCCCAGTATAATAACCAAGTGATGTCCAATGAACTTTCGGTAAAGTTTGAATTTAGCTTTCAAGAATTGTTGGCACATGCTTGCAAGTGTTGTTTAATACTGTGTGTATATATGAACAGACTGCATCAAAAGTTTTTATACAGGTTTTTTATTTTCAAAGAATTATATGTTGATTGCTACATCTGCTAAATTACAAACCAAACTGTGAAGGCCAATATAATAATTTGGCTAATAATAATAAATGGTTTCCGGGCATGTATTTAAATAAAAATCAAAGCAGAGTACCAGAACAACCAGCCAACTGCTAATCACAGGGGCTTGAGGTTGCTAGGGGTGAATCATTATCGAACTTTGAGCCCCTGTGTTTCTGATTGGTTGTTCCTTTCCACAATTCTTTAAAATTTTGGGAAATCTGCATAGGACATGTACACAAGCGGATAATCTCTGCTATCTGCCAAATGAACATGTCCAAAGTTACAAGAACAATGATGAGGGAATACTGCAACACAAGTGAGTGAGTAATGAAATAAAAAGCCAACCTTTCCTGTGACGACTGACCTTGAATCTGGAGCCTGATCTGACCAAATGCTGTGCCAGCAGCATTCTGAGCTATACAGATGTACACACCAGCATTCTGTCGGTCTGTCTGCTGAAGGTAAAGGGACCCGTTCTCCTGTATATGGACACCTGTAGTTATATAGCATGGAGTATAGCATACACTCGTAGTTATATAGCATGGAGTATAGCATACACTCGTAGTTATATAGCATGGAGTATAGCATACACTCGTAGTTATATAGCATGGAGTATAGCATACACTCGCAGTTATATAGCATGGAGTATAGCATACACTCGTAGTTATATAGCATGGAGTATAGCATACACTCGTAGTTATATAGCATGGAGTATAGCATACACTCGTAGTTATATAGCATGGAGTATAGCATACACTCGTAGTTATATAGCATGGAGTATAGCATACACTCATAGTAATATAGCATGGAGTATAGCATACACTCGTAGTTATATAGCATGGAGTATAGTATACATTCGTAGTTATATAGCATGGAGTATAGCATACACTCGTAGTAATATAGCATGGAGTATAGCATACACTCGTAGTTATATAGCATGGAGTATAGCATACACTCGTAGTTATATAGCATGGTGTATAGCATACACTCGTAGTTATATAGCATGGAGTATAGCATACACTCGTAGTTATATAGCATGGAGTATAGCATACACTCGTAGTTATATAGCATGGAGTATAGCATACACTCGTAGTTATATAGCATGGAGTATAGCATACACTCGTAGTTATATAGCATGGAGTATAGCATACACTCATAGTTATATAGCATGGAGTATAGCATACACTCATAGTAATATAGCATGGAGTATAGCATACACTCGTAGTTATATAGCATGGAGTATAGCATACACTCGTAGTTATATAGCATGGAGTATAGCATACACTCGTAGTTATATAGCATGGTGTATAGCATACACTCGTAGTTATATAGCATGGAGTATAGCATACACTCATAGTAATATAGCATGGAGTATAGCATACACTCGTAGTTATATAGCATGGAGTATAGCATACACTCATAGTTATATAGCATGGAGTATAGCATACACTCATAGTAATATAGCATGGAGTATAGCATACACTCGTAGTTATATAGCATGGAGTATAGCATACACTCGTAGTTATATAGCATGGAGTATAGCATACACTCGTAGTTATATAGCATGGAGTATAGCATACACTCATAGTTATATAGCATGGAGTATAGCATACACTCTAGTTATATAGCATGGAGTATAGCATACACTCGTAGTTATATAGCATGGAGTATAGCATACACTCATAGTTATATAGCATGGAGTATAGCATACACTCGTAGTTATTTAGCATGGAGTATAGCATACACTCGTAGTTATATAGCATGGAGTATAGCATACACTTGTAGTTATATAGCATCGTGTATAGCATACACCTATAGTTATATAGCATGGAGTATAGCATACACCTATAGTTATATAGCATGGAGTATAGCATACAATCTAGTGTATTAGCATACAACCTAGTGTATTAGCATTCAACCTAGTTCATTGACATATAACCTAACATCTATATAAAAAACCTTGTGTATAGTCACTCAACCTAGTGTGATGGTATACAACCTAGTGTCTTGGCACATAACCTAACATCTATATAAAAACCCTAATGCATAGTCACACAACCTAGTGTGATGGTATACAACCTAGTGTCTTGGCACATAAACTAACATCTATATAAAAACCCTAATGTATAGTCATACAACCTAGTGTGATGGTATACAACCTAGTGTCTTGGCACATAACCTAACATCTATATAAAAAACCTAGTGTATGAGGGTTGTTCAAAAATAAATAGGACTGCAGCAATACTGTTCAAATCTTTTAATTTACCTATATGATTTTACAAGTAATATACATTGAAACATATCCTCTACATACAAAGAAAATATCAATAACATATAATAACAACTAAAAAATCTATGACAATTACAAATAACCAAGGTTCTGCAACCTGGTGCACAAAAAAATATCACTCATGACGTTCACGATGTCGCATGCAGCTACACACATAACTAACCCTTCCCTGTTTATTACCTCGTCCTCACCGTATTTAAATCTTTTGTGCCAGCTAAAAACGAGTGATCTGCTCACACTATTTTCGACCTTTGTTTCCTTATTCTTTTAGACGATTATATCGCCTAATATGCTGACAAAATTTGACAAGCGCATAACTTTTCATTTGACAGCATGTTTGCACATTTAACGTTATCACCAGTATTATTCAAATCTTGTTTACTTTGGCATCTAACGTCTAAATGATGTCAAATCTGTACATGACATCACTTATATAAAATGAAACAAATTAGGAGAAAAATGGCGCTTGAACAACTGACGTGATGCTTTGTGCCGGGTGCATGTTACCATGGTTATTCAATTGTAAAATGCGTATAGTCAAAATATATGATAGAATTATGACAAAAATGTAGAAAACATTTTTCGATTACATTACATATGCATATATCTAAAATCTAACAGAAATAAAGTAGATGCAAGACCCTCAGTCCTATCTATTTTTGAACAACCCTTGTATAGTTATACAACATATTGTGAAGGAATGCAACCTAGTGTATAGTCATACAACCTAGTGTGAAGGTATTCAACCTAGTGTATAGTAATACAACCTAGTGTGAAGGTTTACAACCTAGTGTATAGTTTTCAACTGTGTGATGGTATACAACCTACTGTGAAGGTTTAAAACTAGTGTGGAGTAATGCAACCTAGTATGAAGGTATTCAACCTAGTGTGAAGGTATTCAACCTAGTGTATAGTAATACAACCTAGTGTGAAGGTTTACAACCTAGTGTATAGTTTTCAACTTCGTGTGATGGTATACAACCTACTGTGAAGGTTTAAAACTAGTGTGGAGTAATGCAACCTAGTGTGAAGGTATTCAACCTAGTGTGAAGTCATGCAACCTAGTGTGAAAGGTTTACAACCTAGTGTATAGTTATAGAACTTAGTGTGATGGTATACAACCTTCTGTGATTGTTTAAAACTAGTGTGGAGTCATGCAACCTAGTGTGAAAGTATACAATATAGTGTGATGGTATACAACCAAGTGTGAATTCATACAACCTAGTGTAAAGTCATACAATAACAACAATTTCTAATTAAATACTATTGCCCTTTTTTTGCAGAAGCTATCTTTCTGTTGAGAAAAATGGCTTACCTGGCTGACCTCGGATGACCTTGGTCCCCTTCTGCCAAAGGATGCGTGGAGGTGGTGTGCCTGTCACATCACATGGTAGCAGGATCCCCTCACCCTTGACAGTTTTGATGTATAATGGCTGTCTTCCCATCATCCTTGGTGGCTCTGAAACAGACATAGGTTATGTTTCCTGGTCTTACATTTTCTTCAGATATATCTGAATGTGATTCCAACCCTTAAAGAAGGCCTTGAATCAGAGGCTGATATCTAAACAATGATCTGTCATCCCTTTTTATGTACAACATGTCACATATCACTCACGACAGAATTGGAAACATCCCAGTGTTATGGTTCACAAAGAAAGTTGTTTCAGTACATATCACCAAGTGGGGATATTACAGGAGTTCAGCACATATCACCAAGTGGGGATATTACAGGAGTTCAGCACATATCACCAAGTGGGGATATTACAGTCACCTACTCTGCATCATTTGGGTGTGATATGATACTTTGAATAAGCATCATGATAACTTCCGGAGTTTTAGGAAAATCTAATCTTGAGTTAGTAACAGAGTGGACACAAAATACAACTTCTGTAAAGTAAGACCTTTCAGTGTGATCTTGACCTTCAAGTCACATGCCTGAAACCTTCAATCTGCACACAGACTGACCAGACTAAGGATTCGGGAGATATACAGTCAAAAAGGGGACATAACTTTGTCAAAAACTTTACAGATTTTGCCCAATGTTAAACTTGACTTTCATTTTATTATGATAACATGAGCACAAAAAAATATCTTAATCTATCAGCCCGTGTGGGAGTTTTGGGGCCTTAACTGTGTCAAAATTGGAACTTGACCTTCATTTTATTATGACATATATGTGTATCAAAGATTATTTAAATCTATCAACCTGTTTTAAAATTATTGCACAGACAAGTTTGTTTTTTTCAAATTCTAATGAAATTGAATAACTTTTTGGACCCTCAACATTTTACAAATACAATTTTAATTATGTTTTTAATACAGGAATCTTAGAATTTGGGCTTTTCTTTTTGCATTCTACTACACCTGTGAGCAGCTCACCTTGAACATCTAGCTGCACTTCCCGGGTTACATTGCCAGCCTCATTGGAAGCCATGCACTTGTACTTCCCTGCATCCTCAAGTCCTACAGAGGTGAAGTCAATTGTCCCTGACACCCGCATGCGGTGTCGAAGCCCAGTGGTAGGGAAGGGATTCCCATCTTTCTCCCAGGTGATGATTGGGTCAGGGAGCCCAAGACTCTCACACTGAAGGGTGGCACCCGTGTTAATGACAGCCTGCACCAGACTGGGACCATCATCAATGGTTGGAGGTACTGTTGTCATATACAGGTAAAATTACAGACACTGTGTATTTGACCAAATACACATAACTGACACTATACATACATTCCCAAACAAGTAAACCTTATTACACTGTACATACAGACAAACACATATATACATTATTAACAATGTACATACAGCCCTTTACATGTACACATTACTAACAGTGTACACACAGCCCAATACATGTACACATTACTGACACTGTACATACAGCCCTATACATGTACACATTACTGACACTGTACATACAGCCCTATACATGTACACATTACTGACACTGTACATACAGCCCTATACATGTACACATTACTGACACTGTACATACAGCCCTATACATGTACACATTACTGACACTGTACATACAGCCCACATTACTGACACTGTACATACAGCCCTATACATGTACACATTAATGACACTGTACATACAACCCTGGACATGTACACATTACTGACACTGTACATACAGCCCTATACATGTACACATTACTGACACTGTACATACAGCCCTATATATGTACACATTACTGACACTGTACATACAGTCCTATACATGTACACATTACTGACACTGTACATACAGTCCAATACATGTACACATTACTGGCACTGTACATACAGTCCAATACATGTACACATTACTGACACTGTACATACAACCCTGTACATGTACATTTTACTGACACTGTTTATACAGCCCTATACATGTACACATTACTGACACTGTACATACAGCCCTATACATGTACACATTACTGACATGACACTGTACATACAACCCTGTACATGTACATTTTACTGACACTGTTCATACAGCCCTATACATGTACACATTACTGACACTGTACATACAGTCCAATACATGTACACATTACTGACACTGTACATACAGTCCAATACATGTACACATTACTGACACTGTATATACAACCCTGTACATGTACACATTACTGACACTGTTCATACAGCCCTATACATGTACACATTACTGACACTGTACATACAGTCCAATACATGTACACATTACTGACACTGTACATACAGTCCAATACATGTACACATTACTGACACTGTACATACAGCCCTAGTACATGTACACATTACTGACACTGTACATACAGTCCAATACATGTACACATTACTGACACTGTACATACAGTCCAATACATGTACACATTACTGACACTGTACATACAACCCTATACATGTACACATTACTGACACTGTACATACAGCCCTATACATGTACACATTACTGACACTGTACATACAGTCCAATACATGTACACATTACTGACACTGTACACATAGTCCAATACATGTACACATTACTGACACTGTTCATACAGCCCTGTACATGTACACACAACTGACACTGTACATGCAGCCCTATACATGTACACATTACTGACACTGTACATATAGTCCAATACATGTACACATTACTGACACTGTTCATACAGCCCTATACATGTACACATTACTGACACTGTACATACAGCCCTATACATGTACACATTACTGACACTGTTCATACAGCCCTGTACATGTATACACTACTGACACTGTTCATACAGCCCTGTACATGTATACATTACTGACACTGTTCATACAGCCCTGTACATATACACATTACCGACACTCCCATATTGGCAGTACTGTAAAAGCAATAATTTTAGATGACATCAAATTCACTGTATTTGTACTTTAAGTATTTTCATGGGTACATTTATTTGTGGATTCATTTTTAAGAAAATGTTTGGTCAATAAAATGAACATTTTTGTGGGGTTTACTTTTTCAAATTTTCTCAATAAAATGAATAACTAGAATAAAATAACTTTAAAAATGTTCAAGATATTGTTATTTATGTTATTAAGTTCAACTATTGTCCATGTGATAAAGGGGCATAACTCTAAAAATACCGATAACTGAGTTATGTCACTTGTCCCCTTTAACAATTATGCCAAGAATGAGTACAATATCTTTGATAGATTTAAAAATATTCCATCAATAAGCAATTTTAACCAAAAAAAATAAATAAGTCAAAGAGGGACATAACTCTGTAAATATTGCTTACAACTGTGCACTGTGATGATTATCTTGTATTCTAACTTTTATGTTAATACCTTTAAAACTGTTTCAGAAATGGGCTACATAAAGGTTTTTGCACAACAATGACAACAATGACAACGACCAAGAGATCATAATAGCTTGACTTTTTCTTCAAAACAGACATGCTAAAAAGTGATATGATAATGTACACAAATTGCAACAGGACGAAAATGAAAATGATTAAAGTGCCGCTGGTACTTCAATAGCTTATGACAAACAGGAATCTAACCAGTGTGTCATGGGTTCCTGTGAGTGTGCAGGAACCAGGGCTACTTTCTGTCTAGCTGAATGGAGATAAACCACTCTTCAAGACAAAGTGAAGAATTGTTTTATCATTTAAGGGTGGCACATTCAAACTGAGCCAGAAATAAATGTATGTTCCAGCACATACTGTAGTTTTCATTCTCTTTTTTCTATATTTTACAATCTTAATATCCAAACATTATAGAAGGCCATGGTGATCCATAGAACACTCACCACAACACAGCCCAATGAAAACAAATCAGGTCACTTGGTTTTACCTGGTAACCTTCAGAAGCAACCAGATTCAACTTTCATTTATAAAGAATTTTAAAGATTCTGTAGAGATTATGCAAGAAAACTAGCTCAACACCCGCAGGCATCATTTTTCAAGGGATAAACTTTATTTTAGTAATTAGGTAGGGCACCATAATGTAACTATTTGCGTCAAATGACATTAGATTCTGAGCAATGTGGGTTTCACAGAATTTTTTTTCGAAATTTTCTATATAGAGCTATATAAGGAAACTAGGCAACCCACTATATATGTGTTTTCCACAATTACCTTATCAGTGTCATTGTGGGAAGCTTTTCCATGAGGCAGCTCATAAATATATATAAGTCTTGTATGTTATCAACTTAATTATTCAACATATATTCATAAACTTTTTTTCCATGAATAATACAGGCCTCAAATGACAGAAAAAACATTACCGTAAACTGATACAGTGAAGTTGCGCACATCTATTCCAGCCTCATTAGAGACATGACATGTGTAATCGCCAAAGTCCAGTAGCTGTGCACTGACAATGAGCAATTTCTTGCCATTGTCTACAATGCGTAGGCTGGGGTTGCCGTACTGAGGGATTATCTGCCCTTGCCTCATCCAGGTGGTCTGTGGCTCAGGAATGCCCTCGGCAGGACACTCCAGGGTGAGCGGGTTATTGATCACAACCCATTTCTCCTGGTGACCCTTCAGCTGTATCTTGGGTGGCACTGCAGACAAACACATTGTTATGGTTACCAAATTGCATAAAAACTTTTAATGGTTCAATAAAAGTCTGTTTTATGTAACAACTTGCATTATTGATCTGTGAAGTCAGTTGGTTTCATTTTTGATAACCCTATAAAGTAATGATCTCCTTGCCTTCATAACATGGCACCATTTATCACAGGGGCTCGAAGTTGCATGGGGCGAATCATTTCGTACTTAGTGGTAACATTAAAAATAGGAAGGGAAGACACTGAGTCTTGAGACCAAATTTGGAAAAACGCGTTTATAACGAAATTCAGCTTTGAAAATGGACCAGGTTGTGTTTTAAATGAATAAATTCAGAAATTCCTAAACGTAATTGAGGTAGTTTTTTTCTTGTAATGATAAAATCGTTAATTTATTGTTCCAACTGAGCTTGACAAGAGCCGGGGAAACCTATTTCCAGTTTCTTTAGAAGTGAATATAAAGGTAAGTTTTTATTGGTCAATCAAAATGTAAACGAAATATTTCCTGGGAAAATTTCATTAAGTTGCGGAGGTCCAGAATAGCATAAACAATGCGATCGAAAGTGGGCGCAATGTAATTATTGTCGGACAAGAAGGTACAGGGAAGTCATACCTGCTTACACAGTATTTGATTTAAATATATTGACCAATAAGCACTTACATTTTATTCATTAGAAAAGAAACCGGAAGTAGCCGGTCCTGGCTGTTGTCAAGCTTGATTGGGACATTAAAAACACTTGTTAGTCATTTATAAGAGTAAAAACAACATGGAAAACACGATTCTATATATCTATTCATTTCAAATGCATATGAACCATTTTATTGATCGTTATTTGCCGAAAATACGATATTCATAATATAGCCATAAATAGTGTCCTCCCTTCCTATTTTAATGCTACCATTAAGTAGGAAATGATTCGCCCCATGCAACTTCAAGCCCCTGTACCATTTATTATTCACTGTCATCCACTGTGGTCAAGAGAGATTAGTAAAAGTTAAAAGAACTTGTTTCCCAATCATATTATCCTACAAAATAACAAATAACTTATTGAAAACCTGCACAGCATCATGACGAAACCATTATCTTTTAAATGACTTGAACAAAAGGGGAACATGTATAGCTACATGTACCAAACAAAGTCAATAAATAAAAGACAGAAACCAGATCAGAACTTCAAGTCAGTACTCTCAATTCATTGGACATGCTAGTATAGTGCAGCTCCATTATTGGGGTACATGTCTGTATACCACATTATACTGAACTGTACTCAACAAGTCATTAAGTCATTAAATAATAACAATTTTGGAGTCTCATGTTTGAATACATTGTATTTGATTTTTTTTACAATGGAGATTTTTATAATAGATCTACATGTATAAATTATGAAAATAGCTTTAGTGGGATGCGATGACAATGGTCTGGTTGAATGTAAATTAAAACAAATTTTCACAAATGTACCAACCAAAACCTTATTTGCAGCTGTCTGACATGGTCTCATGACAATCACTTCAAGGCGCTAGTTAAGTAGTTCCTGGCATGTGACAACCATGCGATTAGATACTCACCTTGTACTTGAAGGTCAAACAGTCTCTCGGCAATCCCAGCCCGGTTCTCAGCATGGCATATGTACCGCCCCGTATCTGTCACGTTCGCTGATGTAATCTGACCCCATAAAAAGACATATCAGGCTATCATCAAATAAATAATGTTAATAAAGAAGTTCTGTCTGAAAAGAAAACAGATAACATGTTCTTGTCTACCTGCCATCCTATACCATATACAGAGAAATCCACAAAGAATTAGTTTCTGAAGAACAGATAAACATTTTTGGTCTATCAAGTATAACCTTTGTGAATATAAATGATAAAGCAATTTAAAATCTGTTAGCCTATCTTCTTGGTATTCATGCAATCTAAACCACACTGTAAAAGACCAAAATTCAGTAGTCCAATTTAGCCTATTCTTTAAAAATCATTTGAATATCAAAAATTATCAGTAGCTTTGTTTATAATGCTTTTCAAATAATTATTGCTGTCTTATAGTTGCAATAACTTAGAATATTATTTTGTGCTGTTTTCAAAGCTAAAATGGTGAGCAAATATGTTAAATTTATTTCCCTTGCTGAAATACATAACATTTTTGTTGTTTTCTTTTTAGAAATTTAAGGGCCATAACCCTACACATATTTGACAAAACAGGAAAGGAAACCTCAGGTGTCTACCTTTGTGTGTTGATGAAAACTCCTTTTAAGTTTTGTGATGATGGCACATACAGATTTGTGGATATATGTGATAAAGCTATTTACTCAAGGACAGTAACTCTGCATATATTTAGTAAAATAGAAAAAAACCTAGGGTGTCTAACATTGCATGCTGGTAAACATTTCTGTAAATTTTGGGCTCTGACTCATACAATTTTTGAGAAACAGTCAACACAGCTATCTTCTTAGTTATTCAGGGGCCAGAACTCTACACATTGCAGGAAACATCAAACAAAGAACTAAGGTATCTATTTTTGCATGCTCATATAGTTTTCGAAATATGGCTCTGTAAAAAAAGTGTGACAGAAAGAAAAACAGATAGAAAGAAGAAATGATGGATGGACGCACCAACATATCCCTCTCCAAAAGCTATGGTTCTGAGGGGATAACAAGAAGTGATCCATCTTCCCATCACTTTGCCATACACAAATAAAAGATGATATGAATGTGAAGAGAGATTAAAGTTAAAACTGTTTTTAACTATAACTGTCACAGAAGTCACTTATAACCCTGCAAAAGCTATTCAGGAAAATCCAATTAGGGTAAAGACAGTAATCGGTGACAAAATTATATTTTTTTGTAACAATGACCTTGACCTTGACCCATTACACCTAAAACAGCTTTTCAAAGCTTTATCATCTATGTTCCAAACATGATTACAATATCTTATACCTGATAAAAGGTAAGTAAGTAAATTCAGTTTGTGGAAGTATCTATATCCACACAGCTCATCAAAGTGTAATCTCAACACAAAAAAATATACAAGTACCAAATTTGATTACAATGCCTCATTAATGACATAAGTTATTCAGGAAATTCAATTTTGGCGACAGACAGTAAGCAGTAACAAAAAGCCTATTTCAGTAACAATTATGACCTTGACCAATCAGACCCCATACATAGCTTATCCAAGCTAACTACATATGTTCCAAACTTGATTATGATATCTCATACCTGATAAAAGTAAGTAAATTCAGTTTTGGGGACAATCTTTTTTAATATCATGGCCATGACCTGTCAGATCCACAAAACACATTGAAGCTTCATCAATCCTGGTTTAAGCAGCAAGTGACTGTCTAAAACAGGGGTCAATCAGTGAGCCTCATTACTAATGAACATTGTGTATTTTGCATTTTAACAATGATTTGTATGGTATAACAGTTGACCCAGTGTATAAAAGGTCCCTGAATACTAACTTAATGATGCTAATTAGTTTGCAGATAGTCTAATGATGAACAGTTTATATGACACCTAGGGAGGTCTGATACCTGAGGCCTAATGGATATACACAGTATACATGGTACACACACACAGGTATGGCTTCACCCTAGAGACATTTGGCACCTGCCACACTGACCGCCTTAAAGGCAGTGTAATCTAACAGTTGGGAGTGACATTTTTTGGCCGTTTAGTGCTTAAAACAGATGACCGCTTATTCCAGTGTTTAAATATAGTTATTTTAATTCATTGGGGAGAATCTTAATATAAAGTCTATTTTAAGTAACAGTGACCTTAAATTAAATCAAAATTATCAAATAAATACATTATCTTAAAGATCTTTTTACAAAATTTGACCTGTTGGAAAATTTGGAAAAACAAATGCTTTTTAAGGGATGAGAGTCGCATCCAAGGGGTCTGTACAGAATGCGGTGGTTGTGGCCTGACCCTAATTTAACTCTAATAACAACAAGTGACCTTAACCTTACCAGTCATACCCAAATGGCACATCAAAGCTTTATCTTCACAACTGGTATGCCTGTTCCAAAAGTCTAGGGAGGAACCAATTTTGACCCCAGAGCCATGATTTGAAAATTTGGTTCAGGTCCACAAGGCCATATTACATACCAAATATCTAAACTAATAATCTTGTGGTTTCTGACGAAAAGATCATTTAAAGACTCTCTTATATTTGCCTATGTAAATCAAGTGACCCCCTTGGGCGGGGCCAATTTTGACCCAAGGGCCATGATATGAACAAATATCCATCAGGCTATGTTACATATCAAATATCTAAACTCCACGTCTTTTAGTTTCTGACAACAAGATTTTTCTAGTTTTTCCTATTTAGTCTATGTAAAATCATGTGACCCCTTAGGCGGGGCCAATATTAACCCCAGGGTCATGATGTTAACAAGTTTGTAGATGTCCACACGGCCATGTTACATACCAAATATCTTATCACCAGGACTTGTGGTTTCTGACAAGAAGATTTTTCTAGGTTTTCCTATATAAGCCTAGGTAAAATCAAGAAACCCCTGAGGTGGAACCAATTTTGACCCCAGGGTCATGTTTTGAACAAATTTGGTAGATGTCTTTAAGGCTATGTTACACACCAAATATCTTAACTCCAGGCCTAGTGGTTTCATGCAAGAAGATTTTTCTAGTTTTTACTATTTAAGCTTATGTAAAATCAAGGGACACCAGGGGCAGGGCTAATTTTGACCATGGGGCCATGATGTGAACAAACTTAGTAGATGTCCACAAGGCCATATTAATACCAAATATCTAAACTCCAGGCCTTTTAGTTTCTGACAAGATTATTTTACTAGTTTTCCTATTTATGTCTGTGTAAAATCAAGTGACCCCTTGGGCGGGGCAAATTTTGACCCATGGGCCATGATTTGTGGTTTCTGACAATATGATTATTCCCAGGGTCATGATTTGAAGAATTTTGGTAGAGATAAGATTGCCAGTAAAACAAAACCTGTTTAGTTAAAGGCAAAACAAACATCTCTGTATTTTCAAAGGGTATACAAAGCATTCAGTGAAAAAGTAATGAAGTACCAAAAAAAAGCTGATATTTCTAATTCGAAAAAGGGGTATGATAATATCAAAATCTATGCCATGATGATAACTATAAACAAGGTTGTGTGGGCAGATACCTGTAGAACCTGGCCCTCCTTGAGGAACCTGATGTGTGGGTTCTTCAGGTCCTCAATGATGTCCTTGCCTTTGGACCAGGTCAGCAGGGGTTGGGGCACACCTGATGCAACACACTCCATGGTGATGGGGTTGCCCTTCACAACAGCCAGCTCTGACACAAACTGGGAGCCTGAGATTTCTGGTGGGACTGTGTAGACAGGTAAGAAACCCTGAATAGATCTTTCCAAGATTTTCCAAAGTTTGATACACTTAGACATCACAGTAGATATTCTTAGGTAAAAATATGATAATTCATAGTGCTAACATGCCTAAAACATCATTTTTCACTTCATAAAGGTAACACTTGCTTTGCAATAATAAGTAATATTTATTCTAAATAATTAAAACCCCAAAAAAAATTTTGTAGAGAATTCTTTTGGCATTAACTTTGCAAAGAATTAATAAGCATATTCAAATGTATACCATTCAAAACTACCCTCAAGTGAAGTCACAATGAGATATCTCAAAACCTTGAGTAGTTCTTTAGGCTTCTACTTTTTTTCAAATATTTGTCATTTTGTTTATTAGACTGATATTTTTGTGTTGAATGTGATGAGAAACTGGAATTATCAAAGAAGATGTTTTTAAAATCATATGAGTGTTGTGAGCCTGACCTCAAACAAGTGATGTGACCTTGACCACCAAACTAGCAACCTTGTACATGTTATTTCAAAACATACTCATTCACAATAAAGCTCCAGCCAAAACACAATTTTAAAATCAACTGAGTGCCGTTACCTTGACCTACAAGCTAACGACCTGGTTCTTGTTCACAACACATCGTCTTCTCCTAAGGATCACTTATGCCAAGTTATTTCAAAATATTTGCATCACAACAAATTAAAGCAGGGATATGATTTAAAGGTCAACTGAGCGCTGTTACCATGACCTTCAAGCTACCGACCTAGATCTTGTTTTCGACACACCGTCTTGTCCTAAGGGTTACTTGTGCCAAGTAATTTCCAAACACAACCATTTACAACAAATTTACTGCCGAAACACAATTTCTTACCCATACTAACACATGGTCATGTATGACACTATATGCCTGTCACCATTTCATGGTATTAAAATTGATTTTTCAATTTGTATCTTTTTTTATACAGTGCACATCAATCTAACACAAACAAGTTTTTCAACTTTTTTTCAAACGGGGTGGGGAAGGGGTCAAATGACATGAAACATTAAAAGACACACATTTTAAATGTTTGAGCATCATGACGACAAGAATGAAAATGGACATTTTTGGGCATCATTTGAAACCTTAACTGTCCATGTCTAATTACAATGGTACATCCCAATGATCAAACTGTACATACTTAAAGATATAAAGGTATATTGATAAAGGAATTGGGGTACATGGATTTGACGCAGTTTTATATCATGTTAAAATGGAAGACATTGTGGTGAATCTGGAATGTATAAATGCAAGTTACAACCTTTACATAATTTTGTTGACAGAATATTGTGAAACATACTGAGATAATAATCTAACCATGGACATTAAGTTTGAAGTCAACCTCTGCCTCTCCAGCAGGATTTGAAGCTGAGCAGGTGTACACTCCTGCGTCATCTGTCTGTGCATTGGCCACCTCCAGTCTAAGCTCATCCCCAGAAAGAGAGAGGTCTGGATATGGCCAGTCAAGGAGGGGCACACCATCCTTGAGCCAGAGGATGGACGGGGTGGGGATCCCATTGGCCAGACACACAATGCTGCGACTTCTGTTCTGGATAACCGTCAACACCAGGTCTGCATTATCAATGTCGATCTTCGGAGGCACTGGAAACGGGAATACAAAAGTGATTGAAAATTTATCACTGAATAAGCACAGTCAGGGGGTGCTCAATCAACTAGCTGATCTACAAAATAGATGAACAAGTATGGTCTGGATAGTGTTCTACCAACTAGATGAACAAGTATGGTCAAGATAGTGTTCTACCAACTAGATGAACAAGTATGGTCAAGATAGTGTTCTACCAACTAGATGAACAAGTATGGTCAAGATAGTGTTCTACCAACTAGATGAACAAGTATGGTCTGGATAGTGTTCTACCAACTAGATGAACAAGTATGGTCAAGATAGTGTTCTACCGACTAGATGAACAAGTATGGTCAAGATAGTGTTCTACCAACTAGATGAACAAGTATGGTCTGGATAGTGTTCTACCAACTAGATGAACAAGTATGGTCAAGATAGTGTTCTACCAACTAGATGAACAAGTATGGTCAAGATAGTGTTCTACCAACTAGATGAACAAGTATGGTCAAGATAGTGTTCTACCAACTAGATGAACAAGTATGGTCAAGATAGTGTTCTACCAACTAGATGAACAAGTATGGTCAAGATAGTGTTCTACCAACTAGATGAACAAGTATGGTCAAGATAGTGTTCTACAAACTAGATGAACAAGTATGGTCAAGATAGTGTTCTACCAACTAGATGAACAAGTATGGTCTGGATAGTGTTCTACCAACTAGATGAACAAGTATGGTCTGGATAGTGTTCTACCAACTAGATGAACAAGTATGGTCAAGATAGTGTTCTACCGACTAGATGAACAAGTATGGTCAAGATAGTGTTCTACCAACTAGATGAACAAGTATGGTCTGGATAGTGTTCTACCAACTAGATGAACAAGTATGGTCGGATAGTGTTCTACCACTAGATGAACAAGTATGGCAAGATAGTTATGGTCAAGATAGTGTTCTACCAACTAGATGAACAAGTATGGTCAAGATTGTGTTCTACCAACTAGATGAACAAGTATGTTCAGGATAGTGTTCTACCTCTAGATGAAAAAGTATGTTCAGGATAGTGTTCTACCTCTAGATGAACAAGTATGGTCAAGATAGTGTTCTACCAACTAGATGAACAAGTATGGTAAGGATAGTGTTCTACCAACTAGATGAACAAGTATGGTCAAGATTGTGTTCTACCAACTAGATGAACAAGTATGGTCAAGATAGTGTTCTACCAACTAGATGAACAAGTATGGTCAAGATAGTGTTCTACCAACTAGATGAACAAGTATGGTCAAGATAGTGTTCTACCAACTAGATGAACAAGTATGGTCAAGATAGTGTTCTACCAACTAGATGAACAAGTATGGTCAAGATAGTGTTCTACCAACTAGATGAACAAGTATGGTCAAGATAGTGTTCAACCAACTAGATGAACAAGTATGGTCAAGATAGTGTTCTACCAACTAGATGAACAAGTATGGTAAGGATAGTGTTCTACCAACTAGATGAACAAGTATGGTCAAGATAGTGTTCTACAAACTAGATGAACAAGTATGGTCAGGATAGTGTTCTACAAACTAGATGAACAAGTATGGTCAAGATAGTGTTTTACCAACTAGATTAACAAGTATGGTCAAGATAGTGTTTTACCAACTAGATTAACAAGTATGGCCAGGATAGTGTTCTACCAACTAGATAAACAAGTATGGTCAAGATAGTGTTCAACCAACTAGATGAACAACTATGGTCAAGATAGTGTTCAACCAACTAGATGAACAACTATGGTAAGGATAGTGTTCTACCAACTAGATGAACAAGTATGGTCAAGATAGTGTTCTACCAACTAGATGAACAAGTATGGTCAGGATAGTGTTCTACCAACTAAATGAACAAGTATGGTAAGGATAGTGTTCTACCAACTAGATGAACAAGTATGGTCAAGATAGTGTTCTACCAACTAGATGAACAAGTATGGTCAGGATAGTGTTCTACCAACTAGATGAACAAGTATGGTCAGGATAGTGTTCTACCAACTAGATGAACAAGTATGGTCAAGATAGTGTTCTACCAACTAGATGAACAAGTATGGTCAGGATAGTGTTCTACCAACTAAATGAACAAGTATGGTAAGGATAGTGTTCTACCAACTAGATGAACAAGTATGGTCAGGATAGTGTTCTACCAACTAGATGAACAAGTATGGTCAAGATAGTGTTCTACCAACTAGATGAACAAGTATGGTCAAGATATTGTTCTACCAACTAGATGAACAAGTATGGTCAAGATATTGTTCTACCAACTAGATGAACAAGTATGATCAGGATAGTGTTCTACCAACTAGATGAACAAGTATGGTCAAGATAGTGTTCTACCAACTAGATGAACAAGTATGGTCAAGATAGTGTTCTACCAACTAGATGAACAAGTATGGTCAAGATAGTGTTCTACCAACTAGATGAACAAGTATGGTCAAGATAGTGTTCTACCAACTAGATGAACAAGTATGGTCAAGATAGTGTTCTACCAATTAGATGAACAAGTATGGTCAAGATAGTGTTCTACCAACTAGATGAACAAGTATGGTCAAGATAGTGTTCTACCAACTAGATGAACAAGTATGGTCAAGATAGTGTTCTACCAACTAGATGAACAAGTATGGTAAGGATAGTGTTCTACCAACTAGATGAACAAGTATGGTGAAGATTGTGTTCTACCAAATACTTTTAGTTCCTTTTTGTACAGGGGTTAAATATTTTGGGGTGAGTGGTGTAAATACAATCACAAAATTAGAAGCAGGAAGCATAACTCCTGACCTAATGGGCCTATATCAGCCAAAATCGAACTTGGCTGTGAAATTATGGTAATTAACATTGTCATAAAGTTTGAAGATGATTGCTTAAGAAATGAAGATGCTAGAGTGAAAACAAACTGAAATTTGTTTTTTTTTAATATTGAGGGGCATAACTCCTGACCTTATAGGCCGATATCAGTCATAATAAAACTTGGCCAAGATATTATGGTAATATATATTGTCATAAACTTTGAAGACGATTGCTTAAGAAATGAAGATTCTAGAGCACAAACAAACTAATTGCGGACTATGGATGGACGACGGATGAACGGACGACAGACATTCATCAATCCTAATAGCTCACCCTGAACACATTTGCTCAGGTGAGCTAAAAATATAATATCAGTAATTACCCTCCCACTTTAATATGACCTCTAGCTAGAATGTGCAAAAAAATCCTATTCAGAATTTGTATTTTTTTAAATTTTTATCCAGAATTTGAATTTTCTTTTTTTATAAGTGAACTTAATGTTAAAAACATGGAAGACATATGTGACGGAACATAGCCCAAACCTATCATTCCCAAGGAACCTGGCTTTGACCTGTAAGGTGCTAATAAGAGGAAAAAACAACAAACCTTGAACTTCCAGATCAAATTTCTTCCTCAGGTCACCTGCCTCGTTTGAGGCGATACAGGTGTACACAGCAGAATCTGATACCTCAGCCTGGGGGATTTCCAGGTAATAGTTGTTGTGGGAGAATGTCAGAGTGCCAGAGGGTTGAGCCACCTGCCCGTTCACCAACCATGACACTTCAGGGGGCGGGATGCCTGCACAGAAGACAAACATGGGTCTTTCAAACCAGAATACAACAGCAGGTAATAGATGTATATGTAAATACAATAAAACATGAAATAAAGAAAATTCATAACTCATAAGTTCTGACAGAAATATTATGTTGACAGCTTAAGCATACAGGTCAGATCAGCAGGCTTTGGATTGATGCCCAATCACATTTTCTCCTTGTTTCATCAGATGGTATTATGAGATATAGCCTTATAGAATCATCTTTGTTTGAGAACTTCTGGAAGAGGGCCATGAGATGATTATTTGTGCAAGAGCTAATATAATTCATATCATCCATGTCAGAGAAAAAGAATTTTGTTTTAGGTGATAGAATAGGGCATTTTGAATTAAAAAGAAAAAAATTAAAAATTTAATCTATTCAACACATGAAACCTCCTGCTTCATATTACCTGAAACTGGACACTCTATCACGATGCTCTGTCCTTGAATGACTTTACGGAAGTACACAACATTGGACTCATCAATGGATGGTGGAACTGGAATAAGAAAATAGTGGAACTTGAATAGGAAAATAGTGGCATGGTTTAGGAAAATAGTGTAACTGGAATGGGAAAATAGTGGAACTTGAATAGGGAAATAGTGTAACTAGTATAGGAAAATAGTGTAACTGGAATAGGAAGGATTATAGACGAAGCGTACCATTACCGATGCATACCAGGACGAAGCATACCATTTATGCGGTCGAAGTGTACCACTTTAAAAATTATATCGGGAAATTGCTTGAATATGAATAAGTTTATGTTGCTGATGTTCATTAAGCATCCATAACTTGAATTTATTTCATATTTGATGTTTATGTACTTATTTGAAAACAGCGACATCGATTTTTGTAGAAAAAAAATAAGACGCAGAACCTCACACGGCAACAGGATATAAACTATATACCGGGGAATGTCATTTAATTTCAAATTCAATTTTGTATATCATAAGTGTTTCATTATCATCCTACATTTATCTAAATGCATTCATGTTTAACGAAAAATGCCAATGCAATATTATAATTTATCTTAAAGTTGCGAAACCATATACATACAAGCATGATGCCGAACCTTTTAATCATTAAAGGCAATAATTATGTACAAACATCAAAAGCCGACTGTTAATTACTATTATCAAATCAATTATGATTGATTAATTGCTTTAATTAGCAATCATCATAGGTAGTGTCAGTATTACCAAAACCGCAAATCGTTAATGACATCGGTTTGCTTTATCGGTTTTCACACATAAATTAAATCATACCGACACGAATTACTAAAAATAATTGTTTCGATTCAACTGATACACTGATTTGAAATTTAACAAGTCGTACAAAATGGCTACATTGAAGGCTTGTTATGATGTTACAACTGGTACCATTTCATAAGATATGTAGAAAATAATTAAAAAAGAACCCTACCTGACCTGTCAATATACTTCAAAGAAAGCCGAATCCTTTAACCATATCCAACCCGATTACACTATGTACAGCGCGTGTTAACACCTAGCTTTTTACAGAATCAAATTATGTCACAGGGTCATGGGGTTGGCGCGTGTCGAGTAACCAGTACACAATTAAATCAGCAATATCTCACGCATTTGAGGAAGCACGACTTTTTGTTTGTTGATTTTTTTTCTTTTAAAGACATCAGTTCCTTTTCAATCGCATACGGATACTACATTTGGATCCTAAATGAATAAGAGACATGGATTTCTTAATGCCAAATTGCAGTTTTTCAAAATTGTGTTGGTATGTTTAATATATTAATCCTATTCCGATATTGATCTAGGTACTTACATGCATGCATTTTCATAGTAACAACAAGATCCCGTATTGACTAAAATACGTCATAAACACGAAAAAAAAAAGAAGATTATCTGCATATGTAATCTGACATTATCGGCGGTATATCACTCGATTTTTTACTCAATGTCGTGCCTTTTATTATTATAATATTGCATGTTTGACAAAATATTATTCCATTCTGTCATATATCACCTTTAAATCAATTCAATTTAAATAACAAAACATGAAATATCAGCACTAAATTACCTATTTTGAAAAGTGGTACGCTTTGACCAAAAATGGTACGCTTCAGTAATGGTACGCTTCGGTAATGGTACGGTACGCTTCGGTAATGGTACGCTTCGTCCATTACCCAATAGGAAAATAGTGGAATTGGAATAGGAAAATAGTGGTACTGGTATAGGAAAATAGTGTAACTGGAATAGGAAAATAGTGGAAGTGGAATAGAAAAATAGTGGAATTGGAATAGAGAAATAGTGGAATTGGAATAGAAAATAGTGGAATTGGTAATAGGAAAATAGTGGAACTGGTAAAGGAAAATAGTGGAACTGGTATAGGAAAATAGTGGAATTGGTATAGGAAAATAGAGGAAATTGAATAGGAAAATAATGGAATTTGAATAGGAAAATAGTGGAATTGGTATAGGAAAAGAGTAGAACTGGTAAAGGAAAATAGTGGAATTGGTATAGGAAAAAAGTGGAACTGGAATAGGAAAATAGTGGAACTGGAAAGGAAAATAGTGGAACTGGTAAAGGAAAATAGTGGAACTGGTATAGATGGTAAAGGAAAATAGTGGAATTGGTATAGGAAAAAAGTGGAACTGGAATAGGAAAAAAGAGGAAATTGAATAGGAAAATAGTGGAACTGGTATAGGAAAATAGTGGAATTGGAATATAATATAGTGGAATTGGAATATAATATAGTGGAATTGGTATAGGAAAATAGTGGAACTGGTATAAGAATATATGGA
>CM037787.1:54897060-54947060 GCA_021229015.1 Solen grandis | reverse complement strand
TACAAATCATAGCCCAATGGTGATAAATGACCCCACACCAGGGGTCACTTGTTTTACATAGAGTTAAATAGGAAAATCTTAAAAAATCTTCTTCTATGAATCAATAAGGCCTAGAGCTAAGATTTTTGGTATGTAGTAGCATCTAATGGTTCATTACAAAGATTTTCAAAGTCTTGGCCCTACGGTGATAAATGACCCTGCGCCCAAGTCTTCTCTGAAACCATATGGCCCATTGCTTAGATATTTGGTGTGTAGTATTGTCAGGGGTAAAATGTTTTAGATTAAGTTATATCAAAATCCTTGTCTGTTTAAAAACCTTGACATCAGTTGAAGCAATGGTACTCAGGTGAGCGATTCAGGGCCATCATGGCCCTCTTGTTTAATTTTACCATAGAATAACTTATTTACTATATACTTTTAAAAAAAAGAGTAAAATGGTATTGACCTGAAACTTCATATATGCGTAGATGAGAATAAGAAAATGCAGTGACTCAGAACCATACCTCTACCAAGTCTGTTTTTTTTTTTATTATTAAATCTCCTTTTTTTTTAGCTCACATGAGCACAACGTGCTCAAGGTGAGCTTTTCTGATCGCCTTTTGTCCGGCGTCCGTCGTCCGTGCGTGCGTCCGTCCGTGCGTGCGTCCGGCGTCAACAATTGCTTCAAACAACATCTCCTCCTAAACGGCTTGGCCAATTTGAAAAATATTTTGCAGGAATGTTCCTTGGATGAAGCTCTACTAAAGTTGTATAAATGGTTCTGGTCCATCGCATAATTAGGTCACAGGAGCTAAAAATAGATTTTAAAAATGAAAATTTAAAAAATCTTCTTCTCTGAAACCACAAGGCCTAGCCTTTTGATTTTTGGTATGTAGCATGATCTTATGACTGTCTACCAGGATTGTACAAATTATGACCCTGGGGTCAAAATTGGCCCCGCCCCAGGGGTCACTTGATTTCACATAGGCTAATATAGGAAAAACTTGAAAAAATCTTCTTCTCCGAAACCACAAGGCCTAGCCTTTAGATTTTTGGTATGTAGCATCATCTCATGGGCCACTACCAAGATTGTACAAATCATAGCCCTATGGTGATAAATGACCCCGCACCAGGGGTCACTTGTTTTACATAGAGTTATATAGGAAAATCTTAAAAAATCTTCTTCCATGAATGCATAAGGCCTAGAGCTTAGATATTTGGTATGAAGCATCATCTTATGGGCCACTACCAAAATTGTACAAATCATAGCCCTATGGTGATAAATGACCCCGCACCAGGGGTCACTTGTTTTACATAGAGTTATATAGGAAAATCTTAAAAAATCTTCTTCCATGAATGCATAAGGCCTAGAGCTTAGATATTTGGTATGAAGCATCATCTTATGGGCCACTACCAAGATTGTACAAATCATAGCCCTATGGTGATAAATGACCCCGCACCAGGGGTCACTTGTTTTACATAGAGTTATATAGGAAAATCTTAAAAAATCTTCTTCTATGAATCCATAAGGCCTAGAGCTTAGATATTTGGTATGTAGCATCATCTTATGGGCCACTACCAAGATTGTACAAATCATAGCTTATGGTGATAAATGACCCCGCACCAGGGGTCACTTGTTTTACACAGAGTTATATAGGAAAATCTTAAAAAATCTTCTTCTATGAATCCATAAGGCCTAGAGCTTAGATATTTGGTATGTAGCATCATCTTATGGGCCACTACCAAGATTGTACAAATCATAGCCTATGGTGATAAATGACCCCCCACCAGGGGTCACTTGTTTTACACAGAGTTATATAGGAAAATCTTAAAAAATCTTCTTCTATGAATCCATAAGGCCTAGAGCTTAGATATTTGGTATGTAGCATCATCTTATGGGCCACTACCAAGATTGTACAAATCATAGCCCTATGGTGATAAATGACCCCACACCAGGGGTCACTTGTTTTACATAGAGTTAAATAGGAAAATCTTAAAAAATCTTCTTCTATGAATCAATAAGGCCTAGAGCTAAGATTTTTGGTATGTAGTAGCATCTAATGGTTCATTACAAAGATTTTCAAAGTCTTGGCCCTACGGTGATAAATGACCCTGCGCCCAAGTCTTCTCTGAAACCATATGGCCCATTGCTTAGATATTTGGTGTGTAGTATTGTCAGGGGTAAAATGTTTTAGATTGAAATATATCAGAATCCTTGTCTGTTTAAAAACCTTGACATCAGTTGAAGCAATGGTACTCAGGTGAGCGATTCAGGGCCATCATGGCCCTCTTGTTTATTTATTTAATTTTTTTTTTTTTTTTTTTGGTGGGGGAGCAAAACTCATAAACAAAAGACCGGTAAGGACATGAAACTTTAAACATGATATGAAAGCAAGTAGGAGCAGTGCAGGAAGCAAGTACCATAACTCTGCCTGGTCTGATTATCTCCCTTTATTTTTAGCTCACCTGAGCACAGTGTGCTCATGGTGAGCTTTTGTGATCGCCTTTTGTCCGTCAACTGTGCGTGCGTCCGTCGTTAACAATTTTTTAAACAACATCTCCTTCTAAACTACTCACTGGATTTTGATAAAGCTTCACAAGAATGTTCATTATGGGGCCCTTTACCAAAGTTGTTAAAATTTATTTTGATTGGTCAAAAATCTAGGTCACAGGAGATAAAAATAGATTTTAAAAATGAAAAGTTTAAAAATCTTCTTCTCTGAAACCACAAGGCCTAGCCTTTTGATTTTTGGTATGCAGCATGATCTTATGACTTTCTACCAAGATTGTTCAAATTATGACCCTGGGGTCAAAATTGGCCCCACCCCAAGGGTCACTTGCTTTAACATAGACAAATATAGGAGAAACCTGAAAAAATCTTCTTATCTGAAACCACAAGGCCTAGCCTTTTGATTTTTGGTAATTAGCATGATCTTATGACTCTCTACCAAGATTGTTCAAATTATGACCCTGGGGTCAAAATTGGCCCCGCCCCAGGGTTCACTTGATTTTACATAGGCTAATTAGAAAAAAACTTGAAAAACTTCTCTCGAAACCACAAGACCTGGAGTTTAGATATTTGGTATGTAGCATGATCTTATGACTCTCTACCAAGATTGTTCAAATCATGACCCTGGGGTCAAAATTGGCCCCGTCCTAGGGGTCACTTGATTTAACATAGGCTAATATAGAAAAAAAAACTTGAAAAATCTTCTTCTCAGAAACCACAAGGCCTGGGGTTTAGATATTAAGTGTGAAGGATTGTCTAGTAGATCACAACAAGTTTGTTCAAATCATGGCCCTGGGGTCAAATTTGGCCGCGCCAAGGGGTCACCTGATTTTACATAGGCTATTATAGAAAAGAACTTGAAAAATCTTCTTCTCAGAAACCACAAGGCCTGGAGTTTTGGAGTCTACTGGGTCTCTTCCACGTTTTTGCAAATCATGACCATTGGGTCCAATTTTGCTCCACCAAAGGGGTCCCTGATTTTACATAGGCTAATATAGGGAGAAACTTGAAAAATCTTCTCAGAAACCACAAGGCCTGGTGTGTAGTATTGTCTAGTGGATCTCTACCAAGATTGTTCAAATCATGACCCTGGGGTCAAAATTGGCCCCGCCCCAAGGGTCACTTGATTTAACATAGACAAATATAGGAGAAACCTGAAAAAAATCTTCTCAAACTGGAGTTTAGATATTTGGTATGTAACATGGGCTAATAGACCTCTACCAAGTTCGTTCAAATCATGACCCTGGGGTCAAAATTGGCTCTGCCCCAGGGGTCACTTGATTTTACATAGCCTATTGATACCAGGTGAGTGATCCAGGGCCATCATGGCCCTCTTGTATATATCAACTTTTGTCAAGAACATAACTCCAGAACTGTTCGAGGTATTGATTTGAAACTTAAAATATAAACAGATAGTCAGTAGCAGAAGTATAATGATTATGAAACAGAACTCTGTTGGGTCTATTTTTTACAAATAAGCTCCCTTTATTTTTTTTAATGATCTTTTGTCTTGAGCATTACTCCATTACTTTATGGAGTTAATTCTTTATATTTGACATACTTACTACACTCATGAATGGCTTTCAGTTGACATCAATTATTTAACATCTGACCTGTTTTTGAACACATCTTGTTTTTCCTTGGGAAGCATCCATCATAGATTTTATAATTTACCCATGCTTTCCACTTATTTCAGGTAGATAATTTTCAAATCCTTAAATATAACTTAGCTACAAGTTTTTGTTCATCACAAACATTTGCTGCAAAATTCAATTTTATACATTTCTAAGATTACACTGTTAGCTATGATACTATTTACCATCCCAAGTGACTTAGTGGTTAGAGTGCCTGACTTTGGGAGCAGGAGGTCATGGGTTCAATCCACAGCTTGATGATATGTTCTTTAGATTTCAGAATGGTTGTTGAAAAAAAGAATAGAAATATTCATGAGGTAATGGGTTAATATGCAGTGAAGTCATGTTGTCCCATATGTAGAGGGAACAATAGATAGAGACATAATGAACAGTATTTTAGGTTATTTTACAACTTGATAAATGTTTGTGTGAAGGTTGGAGACCAGATCCTGGATGTCAATGGTCGCAGTTTCCTGGACATCACCCATGCCGAGGCTGTGCGGGTCCTAAAGACCTGCTCCCATCTCATGTTCATCATTAAGGATGTTGGTAAACTCCCCTATGGCAAGTAAGTTGGCAGTATTTCATACCTTATCCATTAAAATTATGATAATTATTATGCAGCCAGTATGGGCTGATCATGTTTTATACTGTTTGCAGATTATTAGTACCATGAGAGAAGAATTGACTACAGTCAAATCTGTATAAGACAGCTCTGGGACTATGTCAAAGTGGCTGTCTTACACAGGGGGTTGTCTTACACAGGTGGCTGTCTTATCCAGGGTACACCTCAGACAGAATAGAAGTGGATTTCTAGCTCACCTGGATCAATGGCTGTCCGTCGTCCACAACTGTTTCAAACATCTCCTCTGAAACCAACAGGCCAAATTGATAAAACTTTCCAATGATGTTCTTTGCATGAAGCTCCTCTCTACCAAAGTTGTTCAAATGGTTCCGGTCCATTTGCACTTCTGGGTCACAGGAGCTAAAAATAAATTTTAAAAAGAGAAATCTTAAAAAATCTTCTTCTCTGAAACCACATGGCCTGGAGCTTAGATATTTGGTGTGTAACATTATCTAGTGGACCACTACCAAACTTATTCAAATCATGACCCCGGGGTCAAAATTGGCTTTGCCTCAGGGGTCACTTGATTTTACATAGACTTGAATATAGGAAAAACTAGAAAAATCTTCTTGTCAGAAACCACAAGGCCTGGAGCTTGGATATTTGATGTGTTGCATTGTCTAGTGAAATACTACTATGTTTGTGCAAATCATGGCCCTGGGTCAAAATTGGCTCCACCCCAGGAGTCACTTGAATTTACATAGACTTATATAGGAAAAACTAGAAAAATCTTCTTGTCAGAAACCACAAGGCCAGAGTTTAAATATTTTGCGTGTGACATTGTCTAGTGGACCACTACCAAGTTTGTTCAAGTTTTGACCCTGGGGTCAAATTTTGCCCCGTTCCAGGGGTCACTATATTTTACATAGACTTAAATAGGAAAAACTAGAAAAATCTTCTTTTCAGAAACCATTTGGCCTAGAGTTTAGATATTTGTTGAGTAACATGGCCTGGTAGACCTCTGCCATGTTTGTTCAAATCATGGCCTTTGGGTCAAAATTGGCCCCACCCCAGGGGTCACTATATTTTATATAGACTTAAATAGGAAAAACTAGACAAGTCTTCTTGTCAGAAACCTCAAGGCCTAGAGTTAGGTCTGTCGGTAGACCAAACTTTGTCCGAGTGATAACTTAAGTTCTATGTGACCCATAAGTCTCAAACTTAATATGGTAGTATGCATACAGCAGTTACACTCAAGTAATTACACATATCTATCATTATAAACACATATATTCTTTCAACTGGATTTTTTTTTTAAGACAGATCAATCTTATTTTTCTCATTTATAACAAATCTATAACAAATACATTTTTATATAATTGGCACATTTTTCCATGTAACGTCACTAGTTTCCACGAAATGGTACAGTGCTACATGAGATGAGCATTTAATTTCTGGCCCCACATTTGTACCATGAGATGAGAGAATAAAACTTGTTCAGCCCCAACATTAGTACCATGAGATGAGAGAATAATACATGTTCAGCCCAACATTAGTACCATGAGATGAGAGAATAATACTTGTTCAGCCCCAACATTAGTACCATGAGATGAGAGAATAATACATGTTCAGCCCCAACATTAGTACCATGAGATGAGAGAATAATACATGTTCAGCCCCAACATTAGTACCATGAGATGAGAGAATAAGACATGTTCAGCCCCAACATTAGTACCATGAGATGAGAGAATAATACATGTTCAGCCCCAACATTAGTACCATGAGATGAGAGAATAAGACATGTTCAGCCCCAATATTAGTACCATGAGATGAGAGAATAATACATGTTCAGCCCCAACATTAGTACCATGAGATGAGAGAATAATACATGTTCAGCCCCAACATTAGTACCATGAGATGAGAGAATAATACATGTTCAGCCCCAACATTAGTACCATGAGATGAGAATTTAATACTTGTTCAGGCCCCAATATCACCACCACTACTTAGCTCTATTTCATGTTATACTTAAAATCTGAAATACACAAGAAGTGCACATTTGGCTATTCTTGTTTCAGAAAGTATTTGAATAAATGACTAGATTAACAGATTTTTGTTTGATTGTCATAGGCATAATTTACAAGTTTTCTGTAACAATGTGTACCTTCATTACAGATTTGATCCAATACATGATGAAATGTTGCGAATTATCTTAAGTTAATTTTTTCACCTTCATAAAGTTTAGAGGAATTATTTTTAACATTCCTAAATTTTGATGAAAAGGTCTACACTTATAGATATTTATTCTTTCATCTTGTAAATTAGAGAATTCAATATTTCAGAAAATAACAAATTGATTTTGTAAGATTTTACCAAAGTTATAAAATGTCTTATATTTGTTTCACATATACAGCCCTTTTGGTCTTGTTGACAGGTTTTGTTGTATCTTTTTTCTAGGACCAAGATCGATCAAACAAGTTGGATCAACAACGGCAAAAGCAAACCCAGGCGTAAACGAACAGAGAGTCAGTAAGTAATTGGTTAAGAAGCCAGTTGACAAATTTTGAAATTGTGTATTTTTGGAATTATTTGAACAAAAAGGTTGATCAGTGATGTCCCTGGGCCTTATACTTATTCAGACCACTTCAGTAAAACCCCATATGACGCCGGGTATTTAAATGAGAGGTGGTAAAGTAACCGGGGTTCGACTGTATGTGGTTTTTCTGTAGTGGTCTGAATGGTTAGGTGGTCCTGATACTGAGGTGGACATTATATGGAGATTTACTGTAGTGGTCTGAATAGTAAGGTGGGGTTTTACTGTAGTGGTCTGAATGGTAAGGTGGTCCTGATACTGAGGTAGTCATATGGGGTTTTCCTGTAGCGGTCTTAATGGTAAGGTGGTCCTGATACTGAGGTAGTCATATGGGGTTTTTCTGTTGTGGTCTGAATGGTAAGGTGGTCCTGATACTGAGGTAGTCATATGGGGTTTTTCTGTTGTGGTCTGAATGGTAATGTGGTCCTGATACTGAGGTAGTCATATGGGGTTTTTCTGTTGTGGTCTGAATGGTAAGGTGGTCCTGATACTGAGGTAGTCATATGGGGTTTTTCTGTAGTGGTCTGAATGGTAAGGTGGTCCTGATAATGAGGTAGTCATATGGGGTTTTTCTGTAGTGGTCTGAATGGTAAGGTGGTCCTGATACTGAGGTAGTCATATGGGGTTTTCCTGTAGCGGTCTTAATGGTAAGGTGGTCCTGATACTGAGGTAGTCATATGGGTTTTTTTAGCTCACCTGAGCACTAGTGCACGGGTGAGCTTTTGTGATCGCCTTTTGTCCGTCTTGCGTCATGCGTCGTTTGTCATCAACAATTGCTTGTGAACACTCTAGGAGGCCACAGTTTTTGCCCAATCTTCATGAAACTTGGTCAGAATGTTTGTCTACATGATATCTCAGATGAGTTTGAAATTGGGTCATGTGGGGTCAAAAACTAGGTCACCAGGTCAAATCTTAGAAAAACCTTGTGAACATTCTAGAGGCCACAGTTTTGGCCCAATCTTCATGAAACTTTGGTCAGGATGTTGTCTACATGATATCACAGATAAGTTTGAATTTGGGTCATGTGGGGTCAAAAACTAGGTCACCAGGTCAAATCTAAGAAAAAATTGTGAACACTCTAGAGCCACAAATTTGGCCCAATCTTCATAAATTTGCCAGGATGTTCATCTACATGATATCTTGGATGTGTTTGAAATTGTGTCACTTAGGGTGAAAAACTAGGTCACCAGGTCATTTCTTAGAAAAACCTGGGAAAGAGTAGGTCACCATGGCCAATTTTAGAAAAATCTTGTGAACCCTCTAGAGGCCTACATTTTTGTCCCAGTCTTCATTGAAATGATATGAATGATGACTGCATGAATTCCCAGTTGAGTGCAAATTCAGGTAGGATCAAAATGTAGGTCACTTAGTCAAATGTTAGAAAAACACTTTAGATGCCAGATTTTTCGTCATTATGCCTAACACAGCCATCTTACTCAGGTGAGCGACACAGGGCCATCTTGGCCCTCTTGTCTGAAGTGGTCTTAATGGTAAGGTGGTCCTGATACTTAGGTAGTCATATGGGTTTTTTCTGTAGCAGTCTGAATGGTTAGGTGGTCCTGATACTGAGGTAGTCATATGGGGTTTTTCTGTAGTGGTCTGAATAGTTAGATGGTCCTGATACTGAGGTAGTCATATGGGGTTTTTCTGTAGCGGTCTGAATGGTTAGGTGGTCCTAATACTGAGGTAGTCATATGGGGGTTTTCTGTAGTGGTCTGAATAGTAAGATGGTCCTGATACTGAGGTAGTCATATGGGATTTTTATGCTCACCGAAGGTGACGCATATAGTCGCCGCTCCGTCCGTTCGTCCGTCCGTCCGTCACACTTTCCTTGTCCAGACTATTTCTCAGGAACTAACGGCTTGAATTCAACGAAACTTTATGGGAAGCTTTATTACCAAGAGGAGATGCGCATATCGTCAGCATGACCCGATTCCTAAATTTTTCAAAGAGTTATGGCCCATTGACTTTTCGGCCTATAGTACATATTGCATGATTCTTGTCCGGGCTATTTCTCAGGAACTAATGGCTTGAATTCAACGAAACTTTATGGGAAGCTTTATTACCAAGAGTAGATACGCATATCATCGGCGTGATCTGGTTCCTCAATTTTTCACAGAGTTATGGCCCCTTGACTTTTTGGCCTATAGTACATATTGCATGATTCTTGTCCGGGCTATTTCTCAGGAACTAATGGCTTGAATTCAATGAAACTTTATGGGAAGCCTTATTACCAAGAGGAGATGTGCATATCGTCAGCATGACCCGATTCCTAAATTTTTCAAAGAGTTAAGGCCCATTGACATTTTGGCCTATAGTACATATTGCATGATTCTTGTCCGCGCTATTTCTCAGGAACTAATGGCTTGAATTCAACAAAACTTTATGGGAAGCTTTATCACCAAGAGTAGATCCGCATATCGTTGGCAAGACCTGGTTCCTCAATTTTTCACAGAGTTATGGCCCCTTGACTTTTTGGCCTATAGTTCATGTTGCATGATTCTTGTCCGGGCTATTTCTCAGGAACTAATGGCTTGAATTCAATGAAACTTTATGGGAAGCTTTATTACCAAGAGTAGATACGCATATCATCGACGTGACCTGGTTCCTCAATTTTTAAGAGAGTTATGGCCCCTACTACCATGTTGTTGACTAATATTCATGTCATTTGCCTAATTTAACAGGAGATATCATTTAAACCCCACAAAATTCAATATGCTAGTAATGTCAATCATAATCATGTCAGCTAATTGTTGTTTAGGCCATTATGCACTATTTCAAATATCCATTCATATGTCAAGAGTGTTGGTTAACCTCTTTGATATGAGCACACATTGAAATGTATGACTAAATTTTTAGTAGTATAAAAACTTAAAAAAAATCAATGAAAGATCTGATGAGTAACACGTATTATCATATTAAATAGTAAACTGTTACCAAGTCTCCAAATTAGAGTTGGTAAAACATCTCATCTGATGAGGAGAATAGATATGATTTAGGAATGGGGATTTCAACATATCCTCCCACCCATTGACCAAGGCCTTATTTGTAACAATGACGTTCTTCGGGGAGCATCTGTCAGTTCTACTGACTTTCTTGTTCTGTAGTGGTCTGAATAGTAAGATGGTCCTGATACTGAGGTAGTCATATGGGGTTTTACTGTAGCGGTCTGAATAGTAAGGTGGACCTGATAATGAGGTAGTCATATGGGGTTTTACTGTAGTGGTCTGAATGGTAAGGTGGTCCTGATACTGAGGTAGTCATATGGGGTTTTACTGTAGCGGTCTGAATAGTAAGGTGGACCTGATAATGAGGTAGTCATATTGGGTTTTACTGTAGTGGTCTGAATGTAAGGTGGTCCTGATAATGAGGTAGTCATATTGGGTTTTTCTGTAATGGTCTGAATTGTAAGGTTGTCCTGATAATGAGGTAGTCATATGGGGTTTTACTGTAGTGGTCTGAATTGTAAGGTTGTCCTGATAATGAGGTAGTCATATGGGGTTTTCTGTAATGGTCTGAATTGTAAGGTTGTCCTGATAATGAGGTAGTCATATGGGGTTTTACTGTAGTGGTCTGAATTGTAAGGTTGTCCTGATAATGAGGTAGTCATATTGGGGTTTTACTGTAGTGGTCTGAATGGTAAGGTGGTCCTGATAATGAGGTAGTCATATTGGGGTTTTCTGTAATGGTCTGAATTGTAAGGTTGTCCTGATACTGAGGTAGTCATATGGGGTTTTACTGTAGTGGTCTGAACGGTAAGGTGGTCCTAATAATGAGGTAGTCATATGGGGTTTTACTGTAGTGGTCTGAATGGTAAGATGGTCCTGATACTGAGGTAGTCATATGGGGTTTTACTGTAGTGGTCTGAATAGTTAGGTGGTCCTGATACTGAGGTGGACATTATATGGGGTTTTACTGTAGTGGTCTGAACAGTTAGGTGGTCCTGATACTGAGGTGGACATTATATGGGGTTTTACTGTAGTGGTCTGAATAGTTAGGTGGTCCTGATACTGAGGTGGACAATATATGGGGTTTTACTGTAGTGGTCTGAATAGTTAGGTGGTCCTGATACTGAGGTGGACATTATATGGAGATTTACTGTAGCAGTCTGAATAGTTAGGTGGTCCTGATACTGAGGTGGACATTATATGGGGTTTTACTGTAGTGGTCTGAATAGTTAGGTGGTCCTGATACTGAGGTTGACATTATATGGGGTTTTACTGTAGTGGTCTGAATAGTTAGGTGGTCCTGATACTGAGGGTGGACATTATATGGGGTTTTACTGTAGTGGTCTGAATAGTTAGGTGGTCCTGATACTGAGGTTGACATTATATGGGGTTTTACTGTAGTGGTCTGAATAGTTAGGTGGTCCTGATACTGAGGTTGACATTATATGGGGTTTTTCTGTAGTGGTCTGAATAGTTAGGTGGTCCTGATACTGAGGTGGACATTATATGGGGTTTTACTGTAGTGGTCTGAATAGTTAGGTGGTCCTGATACTGAGGTTGACATTATATGGGGTTTTTCTGTAGTGGTCTGAATAGTTAGGTGGTCCTGATAATGAGGTGACATTATATGGGGTTTACTGTAGGGTCTGAATAGTTAGGTGGTCCTGATACTGAGGTGGACATTTGGGGTCTTACTGTAGTGGTCTGAATAGTAAGGTGGTCCTGATACTGAGGTAGTCATATGGGGTTAAACTGTAATGGTCTAAATTGTTAGGTAGTCCTGATACTGAGGATGTAATTATTTGGGGTTTTACTGTAGTGGTCTGAGTAGAAAGGTTGTCCTGATACTGAGGTGGTCATTATATGGGGTTTTACTGTAGTGGTCTGAATAGTAAGGTTGTCCTGATACTGAGGTGGTCATAAATGGGGTTTTACTGGTTTTTTGGTTTTACTGTAGTAGTCTAAATAGTTAGGTGGTCCTGATACTGACAGGGTTCTCACGGTCAGGGAAAAAAGATTTTTTTCAAGGTCAGGGAAAAGTCAGGGAAATTTGAAATTGGTCAGGGAAATTTGGAAATACAGAAAAAGTCAGGGAAAAGTCAGGGAATTTTACAATCAAGGCATGTCGACCAAACAGCAGGAGGATTATAATAAGGCTAAGGCAGTTTCTTCTATTTAGCTTTATTCAGTCAATTTGAATTGTCAGATTTGCATAATATTAAATAAGTTACCAATAGCATCCAACTGGCACACCATCATTTCGTGTTTGAAAATAAAAAAATTATCTAGAAGTAACTTAGTTTTGGAATATCCGTATTTGCCGCTGGATTTTCACTTAATTTGGTCAGGGAATTTAAAGTTTGGTCAGGGAAAATTCAGGGAAAAGTCAGGGAATTTTGATTTTTCAATTTTGTGGGAACCCTGACTGAGGTTGACATTATATGGGGTTTTACTGTACCATCTTGAGGTATTTTTTTCAGGCTCAAACTCAAGTTATGACCATTTATTTAACAGGTATTGACTTTGAGCCTGAGAATGTACTTAAGTGATTAATGAGAATTAGGGGCTGTACAGAAGTGTGCAGCATAATAACATTGTGTAATTAATTGAGGCTTATCAAGAACCTCTGACAAGTATGTTATGAAGTTAAGGGTGTGTGATCTTGTTTCCATAGTGATGTCTTAGAGTTAAGTTGAAAATATGGATGTGTATAAGAATAAATCATGTGCATCCTCACTTGATTTCAGGAATTCTGACAGCTCAGCTTTAACTCATGCCAGTTCAAAGGTGAGTATGTATAAATTTATAAACTTACATTGTAAAAACATCATGATTGACATTTAGTAGTATAACTAGTAAAACTTTCTCCACATAAACCTCTGCTATTGAAACTCACCTCCTGTGACAGGCCATCTATTTGTCAAAGATGTCCTAGAACTGACTTACTAACTACCTAACCAGAATCTAAACACAAGACTATTTTCTGCATTGCAATGCTTAGCAAGGGCTCACTGTTGAAAGTAATTCCACATTGCTGTGGTTTGACCTTTGGGCAGACACACCGGTCCATCTGCACCAAGAAAGGGCGGAATGGAGGATGACTGAACCATTCAAACCAACAGACATGCCTTTTAATGGCAATGAATACCTATTTTGGTATTTGAATATTCGGTAAAGTGTTGCAAGCAAATATTCGAGTATTCAGATTAAATTAAAAATCACTTCCTCCGTGCATTCGGGGTCTTCCTCCACCTGTAATTAGCTGGACGTCGCTATATGACTGAAATACTGTCGAAGCGACGGTAAACTCAAATCATCAAGTCAATATTCTAAACTGAATATGTATTCTAGCGATAGTTTTAATTCGCTTTTATAATTTATTTTGATGTGTGTATGTTTGTGTGTTTGAATGAGTTGATGTTCATTTATATTATTATTCTACATTAATTGAATATTATGACATTAATCTTATACCATGACCCCTTTTGTACCCATAATTATAATCCACAATTAAGTGAACAGAAAGAACATATCTTTAATTCATTTAAGTGTTATGGTTTTGCTACGTCTCAGTCCACTTACCTTTTCATGAAGATAACAGAGGTCATAATGAAATCTTTAGAATACCTTGATTACCATCGTGAAAGGTCATGAAGTCCAAAATGTAGATAAACCTTTTAAACATGCAACCAATTGTTTAATTTGGTTAAATTGAGTAATATTAATTTGAACCAATGAAATTTGTCGGGAGTTGTTATCATGCGAGATAAGCAAACAAGTAGTTACTCCCTGCGTAGACCATTTCGTGAAAGAAAAACAAACAACTGATTATTCCCTGTGCAGACAATAGTCTCATAAAAGGCTCCCTTAAATTTTCATATTCGGAATTGAAAGCCTTGACCAGTCAGCTTTATTAGGACAGCATGATGATTGGTCATTAATGATCTGATCGGAAATTTGCATACTGACCAGCAATTTTTACCTTGTGCAAATTACTTGGTTAGAAGCCACTGATAACTTTGATCTTAAGCAAACAATAGCCGCCTTATTGGACCATTTTACAATTTGCATATTGCAACTGTCAACTGCCCAGTGTACCAAAAGAGTACGCACATATGCCACTTGTACACACAGTGATGTCATAATAATGACACCATATACGATGAGCAAACGGAAGATAAAGGAAAAAAACTTTACGTTGTAATTATTTTTTTTTATCACAGAAATATATTTTCTTCCATGTATTCTAATAAAAAAAAATATTCGAATAAACAAATGTGAATATTCGAAAATAGGAATATTTGTTGCCATCCCTATTATTAACTAAATGGAATGGCAAAACTTGATTGCCACCTGCAACTCATTGTCTCAATTTCCTGCTTGTTGACACACTACCAGTGTTGTTGTTTGTGTTGTATCTCAGTAGCAAAAACCATTGAACATTTTGTGATTTACAGGAAATGACATTTTGACATCACGCAAAAGGTATATGAAAATTTACAAATATAATTTGATATGCTTTATGTATCAATGATCAAAGTTACATAAAAAAGTATGAGGCAATGCTTGTGCATGAGGCACCATAAGTTATGTTTTTAGCAAATTAAAGAATAAAAAACAAAGCACTTTTAAAAGGATTTTCACTGAAAAATTACGTCATTTAAATTGATGATGTCTGGGCAGGCTGGGCATCGTGCTTCCACTCATGTAGACCTTTTTTTTAATCAGCTATAATTTCTATGTCCTTTATTGGATTGCTTCAATATTTGGAAGTTCATAAAGTGGATGGACCTCTACTTTTTGCAATTGAATTTGTGACCTTTATCTTTGACCTACTTTTGATGAAAAAAGGGGCATCTGGCCAGGTTTATCTTTTGGTAACTTTGGTTACTTCTATGTACTTCATTGTATTGCTTCAATATTTGTACAGTTGCTTTGAAAAGTAGATGAATCTCTTCATTATACCCCCACAAATGAAATTTGGGGGGGTATATAGGAGTCACCCTGTCGGTCGGTCGGTCGGTCGGTCCGGCGGTTGGACTACAAATATTTGTCCGGAGCATTTCTCCAAAACTACTGTACCTATGTTGATGAAACTTCATAGGTAGATAGACCTTGATGAGAGGAAGTGCAGTGCATAAGAACCATAACTCTGCATGTATTTTGAAAGGAGTTATTGCCCTTTGTCATTTTTAATCTTTTGATTTTGTCCGGACCATAACTCCTATACTAAAGTAGCTAGGTTGATGAAACTTCATATGTAGATTGATCTTGATGAGAGGAAGTACAGTGCACAAGAACCATAACTCTGCATGTATTTTGAAAGGAGTTATTGCCCTTTGTCATTTTTAATCTTTTGATTTTGTCCGGACCATAACTCCAATACTAAAGTAGCTAGGTTGATGAAACTTCATATGTAGATTGATCTTGATGAGAGGAAGTGCAGTGCACAAGAACCATAACTCTGCATGTATTTTGAAAGGAGTTATTGCCCTTTGTTATTTTTAATCTTTTGATTTTGTCCGGAGCATAACTCCAATACTTAAGTAGCTAGATTGATGAAACTTCATATGTAGATTGATCTTGATGAGAGGAAGTGCAGTGCATAAGAAAACCACAATGTAAATTCTTAAAGACAGGTTTTTGCAAACAATAAATATGGATGTGAACCATAATTAGACTGCATTTTTATTCTCCTCAGCTACAGATCTTGGGGGCAAATTGTTTTCTTCTGTGTGTCTGTATGTGTGTCTCTCTGTCTATCTGTCTGTCTGTCAAAACATTTTAGCATTGTCCAAAACTTTTGAACCATTGCTCACACTAACTTTAAACCTTACATACATGTAGTCTTTCACTCACGCAAACTTTTGAAACTGTATTCCTACACATGACAGACTTCCGGTGTGGGTATTGATCACCTTTAGTGATAATATTTTTTTGGTATGCTTATAAGCCCAAATCCTATGTGTGAACATTCGTTTTATGTGTCATGTGAATACATCCTGTGTCAAAGATGGGGGTGGGGGTATGAATCACCTTCAGTGATAGTTCTAGTTATGCAATTGAACTTTACCTTTGACCTACTTTCGATGCAAAAATAAAAACAAAAATATGTCCATAATACCATCAGGTCTTCTTACTGATAGGTAGAATGATGAAATGTGAAAAAAATCCATGAACTTCATAAACACTATTCATTTATTAGAGCTAAGTGGGAATCAGGAGGTCATGGGTTCGATCCCTGTCTGGGAACATACCAAAGTCGTAAAAAATGGTACTGGTATAGCTCCCTTGATTGGCGCTCAGCATATAAGGCTAGTTCCAGGACTGGTTGGTCCAGTTTTAGGATAATGTGACTGGTTGTAGTATCATGCCACATGTCTATGGAGTGAAACTGCAGTGTGACAACACTCTATCTGTCTCAAGTAGACATCATCTCCTAATGACTGAAATATTGTTGGTGGGACATTAAATCCAACAAACAAACAGCTAAGTGGAGTGGACATTGTTTGATTTGAAGTTGTCATGAGCTTTCATAAGGCCCAGTGAAAGACATCAGAGCTGTACTTTTCATATGAATAAGATAAAAGAAATTTCACTATTTTTATATTCTCCAGTGGTCAGCATTCAGTAAAGGTATTGGTTCCCAGCTTATGTTGAACACTGCCATTTCCACAAAGTGGGATACAATTGAGAATCAGGCCTCACAGCTCCTCAATGAAACAGAGCAGGGAACGCTGCGGTACTATCTGAGTGAATATCAAAATGGCTTCATTACAGTTGATGGGCTTGTAATGGCTTCTTTTGAGCTCCTGAATACCAAGGCCAAGGTGAGTAATATTGTTGTCCTTGTTTGCCATTAGCTTTTAAGAAGCAGGAGGTAAATGGAGTATCACACATCCAGGCATGTTTCAGCTTGTCCCCAATAAATTCAATGTCTTTAAGTGCAGCTACTGGTACTTTAGTGAGTTTTGGAGCAATTCTTCATTCGCACAAAATATATCTTGAAATTGTGTTTGTGATGTTAGGGATCAAGAAACTAAAGCTGTTGGCTACGTTGGAGAGTGTGGTTGGAACTAGAGCTGATGGCCATGTGGGAGTGACTGATGGGAACTGGATCTGATGGCGATGTGGCAGTGTGTGGTGGGAACTAGAGCTGATTGCTTTGTGGAAGTGAGTGTTTGAATCTAGAACTGATGGCTTTGTGGGATTAAGTGGTTGAACCTAGAGCTAATGGCTGTGTGAGAGTGTGTGGTGGGAACTTTAGAGCTGATGGTTGTGTGAGAGTGTGTGGTGGGAACTAGAGATCAGCTCTAGGAATGTGTGGTGAGAACTAGAACTAATGGCTGTGTGAGAGTGTGTGGTGGGAACTATATGTGATGATGGGAACTATCTGATGGCGTGTGAGAGTGTGTGGTGGGAACTAGAGCTGATGGCTTGTGGAAGTGGTGTTGAATCTAGAAGCTGATGGCTGTGTGGATTGTGGTTGAACCTAGAGCTATGGCTATGTGAGAGTGTGTGGTGGGAACTAGAGCTGATGGCTGTGTGAGAGTGTGTGGTGGGAACTAGAGCTTATGGCTGTGTGGAGTGTGTGGTGGAACTAGAACTAATGGCTGTGTGAGAGTGTGTGTGGGAACTAACTAGAACTAATGGCTGTGTGAGAGTGTGTGGTGGGAACTATAGAGCTGATGGCTGTGTGAGAGTGTGTGGTGGGAACTATAGAGCTGATGGCTGTGTGAGAGTGTGTGGTGGGAACTAGAGCTGATGGCTGTGTGAGAGAGTGTGGTGGGAACTTAGAGCTGATGGCTGTGTGAGAGTGTGTGGTGGGAACTAGAATGGCTGGGTGGGAGTGTGTGGTGGGACTAGCACTAGAACTGATGGCTGGGTGGGAGTGTGTGGTGGGGACTAGAACTAATGGTTGGGTGGGAGTGTGTGGTTGGAACTAGAGCTAATGGTTGGGTGGGAGTGTGTGGTGGGAACTAGAATTAATGGTTGTGTTGGAGTGTGTGGTGGGAACTAGAGTGTGTGGAAGTGTGTGGTGGGGACTAGAATTAATTTTGGTTAAATTAAAAAAGGAAAAATTAAAGTTTCCTGCAAGTTGTAGGTACTAGGTTGTTGTATGTAACACAGTTTTGGCTCATTTGAATATTTTAACAATGTAGAATTCGGTAGAATTTGTCAAGTAAATTACTAGAGCAAACATTTTCGGTAGGCAAGTTGCTATCTACCCTCTAGACAGAGGGTTTTAGGATAAGGCCAAAGTCATTAAAACAGTACTGGTATAGCTCCCTTGATTTGATGTTGGTGTATGGTAAACTTTACATGACTGGTGGACCCATGTCAGAACATTATACCTGTGTGTTGTCTACAGCCTGACACATCATTGAGACAGTACTATATCTGTGGCATGTAGACAGTCACAAGGATACTGGGATATTGAAGAAAATAAACTTCACATGAGTTGTTTTTTTGGGGGTTTTTTTGTCTCCAGATGACGATGATGTCAGAGATTCGGAGTTGGGTACGACCAGACGACCTGGACAAGTTTGATTTGCTGCTACAGAGGAGAGAGGTATAGTTATTTTAATCTGTAACCATAATTACAAGAGTTTACATGTACTATTCACTTTGTAACTGTTGTTGTATCATGACATGATATACTTGAGTGATACAGTTCACCACTCTGAAATCCATTAATGGACCCTAATGATGTACCCAGTTTGACTTACAGGCTATCCAATAGTGAAACTGGAATAAAAGGCAGTAAGTGGTTGACCTACACAAAACAACTGTGATAATATCTGTGAGCAATTGACATAGCTTTTATTGAGAAATGTGGGGCTTAAACTCTCACTGCTGAAAACTGGACAGATGCGTTCATGTAAAGCCAGAACAAATCTCATTCAGAACAAACCTCATTCTGAACAGCTTTTTATACGTCTGAGAAATGAGCAGAATTATTTTGGATACACCTGTGGTGGCTTGAGCTGTCTGCTCTCTTACTCTGAAAAATGTGACCATTCTTTACCAAACTTGTTCACAATGTGTATGGGTACAATATCTCAGCTAAGTTTGATAACCAACCAGAATGTCCAAGACACAGTAGAGTTTCAGCCTTGAATTAATGGAAAATTGCAGAACAGTGTCCACTCTGTTAAAAACAGAACTAGGTTATAATATGTATTAGCACAATATTTTGAGCAACCAAAAAGCCCCAAAGAGTTACAGCCCATGAATTGATAAAAATTGCAGCATGGACATATTGTGCAATAATCAGCGCTCTTGTTACAGAGTGAAATTCTCCTATCAATGGTCAGGTGTGTAGCTAACAGTATAAAATCTGATCATCCAGTGAATAACACACAAAATAGTCTTTCATTCTGGTTGCAGTTACTATCCTTTGGCAAAGAGCTCTTGATAAGCTTGAAACTCATAAAATGGCATATTGCTTATTGAATATTGTGAATAGGAGTTGACAATTAATGCTTAATTTTCTTGCTTGCATTTTCTTCTCATTTTTCACTTTCTGATCCTTCCTATATGACTACATGGTCTGTGGATGGCAGATTTACAGTACCAGTTTCTCATGATCAATTACGCAAAATTGTTTGTCTAGACACAGGGGCATATTCAAATGTACCTCACAATGGATGGTGCCTTGGACTCTTAATCAGAGGGTGAACTGGTCAATCCCGGGACTCTCATTGACTCATTCCAATCATAAACTACACGACAGAGCTGATCTTGAAATGCCTTATATTGCAAGTTTCTTCTAATGACTTCAATGAGATTAAGCTGTATATTTGAACAGTCCCTGCACAGTTTGCCGGAGAACTACAGCAGTTACTCTATAGATGGAGTTGGAGTTCAGGTGCGAAAACCTTTCAGCAGAATGGAACAGGCAGAATCTGTCAAGGTCAGTGACAGATTGTTCTCCAAAATAAGTACATTCTTAATTATACACATTGATTAATTTCATTCTTATTCATATTATTTTTGTCAGAGTTGTCTATCTGTCTTTCTGTCTGTCAGTCTATCACACATAGTTTAGAAGATAGCTCCTCTTCTTCTTATGCTATATTGAAGTGAAATTTCATTTATGTAGAGAACTTGATTAAAGGAAGTGTCATGAACAATTTTGTCATTTTGGAGTTATCCCCCATTTTAGCTCAATTTAGTACATGTGGATGGGTTAGGATTGATGAATGTTTTTTGTCTGTCTGTTGTTTGTCCGTTATCCTCAGCTAGTTTGTTTGCACTCTAGCATCTTTATTCTATAAGCAATCATCTTCAAACTCTCAAGTTTGATTATGGCTGATATGGCCTAATTAACATGGCCTAATTAATGTTAACATAATAAAATGCAAGATTTCGCATTGCACTCTAGCATCTTTATTTCTTAAGCAGGCGTCTTCAAACTTTATAACAATGTTTATTGCTAGAATCTCTTCGCTAAGATAGATTAAGACAGATATTGCCCATTTAGGTCAGGAGTTCAGGCCCTTCTAATATCAGAAATTGCCAGATTTCGCTTTGTTTGCACTCTAGCATCTTTATTATCCCCCTCTGAAGGCGATGGATATAAATGTGGTGTTTTCCATAAGGCTGTTTGTCCGTCCATCAGTCTTTAATTGGAACTTAAGTCTAATACTATTTTAGTTACAAACCTTAAACATCATATGTGGTTACATCTCAATAGGTAGAATTGCAGTGCATAGGAACTGTAACTCTTCACTTCATAATTTGAGTTATTACCCTTTGCTATTCTTACGCCCCCGAGATCTGTGATCGGGGCATATTGCTTTTGCCCTGTCTGTTTCAGTTGACATCAATTTTTTGACATCTGTCCTGCTCAAAATGGGGCATAGTGTTTTTTTTTAAACACATCTTGTTCCTACTTAATTTTTGTATGGCCAATACCTCAAAAATTATTTGAGGTATCAATGTTTAACTTCATATGTGGTTACATCTCATGGTTACATCTCATTTTGTAAAAGTACAGTGAGGGACTGTAACACTTCACATCCCCTTTTCTATTTCCTATTTAATTTTTGTTTGAATCATAACTCTAAAAGTATTTGAGGTATCAATGAAACCAAACCCAAGTAACTTTTTTTTTTTAGTTTCCTTTGTGCTTTCCTTACTTACTTTTTTTTTTTTTAAAATGTAACTGAAAAAGTATTTAAGGTATCAATGTTAAACTTCATAGTTCATAGATGTCCTTGAGTAGTAATGCATTGTTGTTGTTTTTTCACTTACTAAATTTACATTATTTGGCAGGGGATATAAATTCACCGAATTTGCCCTCAAACAATCATCTGCAGACTTCATGACAATGTTTCTTGCCATAATCTCTCAGTCAAGTTTCATTATGGTTGATATTTCCCAATAAGGTCAGGAACTATGGTCGTTTTAATATAAAATATTACAGATCCATTATTGCCATAATCTCTCAGCCATGTTCGATTATGGCTGATATAGGTCAATTAAGCTAGGAGAACATTGCCAGACATCACTCTAGAATCTTCATTTCTTCAGCAGTCATCTTCAAATTCTATGGCAATATTTATGTTCATAGACAAACTCCTTTGGCCAAATTCATTATGGCTGATTCCAGCAAATTAGGTTAGGAATTATTGCTAGTTTAATATTACTTTGAAATTTTTATGCTTCAACCTTCAAATATTGACCACTATGTGGAATTGAAATGATCTTGCTGTATTTCTGCATGGATTATGTATTTGGTACACTATGCCTAAGTATAGTAACTTGTACAGGCAATGAAGGCTATATTTCACAGGTGAGCATCTTCAGGGCTATCTTGGCTCTCTTGTTCACTTTTTCTTGTCGCATTCTGTTTGCAGGATAACTTCTCTTCTACTAATGCTATTGAAGTGAAATAACATTTATGTAAAGAACTTGATGAGAGGAAGTGTCATGACTCTGACATCAGTATTTTTGGAGTATCCCCCTTTTTATATGCTTGATGGGTGGTATTATGTTATGCCACAGGTCATCCGTCCGTCTGTAGAAACAATACTGTGTGCGCTTCTTGTACAGTTTTTTCTTGCCAATTTTGATGATACTTCACAGGAATCCTTCTGACTATGAGAACTTGTGCACCTGCAATTTTCATTATGATTCATCAAATATTACAGGAGTTATGCCACTTCGATTGTTTTCCCTATATATAATATATAGGGAATAAATCTTGGGTGTCCAGCTCCTCCTATACTTTTGCTTGGGTTTACTCCATACTTTTACTTTTGCATCTGTATTTTTGTGTCGCCTGCATAGCATGGCAGACACATAGGGATCACTTTGTCCGTCGTCGTCGTCGTCGTCGTCGGCGTCGTCGGCGTCGTCGTCGTCGTCGGCGTCGTCGGCGTCACACTTTCTTGTCCGGAGCATAACTCGAAAAGTATTTGAGGTATCACCTTGAAACTTAAAACATGGATAGATCACATTGAGGTGGAGTGCAGTGCACAAGAATGATAATCTGACTTTCGTATTTTCTGAGTTATTACCCTTTGTTGATTCTGAGATTTTATTTTTGTCCGGACCATAACTCAAAAAGTATTTGAGGTATCACCTTGAAACTTAAAACATGGATAGATCACATTGAGGTGGAGTGCAGTGCACAAGAATGATAACTCTGACTTTCGTATTTTCTGAGTTATTACCCTTTGTTGATTCTGAGATTTTATTTTTGTCCGGACCATAACTCAAAAAGTATTTGAGGTATCACCTTGAAACTTAAAACATGGATAGATCACATTGAGGTGGAGTGCAGTGCACAAGAATGATAACTCTGACTTTCATATTTTCTGAGTTATTGCCCTTTGTTGATTTTCAGTCTTAATTTTTGTCCAGGGCATAACTCAAAAAGTATTTGAGGTGCTGACTTAAAACTTTATAGATAGATAGATCTCATTGAAGAGGAGTGCAGTTCACATAAATGATAACTCTCACTTTCTTTTCTCCTGAGTTATTGTCCTTTGTTGATTCTCAGTCTTTATTTTTGTCAGGAGCATAACATAAAAAGTATTTGAGATATTGCTTTGAAACTTCATAGATGGAAAGATCTCATGGATTTGTAGTGCAGTGCATAAGAATGATAACTCTGTTTTATTTTCTGAGTTATTTCCCTTTGTTGATTTTCAGACTTAATTTTTGTCTGGGGCATAACTCGAAACGTATTTGAGGTGTTGACTTGAAACTTCATAGATCTCATTGGTCTGAGTGCAGTACACAAGAATGATAACTCAATAATGATAATGATGACTACAAACTTGCAACATATATATAATTAACGTCATAAGTGCTTAATGACGTCATAATTTTTCTTACAGTTAATGTTTTGAATTCATAGTCATTCTGACACTCCTCTGATGAAGACTGTATAGTCGAAAGTGCTTGGGAAAATTATTACATATTGCACTGTTTGAATATTTTATTCCCCCCCCCCCCCCCCCCCCCCAAAAAAAAAAAAATATATATATATATATATATATATGTGTGTGTGTGTGTTATTTTGTACCTCACAAAATAGATTATGCTTTATCAATAATTTGTCAAAAGATCGATTTTCTAGTCAATTCTTTCATCAAACATGCTTAAATGCAGGCGACACAAGTGTTCCGAGGAACACCCACATCTAGTTTATTTATAATGATTCATCAACTTTTACAGGAGAATTTGTCCTTATTGAATTGTATTGCCTTTTTACTGAATTTGCAGTATTTTATTATGTAAGAATTTTGGCTGCTTGTTTTATCTTGTGTGTTTTTCTGGCTAATATTGTTGTTGGAAAAAACAGCTGAAGGGTACTTGTATATTTATAATGACAAATAAATGCATTTACATGCATCTATATTCCTTTTATTTGTATCCCTACATTCCCACATTCATGTGAAATAGCTATTACCAAGTACTGCTCACAAGCATTGAGTCTGGTTGTTTGGAGTGGTCGGGGAATGTGGAAGGTATCCGTTAGTCTTTGGCTTACAGTTCTAGTTGATACTTGGCACTTTTGTCAGTACCTTGATCTAACCTTATTGTCACAAGGTCAAAGTCACATCTACATTTTGTCTAGCATAACTTTATAACCTCTTCAAAGATTGTTCACAATTTGATAATTTAAGTGTTAGCATCTAGATTCAATGTTATTTCTTGTGGTACAGGTCAGTGGTTCTGTATGTTTTCATCCAAGTCACTATTTCACAACTTTTTGACAGTAGAAACTCATATGACACAGAGCTTGTGTATGGCCAAAGGGGTTGTGATGACTTTGATCCAGGGTTTATTGCAAAAGATCAAGGTCACGTGCACGTTTGCCTTGCCTAATTCATCAGTATTTTTTGTTCTTTTTCTTTGCAGTTATAGCTTAATATGTCAACGACAAATTATTACCAGTTTCAGTTGTTTCTATGTGTGTATGTGATGGGAGGTCCTTAGTTTTAATGGGAAAGCTCTATCTTATGCCTATTAATAATATTTCATTCATTTTAAGACATTATTCACATGAAACAAATACAGTGCACTCACTGCAGCATCTCACTGGAGGCCAGACCCAGCTACATTACCCTTAACCAAGCCAAGCTAACTGTTTCTGCCAAAGTTTCAAACTGAACAACATTTCACTGACAGACAAATGTAATCATTTTAAAATAATCATTGTTCAACTTGGAATATCCAGTCAACAGCCTCTGCACCAGTGTCACGTGCAGCAACTGTGCGGGAGCGAACTGTGAGGACACGAAAAGTAGTGTCGGAATGGGAACTGGAACCCCTGAGGATGGCCATTGAACAGATTGAGGAGGATCCAGACTTTCTGCCAGATGACCTTCCGCAGGTCAGTTACTGCTTGCAATTCATGCACCATGGTCAAGTTCATGACTATGGAACTGAAGGTTGCAAGTTTGGTCCCCTTTTCAAGACCTTGTTACATGTACAGCCCAGGAACCATTTAGAGGGATTAGCATAAGTTTGAAAGACTGTATGTGTAAATGCATGTGTGTTTTATGAACAGGTTGCTTTACACATGGAAAGGTCTTGAAAAGTTCTTGCTTACAGTGAACACACACACACACACACACACATACAAAATTTAGTGATCAACTTATGCATGCATGCATAGGTTGATCAATAATCTGTATCACATGCTGAAAATTCATTTAAGTACAATCAACAGTTGCACAATAACTTACATTTAAATGCACTTAAGTAAAGTACTTCACTGCAGCTCAAATAACGTCATGACATTGACATGAAAAATAGATTTCTCCTTCTCTGTCATAGATAGAAGCATCAACACTCATCTGTTATTTATCCTTTACATGCACAGATTATAAGTCAATAATTTCAACACTGGCCCAAGATCATGTCAACTAAATTACTAAGCTCTTGTATGGTGAGCATTTGAAAAATATTAATGTCCTTTATAATGGCTTGGACTTGTGACGTCGTGTGTTGAACAGTAGGCCGACTATACCTTTTGTCAGCACTTATACTCTGTCATCACAGAAGTGTTTACGACATCTGTATATCAGAGATTTACATACACTCATTCCATTCACTACTTGTTCAAACATCTTATTTGTTAATATCAGTGACTTTCGAATTTTAGCACATTTTTTATAACTATTCTTTGCTCTAATGTGATGTCTTTTTCACAAAACAAAGCTCAACAAATGATGGAAATGACGTTGAGATAAACGTGAATGACATCCTCTGATTTAGGTGACTTTTTTCTGCGGATTTATATACTGAATACATACATAAACACACATATATACACACATACATAAACACACATACATGAAACACACATATATACACACATACATAAACACACATACATGAAACACACATATACACACATACATAAACACACATACATGAAACAAACATACACACACACACACACACACATATAAAAACAGTCATAAGCTTATAATAGTTGAAACATACATATTCGAGTAGATGGGTGACATTTTAATCATAATAGAACCTCATAGAACAAGGATTCCCTTCCAAATAAAACTGGAAAAATGTATAATTCTAAACAAGATGTTCAGAGCATATAAATTATTAATTCTGATATAGTGGCATATATTTGCATTTATTTTAATCAGTGTTGTCTTTAGTCTGTGGTGGCATACAGTTTTGCATTGGACAATTTTGCATGCTTTCTATGCCCCCGGATCCATAGACGGGACATATTTGTTTTTGATTTTTGTCACAAAACTTTTGAAAAAAACCTTGACCATAACATGAAAGTCCTTCCACCTACAGTCTCCAAACTTCACAGGTGCATGCACCTTGATGAGCTCTACCTGCCAGATGACCTTGACCTTTAGATGACTTTGACCCCTAAGGTCAAATTGATTTTTCAATTGCTTAGAGAATGAAGAGAAAGAAATGCAAATAATGGAAGTGTGATGTGTTGTTGTCGAGGCTGATGGTCAGTGACAATATCATTCATAAATTGGAGGGAAAAAAATCCATCATTTGTATATTTATATAGGATCGGGATATCTCCCGCCCGCTCAGGATGAGAAATTTCATTATTTTCATATTTCTACCCTCAGGTGAGATATCCCTTTCCCACATGAACACTCATGATGGATTCTTATGTAATCTAATATTGGTATATAATCTGTGTAAATACTTTTTGAAAATGCCTTCCACTTTGCATTGAATAACACACACTATTAACCTGGTATAGCTTCTAGTCTGAAGACATTGATTGTATATTACCAATACTACAGGGTTCCTCAGAATCAGCTCGACTAAGATCTACCTCTGTTGAACGATCACCATCCCCAAACCTCCTGAAAACATCTCTATCATCCAGACGCTCCTTGTCTGAGGAGACGCTGATTCCAGTCTACATCGACACAACGTCTGATCTTCCTCGTCCGTCTCAACCTCCAGTGAGTGCAAGTCGCACATCAATGCGCACTAGGTCAAACAGTAACTCTTCAATGGGACTTCGATCAAACAGCCTCTCATCCCTGCACAGCACCTATTTCACTCGACAGAGATTGGAAAGTTCTGCATCTAGCGTACGACCCAGATCTAACAGTGCATCTCAGCGACAGAGACCAGCAAGTGGCCATTCACACAGACAGAGGTCGGGGAGCAACAGTTCAACCATGAGAAGAAGACATAAATCAGCAGAAGACCTGAGGTAACTTTACCCTTCACCAGTCAGTTACATTCCAGATTACACTGATTCTGTATACTGTATAAAATTATGATTCTGTATACATTACAGTACAGGTATTCCTTAGTATTTTATTTTAAAATTTAAACCTTGGTCGGGAGTCTCTCAGCCATGATCTATTATGGCTGGTATTGACAAGTTAGGTCAAAAGTTATGCCCCTTTTAACATAAAAATGCCGGTTTCACTTCTTTACACACTGGCATTATTAAGCATTCATCATTTAACTTACATACAATTATAATGGCAATAATATTGCAGTTGAGTTGAATTATGACTGATATTTGACCGATAGTGCTACAGGTATCACCTTCTTGATACACTCAAACATCTTCATTTCTTAAGCAGTGCAGGCAATGAAGACAATATTCCTCAGGTGAGAGACTTCAAGGCCATCTTGGCCCTCTTTTCTAATAACCTAGCTGTTATTTTTGCCTAAATGAGACAAAGTGTCATTGCTTGTCTGGGCTGTAACTTGGTCATGAATCTGTGATTTATTATAACTTGGCAGTAATATTTTCCTCAATGAGACAAAGTATCACGCACAATAGTAGGGTTCTTAGCTTCATGATCAAGGTCACACATAGAGATGCATGGTAAATCTTAGCCCTTGGGCTCAACATGTTGCCCTTGGACATCAAGTATTGATCACTGTCATTGATTAATGATTTGTAGCCACCAGAAAGTTTCATGCTATCTTCAGAAAAGACAAGTTTTATAAATTGTTGTTGTTTTCATTTCATCAGGACATGTTCTGTTCCATCTGTCTATGCCATTTTTTCTCTCTCTTGTAATAGCTTTTCTAAATAATTTCAGGTACAGTTATTTAATTCAAAATCTGTAATTAGGAGGGGCAAGGTAAATAAAAGAAAAAGAAATCCAGGGCTCACGATGTCGCCAAAGGCGCCAAATGCGACAAAATTATAAAAACTGGCGCAAGATTTTTCTAATTGGCGAATGTGTTTGGCGCATACGAAGAAGAAATCAGTTAGTACCGTCGCTGTTCAAGTTCCGTAATGCACAAAAATACAGGTCGCTCTACTGTATACTAATTAAAGTAACCAGCACCTGCTGTGGGGTTACCCCATCAACACGCATTCTAAGGCTTCCTAATTATGCAAAGATGTGGAATACTTGGATGGTATTGCCAGCTTATAACTTGTTTACATTTGTCACACTCTCTACCGACTTTTGTTTTACCTGAATTGGGAACTGTTATGAAATTGCGTAATCATCACATGGCAGCCATTTGCGAAAAACATCAGCAATGTATCATTACTACCGTTTCTTTTAAAACATTTAAATTGATTAATTGATTGATAAACCTAGCTAGATTCCAACAGGAAAAATACATAGATGTACCGATAATTATATGTAAATGACTCGAACCTAATCGCTAAGGGAGCGAATCAAAACATAGCCAAACCAAAACGTACCCAATATATCACATTTGAGTCAGGTTATAATTTATGATTTTGTTTGAAAATATTTTTTTTACATGAACACATTTTTGAACACAAGTCTTTTGTTGATGTTTGCTTATATTGATATATCAAAATATTAATATTACTATTCTGATATATATTCTTTATTATTGATACTTTGAATTTTTGAATGAAATATTTTTTGGCAATTGAATGAAATATTTTTTTATAAATTATTTATAAAACTGAATGTGAATATAATTCATTTATTTTTCATTTTAAATTATCTGAAATATTTGTATTGTTTTTATTTCCATATATTTTTTATTTCTTTTTTTATTTATAAATATTATGCGCGGATTGAATATGTCTTTGACAGTTCAAATATAACAAATACATATATCATACAAGTATATAAAGAAAATAAAGTTGTTCGAATAATAAAATATTTTGGAGCCACTTGCTTTAAATTTGGCTCCAACTTCTTAAATTTGGCTCTAATTTTTCTCATTTGGCAAATGTTTTGGCACAAACATTTTTACAGCCAGGGTGAGCCCTGAAATCATATTCTATATTACCATCTACATACTGTCTGTTGGTTTTCTCTGTTTTGCAAATCTTACAACTTTTTTTTGCTTCAGTTCTATATGCATTGTAAGATTTTACTGTATGATCAAAGTCAAATGGTAAAATCTTGAATCTGGTTACTGTTGAAGGTCACCAGGGCAAATAAAGTGATCTTAACTGATTTATTTAGACTGTTAGTACAATCAAGACTGTCTGAGCGACCCTCTGAATTAAACGACTCTCTGTCTTATCTGACTTAGTTTTAATCCGCCCAACGTATTTCCCTATATAAATGGTATCAATTAAACGACTCCCAGTTTATGTGACAAGTGACCCTAATTACCTGTTCCCAATGTGCTGCTCGTCGGTATTAAACAACTTTCATACCTTTTGAAATGCGCATCTCTTTATCATGTGACATGGGGGCAGCCATCTTGTTTACCCAAGATTGTTTTGCAGATGTTTGATTGCACAACGGATGGATAGGTTCTACTGTTTCCGCAAGTCAGCTGTAATGCAGCAATTATTACCTTGTTAAAGCTTATAGTTTGAGTAATAATCTGAAACTGCCGACACCTACTAGTTTGTTTTAACAAGTCTCTTAAAGGGTATTTGAAGTACACAATTATCATGAACCAAACATCTCTGTCCAAAACGAAACTAACCCGTTAAAAATTTGTCTGATGCATTGACGACAGTAAACTAACTCTTCATTTATGGAAAGTCACAGTAATGACGATGAAAACATTGCATTTGTTTGTATGTTGTCAATCACTTATCATGTAAAGCACAGTACAGGATTTCTAAGTTGAATCCTAAGAAAATGTAAACATTGATATGAAAAAGCAGGGATTGTATATACACATCCCATGAAAAATCAATTTTCCAGACTTCCACCAACAGTCAGAAAGATGAAATCTACGCCATTTCCATCCCGAAGAAACAGTGCTGCCAGTGAAGCTATGACCAATCTCTCCAGTCCCTCCTACCATCATCTCCATGACGATGACACAGATGTCCCCAACTCCCCAGAGACACATGTGAAGAATGTGGTGTATGCAGAAGTACACCGTCCTCCCAGGGTATGATGGCTGTAGTCCACTGTGTGCAGCTGTAGACTTCATATATGGCTGTAGTCCAATGTAGCTGTAGACTTCATACATGGCTGTAGTCCCCTGTGTGCAGCTGTAAACTTCATACATGGCTGTAGTCCACTGTGTGCAGCTGTAGATTTCATACATGGCTGTAGTCCACTGTGTGCAGCTGTAGATTTCATACATGGCTGTAGTCCACCGTGTGCAGCTGTAGACTTCATACATGGCTTTAGTCCACCATGTGCAGCTGTAGACTTCATACATGGCTGTAGTCCACCGTGTGCAGCTGTAGACTTCATACATGGCTGTAGTCCACTGTGTGTTGCTGTAGACTTCATGCATAGCTGTAGTCCACTGTGTGCAGCTGTAGACTTCATACATAGCTGTAGACCACTGTGTGTTGCTGTAGACTTCATACATGGCTGTAGTCCACTGTGTGTTGCTCTAGACTTCATACATGGCTGTAGTCCACTGTGTGCAGCTGTAGACTTCATACATGGCTGTAGTCCACTGTGTGCAGCTGTAGACTTCATACATAGCTGTAGTCCACTGTGTGCAGCTGTAGACTTCATACATGGCTGTAGTCCACTGTGTGTTGCTGTAGACTTCATACATAGCTTTAGTCCACTGTGTTGCTGTAGACTTCATACATGGCTGTGGTCCACTTTGTGTTGCTGTAGACTTCATACATGGCTGTAGTCCACTGTGTGCAGCTGTAGACTTCATATATGGCTGTAGTCCACTGTGTGTTGCTGTTGACTTCTTACTTTGCTGAAGTCCACTGCTTGCAGCTGTATACTTCATACATGGCTGAAGTCCACTGTGTGCAACTGTAGACTTCATAAATGACTGCATTTCTTCATTACTACATAAAGTCTTTTTTTTGACATATTTACTGCACTCATGAATGGCATTCAATTTGCATCAATTATTTGACATCTGACCTGCTCAGAGGGGGGCATATTTTTATTTTCTAAATTACTTTATTTTACATCTCATATTCCTTATTTCAATTAAAGAAGCATCCAAAAACAGGATAAACAATTTGTTTTTCCCTCAGGCATGTTTTGCATTTTGGAACACAGTAGCCAAATGAATCATTAAAACTGAAGTGTGTACTAAATGGGACAAGATTATTTTATAAAATAAAACAGATAAGCATTAGCTTGGCTGCTGTGCTCTTGTTTTTATGCCCTCGAGATCTGTGATGAGGGCATATTGTTTTGCCCTGTTGGTTTGTAAGCAACTTCAACATTGGCCATTAATTGAAAACTATATAAGGTATATAAGGCTGACCTTAAAAAATTCTTTGTTTGGAGTTACCCGACAGACTCATGAAAATCACCGCGACTCAACTTTTTTTTTGGCTAGATCAATCGTATTTCTATCCTGCACATGAAAAAAAAAGATCAAGATGTCATATTATATAGCAGTTGCAAGAAAAGAAAAGAAATTTTACACAACAGGTAATGTCCAAGTGTATAGCTGCTCTAAATCCATCAAACAATCGCTAACACAAAACTCCTTGAAGTTTTGATAAGGGGCATCGCAAAGAGAAGCTTAATAGTTCAAAAGGAAACCACACATTGGCTTCTGTCAGTTTCACACCCTTTGAACTTTACTGCAGCAGTATGTTAATTTCTTGTAGAGTGGATGTTTCACAAGGTGAAATTGAAATCAGTTGAGGGGGCACAAAGGGTTGCATTTGGTGACACTTTTGCAAGCATTCCTTTCAGGATAATTGACGGCTTCTCTCCCCATAATTACTACACTAACTTTGCCAAATCTACTCATCCTGATGACACAGCTTTTCCCCTTTACCTGGACCATATTAACCTTATTAAGGTTTAGTTTATGTGCTGATAAGAATCTGTGACACCATAGCCCTCTGTCCCTGACCCCACCAAGTTTTTGGAGTGTCATAGAATAGGATAAATAAAAGAAATTGTAAGAAACACACGGTAATTATTAAGTCTTCCAAACGAAGTTTGGCGAAGCATACATCAATTATTTGACATCTGGCCTGCTCAGACAGGAGCATAGTGTTTTTCGAACACATCTTTTTTTTTTATCTTTTTCTTTATTTTTTTCTTTTTTTTTGCCTGGTATTAATACCTCCTGGAAAATTTAACAATTGCTAAGAGAAAATTTCCCATTCATGTTTAGACCAACTGCTTCTAGTATCTCAAAGGATAGTATGTCTGTATAGCTATTTCATAATCTGATATTTTACCATATACAATGTAATTAAACATCTGTAAGATCCCTTGAAGACCTTCTGAGATGAAACAAATGGTACTGTTATGGAACCAAGAATGAGAGGTGAAGTACAATTACTCTAAAGAAAAAGGTGAAAACATTGTGTTTTACAGCAGCAGGTGACAGATGGTATTCCAAGTGATGACAGTGGGGTTGAGCTGAATGGTAACCATGGCAATGAGAGTAACAGGTGGGAGTCTTCTTCTTTTCATTTAGTAGTGTATGAGGTACAAAAGATGTTACATTTACAATTTAGGTTTTAGTTTGCTCTTCAGCCACAGCATAGCAACTGAAGCAGATATAGACTGTACTGGTATAGCAATCCTGGTTGCTGTCCAGCATAGAAGGGTATACTTCTATAACATGTTGTTCTGGTTTCATTGATTGATTGATTGATTTACCGTTCGCTGCAACAGTATTTCAGTTGTATAACTATGTCCAGCTAATTACAGGTGGAGGAAGACACCTGTGCATAGAGGCATCAGGGTAGAACCACCGACCTACCGCAATCTAGCTGGAAGGTTCCTCACATGAAAATCCAAATGACCTGCTGGGACTCAAAACCACGCAGTGAGGGGCTGCGTGAGTGTTAAAGTCAGCGTTTTTATCCTCTCAGCCACGAAGGCCCCCTTTCTGGTTTCAGATAGATATGACCAGGTGTGGTATTAAGGCACCTTGTCTATACCTTGATCTCACCATGAGATAGCACTACACCTGTCCTTGAAGGATGTTGCAGATATATGAATTTATCACTAAACTGCTTTTACTAAAATACATATTCTATAAATATACAGTCAAACCTATATGAGCTGCTACCTGTATAAAACAGTCTTCCTGTATAGAGCAGTCAGTTTTAAAACCCTGGTAATGAGATTGTCTTATACATTCAACCTCAGTTTATCAGCAACCTTAGCTTAACCGCCATTTTCACTTGACATCACTTGATTGACCACTTAGGACAGGCTTGACATGACAGACTGCTGAAAACGGGCTTGACATGATTGACCATTGAAGAAAGGATTGATTTGACAGACAGCTGTAGACAGGCATGACTTGACTGACAACAACTGAGGACAGGATTGACTAACTGCTGAAAACAGGCTTGACTTCATTGACTGCAAAAACAGGCTTGACTGACTGCTGAAAACAGGCTTGACTAGACTGACCTTGACTGACTGCTGAGGACAGCACACTGACACACATGCAGTTACTGACAAGCAGTTACTGACAAACTACAGGACTGTTAAATCATGGTACAGTTACAAGCATGTAGTTATTTAATTTAACCATTTTTTTATTTTATTAAGCAGTTGTTTACATACAAGCAGTTTCTGACATACTTGTAGTTGTTTACATACAAGCAGTTGCTGACATACATGCAGTTGTTTACATACAAGCAATTCCTGACATACATGCAGTTGTTTACATACATGCAGTTGTTTTCATACAAACAGTTCCTGACATACATGCAGTTGTTTACATACAAGGCAGTTGTTTACATACAAGCAGTTCTTGACATACATGCAGTTGTTTACATACAAGCAGTTGTTGACATACATGCAGTTGTTTACATACAAGCAGTTATTGACATACAAGCAGTTACTGACATACATGCAGTTGTTGACATACAAACAGTTACTGTTGCATGTGCAGTTACTAATTTATGATTCAAAAAATACCTTGAAACAATATTTGAATATTGCATTTTGACAGGATTTAAAATGGAAATTTCTCTCTGAGACAAAAGAGGTTTGTGCCACAATACTTTATTTAAATTGCATGATTGATCTCTATAGTAAGTAATTTCCCTTTTTTGGTTTTTTTTTTGTAATTTTCCTTATATCACCTAGATTACATTTCTGTAATATCTAGATAAGGAAATGTGATCATTACACAAATTGATGTATGTTCAACTTATTTGACAGATTAGTTAGCCATGTATTATATAATTGTTGTGCTCACTTTATGCACATGACAACATGTACACATACGGTAATATACATGTACACATACTGGTAGTTACATACATGTTCACATACTGGTAGTTACATACATGTACACACACTGGTAGTTATATACATGTACACATACCGGTAGTTATATACATGTACACACACTGGTAGTTACATACATGTACACATACTGGTAGTTATATACATGTACACATACTGGTAGTTACATACATGTACACATACTGGTAGTTATATACATGTACACATACTGGTAGTTATATACATGTACAACATACTGGTAGTTATATACATGTACACATACTGGTAGTTATATACATGTACACATACTGGTAGTTATATACATGTACACATACTGGTAGTTACATACATGTACACACACTGGTAGTTATATACATGTACACATACTAGGTAGTTACATACATGTACACACACTGGTAGTTACATACATGTACACATACTGGTAGTTACATACATGTACACATACTGGTAGTTATATACATGTACACATACTGGTAGTTATACACATGTACACATACTGGTAGTTATATACATGTACACATACTGGTAGTTACATACATGTACACATACTGGTAGTTACATACATGTACACATACTGGTAGTTATATACATGTACACATACTGGTGTTACATACATGTACACATATGGTATGTATACATCATGTACACATACTGGTGTTATATACATGTACACATACGGTAGTTACTTACATGTACAACCGGGGTAGTTATATACATGTACACATACGTAGTTATATCATGTACACATGGTATTATATACTGTACACATATGGTGTTACACACATGTACACAACTGGTAGTTATATACATGTACAATACAGTAGTATATACATGTACTACATGGTAGTTACATACATGTACACATACTGGTAGTTATATACATGTACAACACTGGTAGTTAATACATGTACACATACTGTAGTTAATCATGTACATACTGGTAGTTAATACATGTACACATACTGGTAGTTACATACATGTACACATACTGGTAGTTATATACATGTACAATACTGGTAGTTACTATACATGTACACATACTGGTAGTTATTTCATGTACACATACTGGTTAGTTACATTACATGTACTTATACTGATTTTATATGTACATGTATTGTCATGATATTCAACAATAACTTTGTTTATGTCAACTGGTAATTCGGCATGTACATCTACTGTGTTCATCACATACTGGACTTTAATTTTATCGATATTATTCGATGATAATGACAATATCTTTTTTATTGCCTCGAACTTGGATAGTGGGCATTAGCATGCTCTAGTCATACTATGACTAGAGTTTGATCATTATCTGAAACACGGAGTCTAGGTCATGGTAACTGGTAGTACATTGGCCATGCTAGTAGACTGAACTGGTGATTTTGAGTACATCTAGTATACAGGTCACGATGTATACATTAGTATGAAGGTCAATGTATACATTAGTATGAAGGTCACTGTATACATTAGTATGAAGGTCACTGTATACATTAGTATGAAGGTCACTATACATTAGTATGAAGGTCACTGTGTACATTAGTATGAAGGTCACTGTGAACATTAGTATGAAGGTCACTGTGTACATTAGTATGAAGGTCACTGTGTACATTAGTATGAAGGTCACTGTATACATTAGTATGACGGTCACTGTGTACATTAGTATGAATGTCACTGTGTACATAAGTATGAAGGTCACTGTGTACGTTAGTATGAAGGTCACTGTGTACATTAGTATGAAGGTCACTGTATACATTAGTATGAAGGTCACTGTGTACATTAGTATGAAGGTCACTGTACATTAGTATGAAGGTCACTGTATACATTAGTATGAAGGTCACTGTGTACATTAGTATGAAGGTCACTACACATTAGTATGAAGGTCACTGTGTACATTAGTATGAAGGTCACTGTACATTAGTATGAAGGTCACTGTACATTAGTATGAAGGTCATTGTGTACATTAGTATGAAGGTCACTATACATTAGTATGAAGGTCACTGTGTACATTAGTATGAAGGTCACTGTACATTAGTATGAAGGTCACTGTGTACATTAGTATGAAGGTCACTGTGTACATTAGTATGAAGGTCACTGTGTACATTAGTATGAAGGTCACTGTGTACATTAGTATGAAGGTCACTGTGTACATTAGTATGAAGGTCACTGTGTACGTTAGTATGAAGGTCACTGTATACATTAGTATGAAGGCCACTGTGTACATTAGTATGAAGGTCACTGTACATTAGTATGAAGGTCACTGTATACATTAGTATGAAGGTCACTGTGTACATTAGTATGAAGGTCACTGTGTACATTAGTATGAAGGTCACTATACATTAGTATGAAGGTCACTGTACATTAGTATGAAGGTCACTGTACATTAGTATGAAGGTCACTGTATACATTAGTATGAAGGTCACTGTATACATTAGTATGAAGGTCACTGTATACATTAGTATGAAGGTCACTGTGTACATTAGTATGAAGGTCACTGTGTACATTAGTATGAACTCCTTGTCCGATCATTAACTGGAGAACCACAGGGCCTGGGTTTGTGTATCCTAGTAGGGACATTGGCCATGACCAGTAGATGAAACCTATTGATTTTGAGGTCAAAGGTCAAGGTCACTGTGTACATTAGTGTAAAATCCTCATCTGATCATTAAGTGGAGGATCACAGGGCCTGGGTTTGTGAAACCTAGTAGGTACATTGGCCATGACAAGAAGATGAAACCTATTGATTTTGAGGTCAAAGGTCAAGGTCACTGTGTACATTAATGTAAAATCCTCATCTGATCATTAACTGGAGGATCACAGGGCCTGGATTTGTGAATACTAGTAGGTACATTGGCCATGACCAGAAGATGAAACCTATTGATTTTGAGGTCAAAGGTCAAGGTCACTATGTACATTAGTGTAAAATCCTCATCTGATCATTAAATGGAGGATCACAGGGCCTTGGTTTGTGAAACCTAGTAGGGACATTGGCCATGATAAGAAGATGAACCTAATTGATTTTGAGTTCACTATGTCAAAGGTCAAGGTAATTGTAACCTTTAGTATGAAATCCTTGTCAGACTGGATGAAGGTTCTTGATATGATTTCATTCAACAAAAAAGTGGTTGTGGGGACATCTGTGTTCTATGGATACATTTTTAGTAGGATTTAGTTAGGATGTTGATTTATTTGATATATAAGTTTGAGGTGTGGATGAAAATGTCAGAAATTAGTTGTGTAGTTAGATGACAAATAGCTTGAATTAAAACAGTAGATAACATATACATGTATGGTCATTATAGCAAAGTTGATCTGTAAAAGTTATGTAATATTGCAATTTTGTTTTCACATGACAAGTGTTTACAAAGAGAATTGAAAAAATTATATACAATATTAGTCAGTTTTTAATTTTTAAATTAAAGCCACTGTTTTCATGAGCCCTTTTTAAGTAAAAAAAAAAAAGGTACATTGACTGAGACATTTTTAGTTCACCTGAGCATTACATGCTCAAGTTGAGCTATTAGGATCACCCTGCATCCGTTGTCGTCCGTCGTATGTCGTCAACAATTTGCTTTAAACGACATCTCCTCTGAAACCACTGAACAGAATTTGATTAAACTTGGAAAGGATGATCCTTGGGTGAACCTTCACAAAAGTTGCTAAAATAAACTTGATCAATGTAGAACTCTGGTTGCCATGGCAATGGGAAGAAAAAAAACAAAAAACTTTAAAAATCATCTCCTTCAAAACTACTGGCCAGATTTCAAAATGTTTTAGTACATAATTATGTTCCTTGGTAACTCTCTACCAAGATTTTTAAAATTATTCCGATCCGTAAAAAAACCTGGCTGCCATGGGCTGGGTTAATTTGCCTTATATGTATATAGTGAAAATTCTCCAAAACTGCAGGGGAAATTTTAGAATTTTTGGGCACAGGACTGGTGTTCCTTGGGTAACTCTCTACAAAAGTTGCTAAAATAAACTTGATCCATGTAGAACTTTGGTTGCCATGGCAACCAAATGAATATTACCAGTTTTTTTGTTGTTGTTGTTTTATAACTCTTCTTCTCTAAATTTAATTTCATTAAAAAAAAATGATCACATCATTACCTCCTACCAAAACTGCTCAAAGAAAGCTGATCTCTTGAAAATTCAGCTTCTTAGGGATTATTTAGAAATTAAACTTACACAACCTGTTTGTAATGTTAATGACTATTATCTTGCAATCACAGCTGACTTGGTATTGGACCACTATTTCCAATTATGACCCTTAAAGTATAAAAAATGTTATATCTTTGTTCACATTCTAGCATCCACATTTATAAAGCAATCTTGATCAGATGTATACATAATGTTAATAAACCAAGGATTATTATGCCTTGTATGGGAGTTATGGTCCATAATACTTAAGGTTGCCTTAAGAGCAGTGGTACTCAGGTGAGTGATATAGGGCCATCATGGCCCTCTTGTTTTATTAGCTAACAAGAGCAAAACATGCTTAATGTGAGCTATTCTGATCACCCTGTGTCTACTTTTGTTGGTCATGTGTCATCAAAAATTTGCTCTAAAAGACATCTCCTTTGCAACCACTCAATAGAAAATGATGAATCTTTGGATGAATGATCCTTGGGTGGCCCTTCACAAAAGTTGCTAAAATAAACTTGATCCATTCAGAAATCTTGTTGCTTCTATGAAAACCAAAGGTCTGAATTTAACAAATGAGCAACTTTTATTCCTCCTTGAAAAATGAGGCTCCCAGGAGTGTTCTGGCTTCTTTACATATTATTTGAACCTTATGGTCAGGAGTCAATTTCATCAGGCACAGATGGTCACCTCATAACTCTCTACCATAATTGCTAAAATAAAGTGGATCCCTTGTAAAATGAGGGTTAGTTTGCTTATGTGTCTTTGCATCTGAAATGGAATATGGCTGAAATCATGTGACCTGAATTGTTACTGAGACCTATGGTACTCTGGTGAACTTTCTAGGGTCACCATTGCCCTCTTGTTCTTGATTTCAAATAAATGAACATACTAACCAGAACATTAAATTAAAGTTTGTGATTGTATTTCTTACTATGCCACTGTCTATTTGATTTGTATTATGTAAGACCAGAAAATAAACTTTGGCAAACAGGAGCAGTGTTCTATTAACATGTATTTTTTCAATATTTAGGGTAACCATATCTTCAGACCATCCTGTAGACATTGATGATGTCCTGGAAAGACGTCTCTCCATCACCTCCCAGTATGACCATACCCATAGCAACCATTCCACTCTAACTAATCACAGCCATCCAGTCCATAGCAACGCTTCTACATTAACCAATCAGAAAAGACCAGACAGGAAATCTATTATTGGTCATAACTTAAATGCCTCAGCCTCTCCTAAAAGAAATTCTGCAAACATTGTGAAAAGACCTCCAGTGGAAATTCGAATAAACGATGGTGAAGGCTCAATAGAGACTATGAGCTTTGAAAATGTGGCATCACCAAGTCAGTCAAGACAAGCCTACTATGGAGGATATAAAAGTGGCCAATCACAGTACTCCTACGATTCAGACAACGAAGCTGATATGTTTGATGTTCATTCAGAGACAGGAGATAATTCAGATTTTTTTGTCAGTCCATTAGATCGAGTGCTTAATGATGAAGACTCTTCCCACAGTGACATGGTGAGTAAGATACAGCATCATAAATTCAGTATGGTATGTCTCCTGACCCACCTTACTCTTTCCCGCTTTTCATGTCAAATTCTTTTTCACTCATTTGGTTCATATGAGGTACTATAACCATGTATATCTATGACTTTTCTATCACTCTTTTATAGTCAGTTTTTGTGTCACCAGCTGTAGGCAGAGGTGATCACATAGGGATAACTTTTCCATTGTCTGTCAGTCACAATTTTTCTGTCACGCTTATCCATCACACTTTTTCTGTCGCACTTCAGCAGGTGACACATGTGTTCCAAAGACACTCTTGTTTATTTATGTATTTGTTTTATAACCATTTAAGGTGCATAACATGGTTATACTTTTTTTTGACATCCTTATCTAAAAACTGTTTTGTACACAGTCATCTTTGTAGAACTTTTTCTAATATTTAATGCTACCTCCATGAAATGGTGATGATGATTTGAAATAACTTGGCTTATGTGATCTTAAGGACAAGACAATGTGTGTGAACAACACCCAGGTGTTTAGATAACAGCACTCAGTTGATCTTAAAATCATGACCCAACAGTGACTTTTTTGATAAAGGTCATATTTTGAAATACCTTGGCACAGGAAATCCTTAGGACAACAAGTACCAGGTTGCTAGCTTGAAGGTCAAGGTCACATCACTTGGTTTAGGTCACTGACAAGAAAACAAATCTATTAAATACAATGGCAAATGCATCAGTGTCCTATGGGCACATTTCTAGATTATTAGTCCCCTACCGGTGTTCACACCGGAGGGGACTATAGGTTTGCCCTCCGTCTAGTCCGTCCGTACCCTCTGTCCGTCCGTCCGCCGTCCGTCTGTCCGCTCAAATCTGGATCCCGCGATAACTTAATAACTAAGCAAGCTAACTTTATTGAAACTTGGTATATGACTAGATGGCAATGTGTAGATATGCACGTCATTTATTTTTGTTCTTCGACTAAAATTGTGGTTGCTATGGTAACGGAAATAGTGAAAATATGGCAAAAATGGGATCCCGCGATAACTAAACAAGCTACTTGATGAAACTTGCTATAAGACTAGATGGCAATGTGTAGATTATGCACATCATTTTATTTGTTCTTCGACTAAAATTGTGGTTGCTATGGTAACGGAAATAGTGAAAATATGGCAAAAATGGGATCCCGCGATAACTAAACAAGCTAACTTGATGAAACTTGGTATATGACTAGATGGCAATGTGTAGATTATGCACGTTCATTTTATTTTTGTTCTTCGACTAAAATTGTGGTTGCTATGGTAATGGAAATAGTGAAAATATGGCAAAAATGGGATCCCCAATACTAAGCAAGCTAACTTGATGAACTTGGTATTATGACTAGATGGCAATGTGTAGATTATGCACGTCATTTATTTTTGTTCTTCAACTAAAATGTGGTTGCTATGGTAACGGAATAGTGAAAATATGGCAAAAATGGGATCCCGCGATAACTAAGCAAGCTAACTTGATGAAACTTGGTATATGACTAGATGGCAATGTGTAGATTATGCACGTCATTTTATTTTTGTTCTTCGACTAAAATTGTGGTTGCTATGGTAACGGAAATAGTGAAAATATGGCAAAAAATGGGATCCCGCGATAACTAAGCAAGCTAACTTGATGAAACTTGGTATATGATTAGATGGCAATGTGTAGATTATGCACGTCATTTTATTTTTGTTCTTCGACTAAAATTGTGGTTGCTATAGTAACGGAAATAGTGAAAATATGGCAAAAAATGGGATTGATTACCATATTGAGTCAAGGTGGAGCCGGTAGGGGACTTTATGTGTTGCATACAACACCAGTTACTTGTTTTTAAATAACTTGGCACAAATGACTCCTAGGATAAGTCTTTGTGCTGCAAGCAAGAACCAAGTCACTAGATTGAAGGTCAAAGTCACAACATTTAGTTGACTATTAAAATCAGTTACCTTGATGTGTATCAGTGATGTTATGAAATTACTTGACACAAATGACTCCTAGGATAAGACATTGTTTCAAGAAACAAGAACCAAGTAGCTAGCTTCAAGGTCAAGGAGACAGCACTCTGTTTAGGTCAAACATCTTGTCCCAGGTAACCCATGGAGTTGGGCATCTCAGTCAATAGACACATCTCTAGTTTAATCATACATGTATGCATTTTTCCTCTGATATTTTTATCTGCCTATCTTTATTTACATCATTCATTTTCTTGACCATTTGTTATGGTTACATTGTAGAGCTCAGTCCATAGCTATAGCAATGTAAGTATATGCAGGCATGGGTGTCGTTACTTGCATGTTGTGTGAATAGAATATTGTCTGTACACAGGGGTGACTGCAATATTTGAAACTTGGGCCTTACACTGTATGAAACTCATCTTAATGTTCCATTTTAAATAACTTTTATGTATTTCTAATTAGCAGTTGTATAGGTCTGTTTGGCTGTGATTATTATGCCCCCTTAGAAGAAGAGGGGGCATATTGCTTAGCACATGTCGGTCGGTCGGTCCGTAGACCAAACAGTTTCCAATCAATAACTTGGGAACGCCTGGGCCTAGGAACTTCAAACATAGTCTGGAGATTGATCATGACCAGTAGATGAACCCTATTGTTTTTGGAGTCACTTGGTCGAAGGTCAAGGACACAGTGACCTTGATTTACTGGGCTTGATTTTGAAAATGTTGACCAAGCTGTTTCCGATCAATAACTTGGGAACGCCTGGGCTTAGGAACTTCAAACTTAGTATGGAGATTGGTCATGACCAGTTGATGAACCCAATTGGTTTTTGGAGTCACTAGGTAAAAGGTTAAGGTCACAGTGACCTTGATTTACTGGGCTTGATTTTGAAAATGGTGACCAAGCTGTTTCCAATCAATAACTTGAGAACGCCTGGGCATAGGAACTTCAAACTTAGTATGGAGATTGTGTATGACCAGTAAATGACTCCTTTTGATTTAGGGGTAACTAGGTCAAAGGTCAAGGTCACTGTGACATTAAATGCCGAGATAGTTTCTGATCAAAATGGGTTCTGGTCAAATCTTTTTCACCAGAATTTTTTCAGCATTTTCACCTTTACAGGTTGCAATTTACAAGGTGAAACTCAAATGAGACATTATTCTTCTTGTTTAACTTTTTTCATGTAAAAAAAAAAAAAAAAAATTCCGACCTACCGATCCTCTTCTTTATTTGCTAGAGACCAGAAACAGAACTTTTTTTTTTACCAATTTTTAACCAGCCCACATTATGAAATGTAGCTATATAAATAATGTGGCATATGAGAGTAATACAAATTACAACCCCTTTCTAACTTTGAAATTTTAGCAAAGTTTTGCATGCAAGGTACTTTCATGCTTATATCGCAATAACCAGGCATTGAATTGGCTGAAACATCTTTAACATGTTCAGTGGTATCATACTATCAAGGTTAAAAAATTCTTGATAGAATATATTATAATTATCCTCTTTTTAGCTCACCTGAACACATAGTGCTCAAGTGAGCTTTTAGGATCTATGTCTTTCAGTAATCGGACCGTCATCCGGCCTTTCTCAATAATTGTTTCAAATCACATCTCCTTTGAAACCACTGGGCTAAATTTGATGAAACTTGCTGTGATGCTCCTTGCATGAAGTTCTACAAAAGTTGTTCAAATGGGTTCGGTTCATTGTATATTTTGGTTGAACAAGCTAAAAATAGATTTTTAAAGTGAAATCTTAAAAAAATCTTCATAGATATTTGGTGTTACTACTTAGGCATTGCCTAGTGGACCTTTACCAAGTTTGTTAAAATCATGACCCCCAGGTCAAAATTGACCCCGCCCAAGGGGTCACTTTATTTTACACAAAGGGATCTGGCACGAAAGGTGATTCATATATCATTATATATAATACAAGGGATACTACTCCCTATTGACCAAGACTCATACCCTCCTTATAAAAATGTCAATATCTCAGTCATTTATGATGGTATATTTATATTCTTTACACCTATCACAAGTATATACATTTATGTAACAGAAAATCACAACTGTTTCACCCTTGCAAACGCAAATATCAAGAAAACCACTTTGAGAAACTAATGTCAATTTTTAGAATATTGACCTGCATTCATACACCCAGTCTCCCAATGTAAATAGTTATTTTTGCGAAAGGGACAAGGATAACTGATGCAAAAATACATCTTATTAAAAAGTATTTGAGATAACTTGAAACTTCAAAGGTGGCTAGATCTCATTGAGGTGAAGTGCATTGCACAAGAATGATATCTCTACTCTTCATAATATTTGAGTTATTGCCCTTTGTTATTTTTCAGGCTTAATTTTTGTCTGAAGCATAAGTCAAAAGGTATTTTAGTTATCAACTTAAAACTTCACAGGTGGTGGATTTCATTGAGGAGAAGTGCAGTGCATAAGAATGATAACTCTACCTTTCATAATTTTTGAATTATTGCCCTATGATTTTTTTCAGGCTTAATTTTTGTTACAGTGTCCTTAACATTTTACCTATAGGCCTCAAAATAGGGGAATAAGTTAGTCTTCATAATTTTTATGAGTGTCATATCTTCAAACATCAGTCTTCATACTAAAAAATTTTCTTTTAAAATGAAATATTCTACTTTCCAATACATCTTCTAACGCAAGCATTCGGTGGATGAAGGCCATGTCAACATGGCTCTTGTTTTTTGGTTTTTTTTCCAAATGAGAATTTTGAGCACTGCACTATGGATATTTAAACAGAAACGAACTTTGAATGGATTTAAAATTGTGATTTAAAAAAAAGTCTGAATAATAGAGAAGATCAGGTTGATCTAGGTTTGTATTAGTCAACATGTCATTGTTTTTCCTTATAAATAGAGATTTCTGCACCTAAAATAATGATATATTGCCTTTTGTTTAGTCAGAGGAGTATGCAAATCAATAGTGTATGCCTTTGTGTCTTTGTAATAATAATACCTTATACAGTGTTGTCATGACTACGGTCTCCAATTGTAATATCATCCTTTTCTGATGATGAATGCTGATACATACCTGTATGATGTTCCTGTCAGTGTAGAGGGCATATTGGAACTGGTGTAGAGGATTTCATTCTCTAGCAGATATTGTTTTAAGTTGGAGTTTTTGTTACCTGAGGCTTGCTCAAGAGGAAATATGAAAGTGGAGCATGCTATGGAATCTGATATTTTATTATTTTTTTTAAGAAGTTGAAAGTGTTGTGCTGTCAATACTGGAAGTAATGGAACACAGTTTGTGATATTTTGTCAAGAATCATGTCAGAAAGGTTACATGTTGATTACCGATACATTTTGATTTCTGTGGAACAAAAAGTAAACGTCTTGCATTAGATCTGATCTGATAATGTTTTTCAGTGTAACTCTCTCACATTTGACATATTTATGATGTCCAACTGTATATTTGCATGATTTTCATTGGTAGAAAATGCCCATGTTTAGAGAAAAATGTTTGTTGAGATGACAACCAGCTGAAATATATTCTTACATGATATACAGTTTCCATGACGAAATATTTATTGTTGTATATTGTTGTGAAAGTCAGTTATAATCTGCTTCATTACAATAATCTTTACTCTGCTGATCATGGTGAAGTGATGCTTAGTTTGATCTTACTTTGACTCCCCTGTATGAAACTCTTCATGTACATCATATAAACATTCTATATTTTCAGTTAATTACTTAAGTCACCATCAAGGCTGCATATCTTTTTTGTTTATCTTCACAATGAGTAAAACAACAAAAAAAATTTTTTTTTTATTACATATAATGAAAACATGAAAATTTTATTTTTCCTTCTCAAAAACCTTCTTTATTCAGTATACATGTACATACTGTTTGGTACTCAATGGATAGTTATTTTTGGTGCCAAAAAGTTCATGTTATCAAGCAGCTTCAGCAATTGGCAAGATAATATTCATGTTCTGGAAATTCAGATGTGGTAATAAAAAAGTAGGATCTACTCAAATATTATCATTTTAGATGCAGTTCATTTAATTGAGGATTTTTATGTTAACATTTGTCACATAATTATATTCATTAATATCTCTTGAACATGGATGATGATTGATGATCCAAACACATCTAATAATGCACATTGGCCATCTGAAACCCCTTACCTCATGAGTATTCATGTGCAAAATAACTTGATGTATACTATTTTCTGAACTTTTAATGGTATTATCATGAAACAATGGATTTGACTTTGACATGCAGACTGTGTAAAATCTGAAGAGCAACAGAGCATATCCTAATCAGATAGTTCCAGAAGGAAGAAGCTAATCAGACAGCTCTGGAAAGAAGGAGCTAATCAGACAGCTCTGGAAAGAAGGAGCTAATCAGACAGCTCTGGAATGAAGGAGCTAATCAGTAATCTCTGGGAGGAAGAAGCTAATCAGACAGCTCTGGAATGAAGGAGCTAATCAGACAGCTCTGGAAAGAAGGATCTAATCAGTAAACTCTGGAAGGAAGAAGCTAATCAAACAACTCTGGAAAGAAGGATCTAATCAGTAAACTCTGGAAGGAAGAAGCTAATCAGACAGCTCTGGAATGAAGGAGCTAATCAGTAAACTCTGGAAGGAAGAAGCTAATCAGACAGCTCTGGAAAGAAGAAGCTCATCAGTAAACTCTGGGAGGAAGAAGCTAATCAGACAGCTCTGGAAAGAAGGAGCTAATCAGACAGCTCTGGAATGAAGGAGCTAATCAGTAAGCTCTGGAAGGAAGAAGCTAATCAGACAGCTCTGGAAAGAAGGAGCTAATCAGTAACTCTGGAAGGAAGAAGCTAATCGGACAGCTCTGGAAAGAAGGAGCTAATCAGTAAACTCTGGAAGGAAGAAGCTAATCAGACAGCTCTGGAATGAAGGAGCTAATCAGTAAACTCTGGAAGGAAGAAGCTAATCAGACAGCTCTGGAAAGAAGGAGCTAATCAGTAAACTCTGGAAGGAAGAAGCTAATCAGACAGCTCTGGAATGAAGGAGCTTATCAGTAAACTCTGGAAGGAAGAAGCTAATCAGACAACTCTGGAATGAAGGAGCTAATCAGTAAACTCTGGGAGGAAGAAGCTAATCAGACAGCTCTGGAAAGAAGGAGCTAATCAGTAAACTCTGGAAGGAAGAAGCTAATCAGTAAACTCTGGAAGGAAGAAGCTAATCAGACAGCTCTGGAAAGAAGGAGCTAATCAGTAAACTCTGGAAGGAAGAAGCTAATCGGACAGCTCTGGAAAGAAGGAGCTAATCAGTAAACTCTGGAAGGAAGAAGCTAATCAGACAGCTCTGGAAAGAAGGAGCTAATCAGTAAACTCTGGAAGGAAGAAGCTAATCAGACAGCTCTGGAAAGAAGGAGCTAATCAGTAAACTCTGGAAGGAAGAAGCTAATCAGACAGCTCTGGAATGAAGGAGCTAATCAGTAAACTCTGGAAGGAAAAAGCTAATCAGACAGCTCTGGAATGAAGGAGCTAATCAGTAAACTCTGGGAGGAAGAAGCTAATCAGACAGCTCTGGAAAGAAGGAGCTAATCAGTAAACTCTGGAAGGAAGAAGCTAATCAGTAAACTCTGGAAGGAAGAAGCTAATCAGACAGCTCTGGAAAGAAGGAGCTAATCAGTAAACTCTGGAAGGAAGAAGCTAATCAGACAGCTCTGGAATGAAGGAGCTAATCAGTAAACTCTGGAAGGAAGAAGCTAATCAGACAGCTCTGGAAAGAAGGATCTAATCAGAAAGCTCTGGAAAGAAGGAGCTAATCAGACAGCTCTGGAATGAAGGAGCTAATCAGTAATCTCTGGGAGGAAGAAGCTAATCAGACAACTCTGGAAAGAAGGATCTAATCAGTAAACTCTGGAAGGAAGAAGCTAATCAGACAGCTCTGGAATGCAGGAGCTAATCAGTAAACTCTGGAAGGAAGAAGCTAATCAGACAGCTCTGGAAAGAAGGAGCTAATCAGTAAACTCTGGAAGGAAGAAGCTAATCAGACAACTCTGGAATGAAGGAGCTAATCAGTAAACTCTGGAAGGAAGAAGCTAATCGGACAGCTCTGGAAAGAAGGAGCTAATCAGTAAACTCTGGAAGGAAGAAGCTAATCAGACAGCTCTGGAATGAAGGAGCTAATCAGTAAACTCTGGAAGGAAGAAGCTAATCAGACAGCTCTGGAATGAAGGAGCTAATCAATAAACTCTGGAAGGAAGAAGCTAATCGGACAGCTCTGGAAAGAAGGAGCTAATCAGTAAACTTTGGAAGGAAGAAGCTAATCAGACAGCTCTGGAAAGAAGGAGCTAATCAGTAAACTCTGGAAGGAAGAAGCTAATCGGACAGCTCTGGAAAGAAGGATCTAATTAGTAAACTCTGGAAGGAAGAAGCTAATCAAACAGCTCTGGAAAGAAGGAGCTAATCAGTAAACTCTGGAAGGAAGAAGCTAATCGGACAGCTCTGGAAAGAAGGAGCTAATCAGTAAACTCTGGAAGGAAGAAGCTAATCAGACAGCTCTGGAAAGAAGGAGCTAATCAGTAAACTCTGGAAGGAAGAAGCTAATCAGACAGCTCTGGAAAGAAGGAGCTAATCAGTAAACTCTGGAAGGAAGAAGCTAATCAGACAGCTCTGGAATGAAGGAGCTAATCAGTAAACTCTGGAAGGAAGAAGCTAATCAGACAGCTCTGGAATGAAGGAGCTAATCAGTAAACTCTGGGAGGAAGAAGCTAATCAGACAGCTCTGGAAAGAAGGAGCTAATCAGTAAACTCTGGGAGGAAGAAGCTAATCAGTAAACTCTGGAAGGAAGAAGCTAATCAGACAGCTCTGGAAAGAAGGATCTAATCAGTAAACTCTGGAAGGAAGAAGCTAATCAGACAGCTCTGGAATGAAGGAGCTAATCAGTAAACTCTGGAAGGAAGAAGCTAATCAGACAGCTCTGGAAAGAAGAAGCTCATCAGTAAACTCTGGGAGGAAGAAGCTAATCAGACAGCTCTGGAAAGAAGGAGCTAATCAGACAGCTCTGGAAAGAAGGAGCTAATCAGTAAACTCTGGAAGGAAGAAACTAATCAGACAGCTCTGGAATGAAGGAGCTAATCAATAAACTCTGGAAGGAAGAAGCTAATCGGACAGCTCTGGAAAGAAGGAGCTAATCAGTAAACTTTGGAAGGAAGAAGCTAATCAGACAGCTCTGGAAAGAAGGAGCTAATCAGTAAACTCTGGAAGGAAGAAGCTAATCAGACAGCTCTGGAAAGAAGGAGCTAATCAGTAAACTCTGGAAGGAAGAAGCTAATCGGACAGCTCTGGAAAGAAGGAGCTAATCAGTAAACTCTGGAAGGAAGAAGCTAATCAGACAGCTCTGGAAAGAAGGAGCTAATCAGTAAACTCTGGAAGGAAGAAGCTAATCAGACAGCTCTGGAAAGAAGGAGCTAATCAGTAAACTCTGGAAGGAAGAAGCTAATCAAACAATTCTGGAAAGAAGGATCTAATTAGTAAACTCTGGAAGGAAGAAGCTAATCAGACAGCTCTGGAATGAAGGAGCT
>CM037787.1:54846960-54896960 GCA_021229015.1 Solen grandis | reverse complement strand
AAGGTAGATTTTAGTTAATATGTATCAAAGACAATTTGCAAGCATTTCACCCCTGATATACTATAGAAAATTAAAAAAAACCGAAAGATTTCATTTACATAAACTTGCCCGCCAGGCTATCTTCTTTGAAAAACAATTGCCCACAGTGATTTTAACTTGGCGCGGGCAAGTGGGCGTCCACTTAAGAAAACCCCTGGATATTAAACATTACATACAACTTTGATTTGATAAATTAAAAATCAAATGAAACCTTAAACAAACATCATAATGATTATTAACTTGATCCTTAAAGGTCTACGTTTTAACCATATTGGCACCGTTTGACTATTTTGAATGGGAATGGGAACATTTTGACCAATTTGGAACCGTTTTAACTTAATTAGGTCCAATTTGCTTTGGACCATTTTGACTTGATACCTTACTAGCTAATCTTCTTGATCATATGATCAGTTCTCTTTGCCAAATCGAAGGCTTTTTCAGTATTATATATGTAACAATAATGGAAGGATCATGTATACAAAATATAAATTTGTTACAGTAGGATGTAATAACCACATCTATAACACTTGCCATCTATGGGATTATGAACTGGATAACTGTTTTGAAGACTGAGTGTGAATATCATGGACTAAGCAAGGCATTTCACAATTTCAACTTCTGCATAGCATATTTTACTGAGCTATTTACCGGCGCAATAGATCTGTGGTAGCTTCTGCTTTGTGATCAAGAGTTCAAATCCCAGCCAGTGCACTTCCCTTCTGTGACCACATCAAACTACATGTAATAACGTATATAATTTGTACCAGATGCACCCTTGCCTGGAACTAAAAAAAATGGGGTACTGGTTCTACTCAGGAACTTGCCTCTGGTGTTTCAGTGTTTTACACTGGGCAAGTAAAGGAACCAAGGGGTCTATTCACAAACAGAGATAGGGTATCACACCCAAACTCTCTTGTATCAAACCACTCTCTATTCAGCAAAAAATTATCGTACGGTACTCTATTCCGACGCATCACTATTCCGACGCCTTAATTTTTGTTTTGACCTCGATTTTTATTAAATGGATTCCGTGTGACATCATTCTTACAAGTTTTGTTTGTCAACATCCCTTTTAGCGTTAGAAAGCCAAAATGTGGCGAGTTATTGATGCAGGGCTATTATTTGGTGTACTTTATACAACACACCTGCAAAACCTCCTTTTCAATAAGTACTTTTTCTCATCTGGCATATTTTCAGTGAAACAATGAAATAGAAAAAATATATGCAACCGAAATTCCCTCGTACATTATTTCTGACACGAAAATTAAATTTTTAAAAGCATGCTACAATGACTAAATGAAAACCCAATCAGATGCGTCATTTCATTGTACTCTCAAGTCAGTCTCACTGATTTATAGAATTACGGACGATGTGAACCATCGCCGATGTGAACCTTGGACGATGTGAACCGCCTTTAGTTCGTACCCAGGACGATGTGTACCGCTTATGAGGACGATGTGAACCATCGCGTAAGACAATGTGAACCAGTTTCTAAAACCACTTTGGTGCATGTGATTTCAAGTTAAATTATCATTTGTATGTATGGTTTATTAGATTAGATGATATTTGTCATGAATAGTTATTAGTTGAGTATGATTTATTTGTTATTTTGGACAAAATTTTATTTGATTTAATCATATCAAACTAATACGAATTTTACGCAATTGGTGTTAAGACTAAAAAATATTCATTTAACGCTTCATTTAACTCTTTTTTTAGGGAATCTCATTATACATGCATTCAAAGTAAGCCGATGTTAATTACAACTGATTTACTCCTGTATAAAGTAATAGGTGCCAAAAACAACACTTAACAGCATTATCATACACACATAACCAATCAATTAAAATAAATCTAATCAAGTATTTAACAAGGCAGTCCAAAGGACAGCTATATCCCCCGCCACTGGCCAAATATTAGAATTTGTTTGGTCATAGGATTATGTTCACCTTAACCTGGCATGGTTGTAGCAGACATAGAAGATCAGTTTAAGACAATTTAACTTTCCGGAGTTATGTATGAATCTCAGAATTCGGAGGCACATATATTTAAAGTTTACTGACAAGTTTTACATGGGAAACAGTACAAAAAGTGAACATCAATGAAGTATAGGATGTGTTAGGTAACCACAAAATACATGTGTAACTCAATTAAAAACTTTATATATCATGACGAAAATGTGTCCAAGCGTTCATGAGATATGGAGCGGACACGAAAATAACATTTGACCTGCAAGTATGACCTTGACCTTGAGCCAGCGTGACCACCTCATGCCTTCTGCACATCAGCTCAATGAGGTTAACATTTTAGCCGAGTTTGAAGAAAATGTGTCCAAGCGTTCATGAGATATGGAGCGGACACGAAAATAACATTTGACCTTCAAGTATGACCTTGACCTTGAGCCAGCGTGACCGCCTCATGCCTTCTGCACATCAGCTCAATGAGGTTAACACTTTAGCCGAGTTTGAAGAAAATGTATCCAAGCGTTCATGAGATATGGAGTGGACACAAAAATGTTTCGGACACACTGACGGACGGACAGATGGACGGACGAAGGGCATTCCTATAACCCCCCTCCCGCTTCGCGGCGGGGGATTAAAAAGGTGCAGCTTGTTTTGCTTGTAACATTACATATGACGCACGTTTGGCTGTTCAAATGACGAAATTGGATACGTATTGACATCAATCAGGTGATTTAATTAGTTTGTTAAATACCCTTATTTTATTTCTGGTTCAAATACCTCATTTCATCTTACCGCATTATACGCCCGAGGTTTTGATATCAACGTTATGTGTTTGAAAATAAAATAATTGGATTGCTTAAGTCCTACGTCATAAAAATCGATCTCATATATATTTTTCATTACAATATTAATGAATATCAGGGTTCACATCGTCTCCTCAAAATGGTTCACATCCTCCTGTGTGCAGGTTCACATCGTCCCGGTTCACATCGTCCGTGGTTCACATCGTCAGGCACCCGATTTATTCAGACATGACCACTAGTGATTTTTCGTTGAAAAAACGATGCCAGCCACTTGAAAACAATGTAAGACTATGAATAAATTACTTAGTTTTACCATACAAAGGAAAATTATAATTTTTGTTTACGTTAAATTAAAAAAGACCACGATTGCGTCAGAACTGTGTACCACTAGTGAAGTTTAGAAACTGACTGGAATGAACTTTTGGTGGCATAAAACCTGCCATGATTATACTGTTTTACTACTTTAATCATAAGAATCTGCATTCACCCATACATCAAATACAGCTCTAAAATCCGAAAACATGGATTTTATTTTTCATTGATTGGCCCATGGATATGAAACCATATCATATGGTTCCAAGTGCATATTGTATCAAAATATAACTATGTATCTCATTCAATCTAAAGATTGTCATCTAAATTCTTTTTGATACTTACATTTCTTTTTAAAGCAGCCACCGAATCATCTGACTTGTTTGACATTCTGAATACATTTGATGGGTTAAACCATTAAATAGTTTCAGTCTTATCATTGCGAAACTTAAATTTTCCTTCCTTGTTACGGAAGGGAGACTACTCTAACCTAACGGGAGAGCAACCGAAGAACCCGGATGTAGGTCAAATAATCGAGTGTGGTAAGGAGAATAGATGTTTGTGTAAACTTTGGAAACTTTTTCAGAATTTTGTGCGTTTAATGGCTTTGAAAATGAATTTGAAACATGATTTTAAATCTACTTTTGTTTAGTTTCCCTAACTGCGCCTATTTAATGATTCAAAGTAAAACATCATCACCAAAAGTTGAATTTTGATCAAATTTGCACGATTTATTTTTTTTCTCACAGGCACAAAGCAGAGATGCTGAAAAAAGCTGGCGCGGTGATGTTGGATGCAGACGACATTTTGGTTTAAATCAACATCTGTCAACACCATATAAATGGTGAAATGTCTTCTATATCTTTTGATTACCAGATTAATTGTTATTACTTTATGCATGTTCTTCCTTTGTTTAGATATTGAAATTTCTTCACAGTAAGTCATAGCTAGATACTGAAACATGTCATGTTTTGTTATCGGGTTATTAAAGAAAACATAACCAATTAATTTTGGGCATTAATTAGTTCTTAAAATTTGAGTTTAGAGTAGTGTAACAAATACTGATATAAGTCATTAAATACCATCATCAATGAAAAGAAATTGGTGCTTATATCTATCCATCTATCCCTGGTTTACTGCCAACCCCTCTTGCGAGTGTTATAGACAGTATTATCATATAAGGTATCTGTTATCAATATTTACCATCATTCTGTGAAATTAACTGTAGTCATTTCTTTGTCTCTTTCAAAGGAAACTGACGTATCAGAGCAGAAAGGAAGAAGGAGTGAGAGAGCAAGGAAAAGGAAGGAAATATATTCACCGGATTTACAGGATGAAGAGAAAACCAAGAAAAGGAAAAATGTAAAATTGAAACTGCATGGAAGAAGTCTCGCAACTCGTCCTTATGATATTTTGCCAAATGGTAGTATAAACATAATTATTTGTTGTTCAGTGGCTGGGAAAGATTATATATACCTGTAGGATGATTTTGGGCTCTATTGGAAGGACTGAGTCCTTTTTAAGCCCGTCAACAATTTGTCTTTTTTCTTCACTGTCTTCATAACTTGTCTTCAAAGTTACAGTGCTAAATATGGGGACAGATATTTAGTGTATTTTTGTTACATGCATATATGGGTGTGCCTGTGCTATTGTCACAGTTAAACATGATTCAAGCATGTCATGAAAAATTTTAAGGAAGTTAATTCCAAAATCATTCAATAATTAAGAATATGCAAATGGGTATAATCCATCTGTTTTTCTAACTTTTCATGTTCTAGCAGATGATTTTGACAGCCTGAAAGTTGAACAATTTCACAATTTGTGGTTACACAGTCATGTTCTTACTTTGGGAGTCTAACTTTTTTGAGTTACAGAGTATAAGTCACTGTTATTTGTCAGGAAAAAGTAAAAAAAATGAATTGATTGTATTTTATATCCAAAATATGACTTTATTCCTTCTGACGTTAAAACCAGTACACATATAAGGTTTGCATATTCCTGCTTTTTTGACGTAACACTAATTAAGGTGACATCATTTCCATTCTTTATGTTTAAAATTCATTATATCCTGATGAAGGCATTGGCTGAAACATTGATGCAATAACAAAATTAAATAATTCCACTTGTCTTGATTTATTCCATATTGTATCTGGAAAAGGTAATCATGTAAAAAAGCATGCATGTTGGAAACATTGAAACTTGAACAACTACTGGTTCAAATTACACCAACAATACATAATTAGCACTAAGTAATACCGGTACTTAAGGATGAATAGTCAGATATGTCTTCACTCTTATCTGTGTCTCTGTCATAGTTTCATTTTATGTCTATACTTTGTATGAGATGAAGGTCTGTATAGGTCAAATCTGAATAAAAGATTACTTCTTTTGATAGGGTTAGGAGTTTAAGAATCGAAGTATTACATTTCCAGAATGAATTAAGATTAAGAATGCAACTATCCTAAAAAATGACACCTCTGACATGTTTTTCAAATCATTATTCAAATAAAATATAAACTGGTATGTAAATGCCATTTACAATATACATTATGTCATGCATTCAAGGGTTCACTCACTCTCTATTTGGTGTTTTAGGCTCATGTTTCTCTGAAAAGGCCTCCTGCTCTTCTAAGCCACTCCTGTATGAATATAGGGAAGGACTCCAACTTCTTGACAAATCTTTGTCAAGGACTAAAAATTTTCCAATTCCTTGTGAGAACCCTGGTATTATCAATGAATATATCTATGATTTAATATAAGAATGAACACAGTACCTATTTTGTATTACACAGGACAGCCATTCTGTTGCACCATGTGCAAGTCCCCCTATGTGGTCAATGTCCTGTGTAAGGGTGTGAAGAAGTCCGCGCGATCTCGCCATGTCCCTCTGCCGAAGTCCCGCGTCGACAAACAGACGGGCAAAGAAATGCTGCTGTGCAATGGCTGCGGTAACAATTGGCTTTTTTTCCCCATCTTTATCAGGTGCCATTTATAGGTGTCTTTTCCTCTAGAATTATGGGGAGAGATATATTGCTTTTGCTAGGGAAGTCTGTCTGTCAGTCTATTACAAAGTCTTGTATTACGCATATCTTCCAATTTATTTCATTTGGGATGTCTGTCTATTACATAGTCTTGTGTCATGCATATCTTCCAATTTATTTAATTTGGAGTCTTTGAAATTCTACAGGAAGGTATTTCAGCAAGCGAACTTGTGCACTATCAGTTTTAACTACACTGCCTGTCTGTCCATTTACAGAATATTTTTGGGCACTTTACTTAACCTTGTTTTGCTTATATCTTCCTAAGTATTTACGAAATCAGTTAATTACATTTACATTATTCACTGCATCTTTGACAGGCACATTTTGTGACAAATTGGCACACTTTGTTTCTACTATTTTTTATCATTGATTGATTTTTATAGAACTGGGACAAATGTAATTACATGTATTTTTTTTGTGTTTGCAATAGAAGGAACTGTTTTTAACTTCAGTTCAAACATATGACCGACCAAGAAACAGGGTTATAAAGCAGGTGAAAGTTCCGACGGAAGAAGAACAAGAAGCTTATATGGAAGATGTTAAAGAGTTCACAAGTACATTACAGAAGTCTCATACAGACCCCCTTGGTAATTGATGGACCTTATTCATTGCTTAATGTTTCTTTTGAAACACACAGATTTATTTTTATTAATATTTTCCAGTGGCACATAGCCAGTGTACATAAGTTTAAATTTCATATTATACCAGTTGATGGAATCCAGAAAAAAAGCACATGTCAGATATCAGACTAGCTCAAAGATGATTGACAGTTAAACAATATTTTCGAAGTGCATGTATATGTTTATTTTCATTCAAATGAAACAAGTTGAAAGTTTGTGAGTTTAGAATTTCAAAAAATACTAGAAGCTGGAATTGATTTGAAAACTCTTGTCAGTTACCAGGTGAGCTCAAATATTCCACAGTTGATTTTCAATCAAATTAAAAGCACTTTAAGGTTTCATATTGATTCATTGGCAGTCTGACTAACAAGGCAATAGACTATTTCACCCCAAAATGAGACGTAAACCTACATAAATCAATGAGCCCTCCCAAAACACCTATTTTACACGCTAGTGTAAAATCTCAAACATCGATCAATGAGAAATTAATATACACTTGACATTTTTTCCCAGTCATTATAGGTCAGTTTAAATCATTGAATAACATTGAGTATTGTCGATCCCCTGGTGTAATGGTCTATAATATTTACCACGACAGCGTTATTATTTGTTGTAATCAGATGGTTTGTTTGTCCGCCTGTCTTAATTTCAAGGTCACCATGATCCTGTGGTATTAAACATGCCAATGGGTTTGAAGGTTGTGAGTTTGAACCTGGATTAGGACAAGACTCTTTCATAATCTTCTTAGGAGCAAAGTATTGGTCCAACCCAGGAACTGTCATGAAGGTTAAGCATAACTTGAGATGTATGAATTTGTTTCCCAATCATATGTAAAAAAAGAAATAAATCTAAATATTCTAAATTATTCTAAGTTTCATTCAACCTTTACAATGCTGTGGGAAGTTATGACTGTCTTTGCGACCAGTGCAGACCCAAGACCAGCCTGCACATATGTGCAGTCAGATCGTGGTCTGCACTGTCCGCTATTCAGTCAATAAATTTTCAGCAAGCACCCGCATAAACAAATAATGGTTCAGTCCAAAATGGAGAAAGGACCAAGTCCATTTAAGACATTTATCATGGTAAGGCAGGGTTCGACATTAACTTTTTTTGAGAGCTGGACCAGTGGTCCAGTAACTTAGAAAATCTACTAGACCTGACCTTAACTGATCAAGACCGAAGTGTAAAAACACATATATGTCATACTTAGATCGGAATACCTAACGGTGTTTTTTCATGTTTACCTTGAGAAATGAATAAAGGGCTACAAAGATTATACTAGAATTACTCTTCTGTTATATGCTTTTCATTAACATTGCATGAACACCTTGATTGTACTTACATGGAAATTCCCATATATGCGAGTTCCGGATAATGTCTATTGTTTAATGATTTTCAAGCAATTCCATTTAAAACAAAACGATATGTTTCTTGCAATCTATTCATACAGTTTCTTTGATTCCTCTTTACCTTTCTCGTTCATTATTGACATTGTCTTTTTTGTCGGATGAAAATACTATTTGACATTTTTCGTATCGGCTGAACATCGCGGTAAAAACAAATCGTAAAAAAGTCTATTGTCGTTATACATAGGATCCCAGCATAATAAAAAGATTAGCGTTCATGCATTAACTTGCATCTCTAGCATTTTTAAATTAAATTTTATTCATTATGATACGAACTTGGCAAATGCGTGGGGGGGGGGTGGGGAGCCTCGTTTTGAAAACACAAACCAATGAGTGAATGTGTGTCAAGGTATAGCACACACAGATTTTCCAAGAAAACTGTTTCAACAGGGTCAATAGTTGGGCCCTTACAGTTATTTCTGTGCTTTTGATGTGTCAGTAGATAAAATTTCTGCGAACTTTGATCAATTTAGAACACGACCAGTCGGTCGTGTTAGCCTAGGACCTAGCTGGACCGGACCATCAATCTACTAGTGAATGTCGTTCGGTCGGGCCTTAATGTCGAACCCTGTAAGGGTTAAAATTCAGTATTCTTTAAATACATTTTATATATATATATGTATATATACATATTAATATTTTCATATTATGTTTTATATTCTTACAGTGACCAAGCTGTTCTGTCCAGTCAGTAAGAAAAAGCTCTGTGGGTGTCTACAGAAGCATATTAGATCTACACGTAAGTTGCTTTACACTCCATTTAACAACCAGGCGCAAATTGCTTAACACAAGTAGTTTTAATGTGTTTTGTAGTCTGGTTCCTGATCCTCCTCAGGATTACAGATAACGAAGTGTAAGGGGTAGGTGCCTCAGCCAGGAACCAGACAGCGGTACATATTGTGTGAGCAACTCACCACAGGCTTCCCATGATGTTCTCAGACATTTTGAAAGAAACCTGTAGATCCATTTACATGTAGAAAAGAGTGTAAATTTAAGTATAGATATGTTACATACTGGGTCGAAACTAAATGACAATCATGTTCATGTAATGGCCTATGAGTTACCCTTATTGGTTCGAGATTTGTGTAAGTGGTCTTGTAGCTCAGTCAGTAAAGCACTCAACCTGAACAGCAGGGGTCCCAGATTCGAGTCCCGATCTGGCTGCACATTTTTTTTTACCAGGTTATACATATAAAAGGGATAGGATTCATGGGTTTAATTCAAATGTCAAGGATATTGTCAGGCACACTCTACAGTCTACTACCACCTTTTGTCAAGTGTATTAGATTATCAAAACTTTTTTATATGCCCCTGCATTGATAGACCAGGTTGGGGAGGGGGCATATTGTTTTTGGTCTGTCTGTTTGTCACAAAACTTTAACCTTGACCATCTTTAGCCTTCAAACTTCACAGGTTATTCTCATTAAATAAAGTGAAAATGCTGACATGTGTTTCTGATTAGCTATTGCGATTTCACTTTGCTCATCATCTTTCATCTTTAACAATTTGCTTTAAATGACATCTGAAACCACTGGGTAGAAATTGATGAAACTTGGCTTAACTTGATCCATGCTGAACACTGTTGCATAGCAACCAAAACATTTTTTTTCTTCAAAAAACAAACATTAAATGAAGCAGAGATCAGTTGGTTATTATATGGTACAGATTATCATCATATAACCATCTGCAATAATTCCTAAAACTATATTGATATGTAAATGAATGAGGTTCCCATGGGTTAGGATAGGTACCATACAACAAAAAGGAAGACTTGTCCAGTTAGTAATTAGCAGGTCTAACCTAGCATCTGTTGCTTCCACTAACAGATTTTGTCACGTCTTGTCCCTAGGAATCTCGTCCCTAGAAACCAAGTACCTTGCAGTGTACTAAAAGTTTGAATTTAGCTTTCACTATTCGAAGCAGAGTATCAGAACAAGTAGTAAGTATATGAATTGTTATTTGTTCTTCCCTCATATATTGTTAACTCTCAGAATCCCACATATCATATGTATACATATGAATAATCTCGGCTATCTGCCAAATGCAACATGTCAAACATGTTACAAAATAGATAAAGGCTTCCATATTGAAATCACAAATCCAAATGAATATTCGGCTTGTAGCTATGGCTGTTTCAATCTTACATCTCTTCTTTGTGTCACCTGTAAGCAGAGGTGACACATAGGAATCACTTTTCCATCGTCTGTCCGGCCGTCTGTTAGTCTGTCCGTCACACTTTTTCCATCAAGCTCCAGCAGGTGACACATGTGTTCCAGAGAACACCCTTGTCTTTTCAGAGAATGCCAACCTGGCCAGTCCTGTTGAAGAGTTGCTCAGTCTTATGAGGGAGGCGGAGGTTCTTAGAAAAGAGAAGGCCTATGTCCTTACTGAAGTAATAAAATCCAAAAAGTAAGTTTCCTGTGTTTTCCAGTTCCATAATTTAATAACAAACTTTAACCTGAATTGTCAGAACTTTGTTCGTATGTTGAATATTTCCTCTGGGGAATGTTATTCTTTTTACTTTTAATCAAATCCCCATTTCACAGAACAGGGGGCTATATAGGAATAACATTTGTCACATCTCCTTCCCATCACATCCTGCCCTATAATTACTTTAAATGAAGACTATATGGGATATGGGGAGGTATTAATCACCTTTAGTTTTTGGATAAAAAAATACTAGTTTGTTATTCCAAATCAGGATTTCAGCATTGAATCTGCGTAAAAATTTACATGTACCAGTAAATCTAATGGAAAGCAACTTGCGGACTGCTAAGCTGTGTCCTGTCAATGTTATTTCTATAATTTAAGGGCTGATCTAAAAGCGATTTCATCTCCTTCGTTTTCTATATGCACATAGAACAGTTTCATAGATAGCCCTCAGTATTGAATTTTAAGGCATACTTTTATTGCATGGCAGATTGCTAGGGGTTTGAATCCATTTCAGTAAATTCTAGGTATACTCCAGCTTCACAGAAAATAGAACTATAAAGGAATCACGCTGGTTACATCACATTGCATCCTGTTATGTCACGTGGTACAGTCACATTGCATCCTGTCATGTCACGTGGTACAGTCACATTGCATCCTGTCATGTCACGTGGTACAGTCACATTACAAGAAGACAGGGTGGGGTGAGAGGTTATTGATTACCCTTAATGACAGTTCTAGTTTATTTCAGGTCTGTTGGACTCGGCAATGGCCATAAGAAATCCCGAAAGTTTGAAGAGTTTGTACTGTCAAAGCGGCGTATCTTGAAGGACAACATGCAGCTGTGTGAGAGAGCGGCCCAGCGGATACTCATGTACTCCAACAACTTTCTGCATAAAAAACTGAAAACAGAAAATGTAAGGATTCAGTGTATCATTAGTCTAAATACTCTAGTTGCACCATTTTCTCAAGCTTTGGAAGTATAAGCATCATTTTCTCAAGTTTGGGAAAGAAAAAAACCTGATATAAATACAATTTTTTTAAATTTGGGGTTTTTAATTGCCCCTGATAAAGAAGGGAAAAAATCCCTGAAATGTAAAACTAATAAGGGCCCTAAATAAACCAGTCTTTGAGACTGTGATTTTATCTTAGATTTATTTTTTCCTAATATTTTCTTAAATATTCCTGAAATGTAAAACTAATAAGGGCCCTAAATAAACCAGTCTTTGAGACTGTGATTTTATCTTAGATTTATTTTTTCCTAATATTTTCTTAAATATGTAGGAAAAATTGTCTATCAATACCCATCTTAGATCTACAGACACCTGGTCACCCAAATGCAACCATCCGTGAATGTAAAAAATGGGTGGTTTCTCTATCACAGGCAATACCATCACAGACGGTATTGAAACTATAATTAAAATGATAAAATCTATATTTCAGTTTTCATTTGCTGTCACTTGGCTGATCACATTAACTGGTTACGCATGCACTAACTTCATAGGTTGAATTTACAGAATCGCTACCCATAACTGATGAAGAAGCCATGTTGCAGAACATGTCATATGGTACCACAAGCACCAGCTTTGGAGATACCATATTCTACATTTATCCGATTTCACTGAAGTTGCGTTTACAAAATTAGCATTTTCCCATGAAATGTGACATTCACTCGCTGAGTTTATTTGTCAGGAAACAAAGACTTCACCAACATTAACAAGGGAAAATAGAATTTTTTTTTTTTTTAATTTCTACTGATTATCTGTGAATTTTTTTAAATCAAATTTTTTAAATTGTTTTCATTGGTGGTTGTGCTTTTTAGCTCACCTGAGCACAACGTCGTCCGTCGTCCGTGCGTGCGTGCGTGCGTCCGTCGTCAACAATTTGCTTTAAACAACATCTCCTCATGAACCGCTGAAGGGATTTTGACCAAACTTCACAGGAATCATCCTTATGATGCCCTCTATCAAAGTTGTACAAATTATTCAGATTGGTTAAAAAAGTAGGTCACAGGAGCTAAAAATAGATTTTAAAAATGCAAACTTTGAAAATCTTCTTCTGCAAAACTGCAAGGCCTAGAGCTTAGATATTTGGTATGTAGCATCATCTTATGGGCCATTACCAAGATTGTACAAATCATAGCCCTACGGTGATAAATGCCCCCGCACCAGGGGTCACTTGTTTTACATAGAGTTATATAGGAAAATCTTTAAAAATCTTCTTCTATGAATCCATTAGGCCTAGAGCTTAGATATTTGGTATGTAGCATCATCTAATGGGCCATTACCAAGATTGTACAAATCATAGCCCTACGGTGATAAATGCCCCCGCACCAGGGGTCACTTGTTTTACATAGAGTTATATAGGAAAAACTTTAAAAATCTTCTTCTATGAATCCATAAGGCCTAGAGCTTAGATATTTGGTATGTAGCATCATCTTATGGGCCATTACCAAGATTGTACAAATCATAGCCCTACGATGATAAATGACCCCGCACCAGGGGTCACTTGTTTTACATAGAGTTATATAGGAAAATCTTTAAAAATCTTCTTCTATGAATCCATTAGGCCTAGAGCTTAGATATTTGGTATGTAGCATCATCTTATGGGTCATTACCAAGATTGTACAAATCATAGCCCTATGGTGATAAATGACCCCGCACCAGGGGTCACTTGTTTTACATAGAGTTATATAGGAAAATCTTTAAAAATCTTCTTCTATGAATCCATAAGGCCTAGAGATTAGATATTTGGTATGAAGCATCATCTTATGGTTTATTACCAAGATTGTACAAATCATGACCCTATGGTGATAAATGCCCCCGCACCAGGGGTCACTTGTTTTACATAGAGTTATATAGGAAAATCTTTAAAAATCCTTGGTATGTAGCATCATCTAATGGTTCATTATCAAGATTTTCAAAATGGTGGCCCTTTAGAGATAAATGACCCCGCACTAAGTCTTCTCCTCTGAAACCATAAGGCCCAGTGCTTATATATTTGGTGTGTAGTATTGTCAGGGCTAAAATGTTTAATATTGAGTTATATCAGAATTCTTGTCTGTTTAAAAACCTTGTAATCAGTTGTAGCAATGGTACTCAGGTGAGCGATCCAGGGCCATCATGGCCCTCTTGTTTTGGTTGTAGTCGAAGGAAACTGGAGTACCCATAGAAAACCCACATAGTTCTGAATGAATGACCATAAAACATCAGACTAACCTGAGATCAAACTGAGGTTGTTTTTTGTGAAAGGCATTGAACACTATGCTATCTGGACACTTTGTCAGTCTTTAATAGACTTTAGTTATTGACATGTTAGGTCCCAGCATCTGAAACCCACAAGCAATCATTCTGTTACTCCATACATCGCCTGTGGGATTTTTAGTTAGCATTTGCTTGTTATCGATTATTTGAAAAACCGCACCACTATTCGCAGGCCCACAAGGTAGTGGTGATTTTTGGACCAATAGAAACTCTCATACTTACGGCACTTAGACAAACCTTTACTGACTTACAGATTTTAGATCTCCAAATGAAGAGTACTCATTTATGTAAGCAGTATTTTGACTGATTTACATACCTCTTATGAATATCCTTATAACAATAAAGTGCTAGCCAAGTATCCCATAGCTGACAGATGTAACAGGCAGCTGTAGGTATCAGGCGCTGATTAGGTCCAAGAAAATTTACACTGTCTGTGATAATTGTGACCTTTTCACCTCCACAGAGATTGTGTCGCATTGAGAGGACGCGAGGGAAGGCAGCCCTAGGCACCCTACCAGAACTACACACCCTGGTGGAGCTGACATGCTGCACAGACAACTGTGTCATGGTGGGTTATCTCCCTTCTGTTGTCATTTTTCTTTTTGTGTCACCTGCTGTAAGCATAGGGGTCACTTTTTCATTGTCTGTTTGTCCATCCATCTGTCCGTCTGTCACGCTTTTTCCGTCACGCTTCAGCAAGTGACACACAGTTCCAAAGAACAATCTTGTCTTATTGTAATGTGTGATAATTTTGTGACAATATGATATCTTAATTAATAGCAAACCATATAAAACCTAATCAGTCTGTGAATAAACTTACAAGTTGGCCTTGTTTTGTACTGTTTACATACTGGTAACTATTTCATATCTATTGTGATAAAGGATTGAATGAGGCTCATTATTTTCCTGTAGATGGCGCTGACACACAGGAAGTTGCTGCAAGACTGGAGGGATCGAGCGCGGCAGGGTCAGACGGAGGCCCGCAGGGTCCTGGCTGAGATGCTCACACCCGCAGGTAACTTACCTGTTTGTACTATGCCAGCAGAAAGTGTAGGTTTTATAAGCCCATTTATTCCATCCTTAACTTAGTCTTATCTACAATATTTTAGGGTACTTGCCTTCTATAACCACAAACCGATAAATTTTCACCTAATTCAAGCTGTATATTTTGATTGTTTGAAGATATTGAATTGATGTTTTTCGTTTGTTAGATGTTGTCATTTCTGTTCGTTTATGCAATTGATGTACCTACTCTATATTTGAATATTAGAAATATTTGTCATGGTCTAAACTTTGACTGTTCACTTATGCACCTCCTATTTAGGACACATTTGATGCAGTGAATTAATTGAAAAACTTATAGTATGTCATAAAATCCAAAAAACAAAATGTTTTGTTGCTTCAGGAGCTTTCCATACCAACTGCTATAATTTCATCTCCATGGTGACTGGGTGTTCCCTAGCAACCATAGGGCGTGTGTTTAACCAGATGATTGACACAAATGGCCTGAGGGACCCCCCAGAGCACGGGATGAAGAGGGTGTGGCAGGAACACTACAAGCAGGACAAGCAAGTGCAGAACCGCAGCAAGAATGACACAAACACAGGTGAGGCTTTTTATGCGCCCGCATCCATAGATCGAAGGGCATATTGTTTCTGGTCTGTCTGTCTGTCACAAAACTTTAACCTTGACCATAACACGGAAGTCCTTCCACCTACAGCCTCCAAACTTCACAGGTGTATGCACTTTGATAAGCTGTACCCTCCAGGTGACCTTTACCTTCAAATGACCTTGACCCCCAAGGTCTAAGGCCCCCCGAAGGGGGACATGGCGTTCATTCAAACATAGTGCTTGTTTTGTCAGATGATGGTTATGAGACCTTAAAACAGCTTGTTCCTAGCTGATTGGTTGAAATACAGTTTTTCATCTCTCCCTTGTTAATGTTTGTGAAGTCTTTGTTTCCTGAAAAATAAACTCGGCAAATGTAGGTCACACTCCACAGGAAAACATTCTTTTCATAAACACCCTATTCAGGCAAATTTGTCAAATGTAGAGTATCTCCGAAGCTGGTGTTTGCAGTACTACATGACACATTCTGCAACAATTCTCTTTCACTAGACTTAAGTAGTGAATTTGTAAGTTCAACCTGTAAAATAAGTGCATGCACAAACAGTGAATGTGATCAGTCATGTGATTGCACATGAAAATAGTGTTTCTAAATATAGGTTTTATAATTCTAAATATAGGTTCAGTAACATTCCTAATGGTATTGCCTGTGATGGAGAAACCACGCATTTCTTTTACAGTCATGGAATGTTGGGTGACCATGCATCTGTAGATGGCTATTGATAGATGTAATACTCACAGATAGTTTAAAATCAAATTTTTACTTTTTTGACCATCTTTGAACAAGCTGCTTTAAGACCTATTATGTGGGAAAAAATCTTTTTGTAAGGGAAAGAGAGTCTAGCAGTAAATAGCAAATTTGGAGAAAAATGTATGAATTTTAAAAATATTTTCAGTGGTAAAAAATGCCTATGATGAGCCCCTGATAAAGAAGGAGGAAAAGCCCTGCAGTTCAGTGTTCAGTTTATTTTTAGTTTAGACACACATTTAGGGATTTCTTTCACTTTATGACTAAATCATTTGTTTATAAATAGCATCACAAGTGAAGCTAAGATATCTTGAATGTTCAATGTCAGTGTGTGTGACCCTGCTTTGGCAAAGAAAGCGATAAAAGTTACAGTAAAAGGAAAAAGAGTAGAGGCAGACTCAACAATTATTGTAATAAGTGTATACTGGGATCATTAATTTTCATGTGGGAATAATTTTTCATTGATGTCTTTATCCATGAATATCTATCCCCACAAAAACTTCTCATTAAATAGACCTCAGGTTTTCTAGTACATGAATATATGTACTAACACAATAGACTTTATTCAATGGTTCCATGAAATTACGGTAAATGTCAACAAAAATAAATGATATTACAGTAAATTGAGTATCTTTTCCTTTCCTTCATATACAAATGCAAATTACAATCCCTGATGGCCAAGTTGTTAGAGGGTCTGCCTTTGGAGCAGGAGGTTGTGGGTTTGATTCCTGCCAACGGCATACCAGTCCTAAAAAATGGTACTGGTATTTGACCTAGCTTGACACTCAGCAGATAAGGGAAGCTCCAGGACTGGTTGGCTCGGTGTCCGGATAATGTGACTGGGTGTGGTATCATGTCACATGTCTACGGCGTGATACTACATTGTGGCAGCACTTTAGACATTGTCTCCAAATTACTAATAAGGGTGCCGTGGTCCAGTGGTAATGTATCCAATTACGGATCCAAAGGTTGTGGGTTTGAACCCCGTTGGAGGCAAGAATTCTTCATGACCTTTCCGGGCACAAAGTACTGGTCCAATCCAGGAACTGTCAAGAGGAATTAATATAAGTTGTAAGAATTCATTTCCTAATCAAAGTAAAATAAGTTGAAACTAACTAACGTGACATTAAAGCCAATAAACAAATGCAAATTAAATTTGAAAACTGTTTAGTCTAGTGGGTACTAGACAGGCTTATCTATCACTGGCACATTCTGAAGAAATCCTGTCTAATAATCATACAAAAAATATGTGTTACAGATGAGGCTCCCAGTTCAGCAGTCAAACCCAGCCAAGCAGAGAGAGTAACCGTGACTACAACAGATGTCCGTGTGGAGCCACAGGTGACTGTCTCTGATGGCAATGTGAGTACATCCCTTGCATTCAGTTACTATAGCAACAGATGCCCTCAATCAGACAGATACAGTTTACATTATGTTATATCTTTGAACATCCAGATCTGCTTTATGGGGTTTGCAGTCTGAACAGGTTTCACTGTCTTAACAACTTAAATGTGTTTGTGAATAGCAAACAGTGTAAAAAAAACAACCTTTGAGTTATTTTCAGGCTGAATTTGTGTCAAAAATACTTCAGTATGATCTCAGGCTTATACTCAAATATCTGCTCAGATTTGATTTTAAGCCAGAGTATGATATTAGAGGGGTGTTCTTAAAAAAAACTCACTCAAAAATCATGCTAAAGCTTAATTTTGGACAATACAAAGTGTCTTCAAACACTGGCTCAAGCATTATTGAGTATGAAATTTGACTTAATATCTTGAAATGTGCTAAAAAGATGTTGTAAACTCTACATGATAATCATACTTTAGTTTGAATATATTTTCAAAAACACAGTCTGATCTCAAACTTTTTTTTTTTTTAGCTCACCAGAGCAAAACGTGCTCAAGGTGAGCTATTTGGATCACCCTGTATCCGCTGTTGTCCGTCGTCATCAATTTGCTTTAAACAACCTCTCCTCTGAAACCACCACGGAGTAGAAATTAATGAAACTTGGCATAGGTCCTCCAGAAAAGTTGCTTAAAATAAACTTGATCCATGCAGAACTCTGGTTGGCATGGCAACCAACAGAATTTTACTTTAAAAACTTAAATAATCTTCTCTGAAACCAATGTCAAAATTTTATTTCCTTTGGCACAAATAGTCACCTCATAGTTCTCTACCATAATTGCTTAAATGAAGTTGATCTCTTGAAAAATGAGGCCCCTAGGGGATCAGCTAGTTTCCTTATTAACTCAATATAGGATCCCTTGAAAAATGTTCGTTTAGCTTCCTTATATGTTATAGAAATTTTAAAAAAATCTTCTCGTCTTGAACTGATGTTCAGAATTAATTCTTGCTTTGCACCAATGATTACCTCAAGGTTTCATAAACTTTTTTGATCCCTTGAAAATGGAGGCCTCCAGATGATTGACTAACTTAAGAATTCTTTGTATCTGAAACTTGAATCTGGTTGCTGCTGGAAGAAACCAGGCAAAATCAAGTGACTTAATCATTTTAAATAAGCTGGTGTACTCTGGTGAGCAATCTAAGGCCACATGGCCCTTTGTTTTAGTTATACAGCAACCTCCAGTTAATAACTAACTCAGGTGAAAGTATCATTGTTTGATATCAAGCAAAGTTAATAATTATTTTTAAAACTCAATAGTAAATTGTGTATGAAACTATGGATTTTTCTTTGCAATAAAGACTATAAATCAGAGCTACAATATTGTATATACAGAGGAGACCCTGATCGAACAGGAGAGTTTTTGTCAAAGCACATCTGCATGTGGTCTAGGGTTAATAGAAATCTCCAATTTGTTACAGTATGAGGTGCAACGTCAGAACCTGGCCAGGATGCAGTTAGAACTGGCCAACAAACAGCAGTACCTCAACCTGCAGCTACAGTTACTGGCCCAGCAGGCCACGGCCTCAGGGGACAATACACAGGTAGGTACCGCTACTGTTGTAACATCTTCAGGTGGGTTACACAGGTACCATGCTTTCTCAGCGACAAGTCAACTAAAAAATTACCTCAGAAAGGAACACATCTACTATGAACAAGGGGAAGATTGTCAGAGACTCTCATAGGAGGGCTGACCGGGAAGAAACACTCTTTTACCGTCTACATAACTTTCAGAGAAATACCTCATAGACAGTAGAATGATACTTGTTTATTTGATTATTTATTGGGTTTAAATCCTGCTAACAGTATTTCTGTCATTTGGAGATTATTTCTACTTGAGACAGATATACCATAGTGCTGCAACACTGCAGTATCAAGCCGTGGACATGTGTCACATTATTCTGACTCCTGGCCAGCCAGGCCATTGAACCACTTTTATATGTTGAACACTAAGAAAGTACCGGTAAGCTATACCAGCACAATGTTTAACGACAGGGATCGATTCCACAACCTCTCAATTCCAGGGCAGACACTCAAACCATATGGCCATTATACTTGAACATTACAAAATCAGGGTCATATCAGAATTACATCTCATTGACCTGTCTTGTGACATCAAGTTTTACAAAAAAATGTCCAATATCTTTTCCTATTGTTATGTCAAGGCAGTGTAGCAAGGATATTCATCACTATCAGTGATAGCTCTGATTTAATAGTCAATCCATAGTACATATTATATGTCTGTGTTTTTATTTGCCTACCTGTCTTATACTTCAGTGTCATTAAGGATCAGATTTGAAAAAAAATGCTTTTTACTTTTTACTTGCACTGCAGGGCATAATTCTGTCATACTTTGTCAAGTTGTTATATCTAAGAACTTTTGGGATTCTCACCAGATTAATATTGTTTCAGAGTAAAAGATTAATACATAGATGTAAAATTCTTTACATACTGTAGATTAAATGAAGCTCTACATGTATTTATATACCGTTCCCAATGGCCGAGTGTTTAGAGCATCTGTCTCTGGAGCGGGAGGTCATAAAAATTTCTGGTATAGCTCCCTTGCTTGGCACTCAGCATATAAGAGTACTTTCAGGACTAGTTGGCCTGGTGTTAGGATAATGTGACTGGGTGTGGTATCATGCCACATGTCTACAGCGTGATACTGCAGTGTGTCAGCACTCTGTCTCGAGTAGATATAGTCTCCAAATGACTGAAATACTGTCAGTGGGACTTTAAACCCAACAAACAAATATGTATTTATAAAATATCTTTTGTACTGTTTAAATTATTTTCTATAACTTTTAAATAATCAAGAGCCTTTCATAGCCTGTCATGGTGCAAAGAATGTGCTCATCCTAGGATTCAGATAAGAGAGATCAATATTTGCTGTAAAAAAGAAACCACTCATCAAGTGAGAAATAAGATTTAACTTTTGATAGAGTACTCTAGACATTGTAAATGAAGCATGACTGTTACATTGTATACTCTGCAGACCAACCCCCTACTGCAGCAGATTCTACAGCAGCTGTCACAGAACCAAACTGTCCTGTCTCCACACAAATCCACGCTGGAACTCATACCAGTCCAGGTACAACAGGCAGACGTGACCCCAGATGGCACTTCCGGTGGGTCTCAGCCTGCCCAGGCTCAAACCTTCTACCTTCAGCAGCCGACAGAGCAGCCAGTGACAACACTTGGTCATCTGACGGTCAACCAGGCAATGGGGAGCTGCAGCTGGAGTGGGCCCAGCAGGGAAACATGGCAGGGAACCAGTCTCACCTTGCTGGGCACCAGGCAGGTCAGCTGATCTCTGTCAGTCAGAATCAGTACCCAAACGTTCAGGAGATCATGATTGCACCAAATCAGATGACTCAGCAAATTCGGTTTCCAAACCAGTCCCAGGTTTTCATTTCGGCTGAGCAGCAGAATTCCCAAGTTCAGACTAACCAACCAGTTCAGTTCCAGATTGTGTCGGGCAGTCAAGAGGAAAACAATCAGCTACAGATTCACCAGGTCATGCAAAACCACCAAGGAGCAAATCATGTAAGCATCATGGAAAACCAGCCTTTTATAATTAGTGAAGTTGGAGCAAATTCTACTGACACTGTGGATCCAGAAAACATGGCTCAAAGTACTATATTTACTGTCCCAACAGTGCAGAAAAATAGACCCGAAAACAGGACTGTTGAGGTCACTGAAAAGCAGAATCCAAATTTGGTTAAAGTCTCCATTCAGCCATTTGGGACAGAAATTCCTGTGCACAATGTTGCCGGAGGTGCACAGTTTCAGCAGTTGGTCAGTGCTTTAAATGGACAAAACATAGTAGTGTCTGGAGAGCCATTAAGAGAAGATAGAGAGTCTGTAGGGAATGCAAAGACTGTGTGGACAGGTGAGGTGGAGCAAAGCAAGCTGTCGGGACAGACAGACTCACAGATCTTGTTGAGGAAAGAGGCAGTCACAATGTTGGATTTGCTAAACCGTCAGCAGGGAAAACAAGATGTGGTGAATCAACAGGAGCAGGTATTAGAAGTTCCACATGTACAGGAGGACCCTGGGATGTCACATGCACACAGCAGGTCCATGAGTTCAAGGCAGGTGAAACCCCTGAAACAGGCAAGTGACGTAAATGGTAGAAAATCTAATATAGGGGAAAGAGAGGGACAGATGTCTCACACAGCTTCTGTGGCCCCAATGAATCAACCAGTAGAGTTTGGTAGCTCTGTAGAGGCAGGTGGTGACACGTCCAAGTCAGTCGCTATACAGATTCTTCTTCCGGAAAGTGCAGGTGTGATGCCAGTCTCTGTGACACAGCCCTATATTGGCACAGAAGCCTCGAAGTCTGGGCTCTCAATATCAGACTTTCAGAATGAAAGAGGTCATGCCAGGCAACATAGGAAAGAAAAAGTGAGACACAGAAGTGAAACTATCAGTGAACCTAAATCTTTAAAGAAGAGGGTCAGACATCAAAGTAGTAGTTCGGCATTACTGAATTACAGTGAATCTCATATTCCAAGTGGATACATAAGATCTGATACAGAAGTGCGCCCTTTACTCAGCAATAATCAGGTTCTTGAAAGTTCATTTATGTCTCGGTCAACGGGAAGTGTGTCGCATAAAATCAAAGGAAAGCACTCAAGTAGGTCTAAAAGTCCGAGCACTGGTTCTGGTGGTTCCAGGATTTATGCAGAAAAACTTGATCATACAAGAAATACAGGCATTGATCAAGAGAAAGTGAAAACTGGAATTACCGAAGCAGAACAAAAGTCCGAAGGAACTCACTTTGAACAATACAGTCATAGGACCGTAGTGTATTCTGACACAGGGCAAAGGTCACAGTATGTATCTGATTCCAACAGGGACCGATCTAGATCTTACGTAGAAAGTTTGCCATTGGGGAATAGATCACGACATTCAAGTGGTGTTGAAAAATCTCAGAAAGCAGGCCTAGCTTGTAGTGTCAGTTTAGGCGGGAGTAGATCAAGAAACTCTAGTGGTAGCACACACTCTGGGGAGAGATCTCGGAAATCCAGTGGAAATTCTCAACTTGGAAACAGGTCTCGGAAATCTAGTGGGAATTCACATCTGAGTGAAATCTCTGGTGCAAGTGCTTTTCCTACTCTCTCTCCGAATTTGTTTCTAGATAAAGATAAAGGAACCTTTTTTATCCAGTCTATTGAAGAAGGTAGTCCACTGTATGAGGGTGACAGTGGACATATCTCTGACTTAATCCTCCACAGTCAGCCTCTTTCTGAACTTCACCCTCAGAACGAGGCTGTAATAGAGTTAGAAGACCAGTCAAGTGAACAAATAGTGCCTCAAATGGATGAAAATCGCAGATACAGTCTGAATATTGATTTTTGTGTCAGTAAGGGGGAAAGTGGAATTGGAAAGTCACTTTCTAAGAAAGGATACACCTCATCTGGTGTGAGAGACATGTTTTTATCAAATGATGCCGTGGAGACAGGGAAAGCTGGTAACAGTAGGTATCGGATGCAGTTTGAACATGACAACCTGTCCAGTGAGATAACTCTTCCAGGCAGTGATAAAAACTCTCCTGTGTTGGAGACTGGTTTAGTTCATCAAGAGATCCAATCCAACAAAACTCCAGTGTTGAAGAGTATTCTGTCCCAGCCTCCAAAATTCTCACATAACTGACATGATTTAGTGGAATGTGAAAAAAATGCCTTTAACATGAATATTAAGATTATTATTTTCTTGCTTTTATAGTATATAAAAGTCGGGTTTTCCCTCAAAATATTTAATAAAATTCTATTTTTACTTTAATCAGGGCAATATATTTTTCTTAGGAAGAAATTACTTAGATATGGAGCTAGACTCTAAGATTTACTCAAGAGAATAAATTTAAGGGAATCTTGGATTGTGCAATTACCAAAACAGAATATGGATGATTTTGCTTAAACCTTTGTTAATTTTGGTTGAACATTTTGAAGAGACCACATTATGTGAAATACGAATTTACTATTCAAAAGAACTTAATAAAATACCCTAATTCCACCACCCATACTGAGTTCTATGTATACTTAAATACTTAGTGTTGAATTTCATCATTTTTGTGTCCATATTTAATTTCTTTGCAAATATTGTTGATTAAGAAGGTAATAACACATGTCAACTTAGTCACATACTTGACTATTTCATATTAGATAATTAGGTAATTTTATTTGAGAAACAAGAATAATGGAATTCGCCTCTAAGTATTAAAGTATTGCTTAATGCTAGGCATTATTGTTGGAATTCAAGCCAGGGGCTTGATTCACAAAACATCTCGAGTTAATTTGTGTACTTGAGTGAAATGTCATTGATTTTTAGCTCACCTGAGCACTTGTGCTCCGGTGAGCTTTTGTGATCGCCTTTTGTCCGTCGTGCGATGTGCGTCGTCCGTCGTCAACAATTGCTTCTGAACACTCTAGAGGCCACAGTTTTGGCCTAATCTTCATGGTTTGCTACGATGAGTTAAATTGAAATTAAAAACCTTGTGAACACTCTACAGGCCACAATTTTGGCCCAATCTTCATTAAACCTGGTCAGGATGTTTGTCTACATGATATCTCATATGAGTTTGAAATTGGGTCATGTGGGGGCAAAAACTAGGTCACCAGGTCAATCTTAGAAAAACTTGTGAACACTCTACGGGCCACAGTTTTGGCCCAATCTTCATGAAACTTGGTCAGGATGTTTGTCTACATGATACTCAGATGAGTTCGAAATTGGGTAATGTGGGTCAAAACTAGGTCACTAGGTCAAATCTTAGAAAACCTTGTGAACACTCTAGAGGCCACAACTTTGGCCCAATCTTCATGAAACTTAATCAGGATGTTTGTCTACATGATATCTCAGATGAGTTCGAAATTGGGTCATGTGGGGTCAAAAACTAGGTCACTAGGTCAAATCCTTGAAAAACCTTGTGAACACTCTAGAGGCCAAAGTTTTAGCCCAATCTTCATGAAATTTGGTCAGGATATTTGTCTACATGATATCTCGGATAAGTTCGATATTGGGTCATGTGGGGTCAAAAACTAGGTCACCAGGTCAAATCTTAGAAAAACCTTGTGAACACTCTACAGGCCACAATTTTGGCCCAATCTTCATTAAACCTGGTCAGGATGTTTGTCTACATGATATCTCATATGAGTTCGAAATTGGGTAATGTGGGGTCAAAAACTAGGTCACCAGTTCAAATCTTAGAAAAACCTTGTGAACACTCTACAGGCCACAGTTTTGGCCTAATCTTCATAAATTTTGGTCAGGTTGTTTGTCTATATGATAAATTGCATGAGTTTGAAATTGGGTCATGTGGGATCAAAAACTAGGTCACCAGGTCAAATCTAAGAACACTCTAGAGGCCTACATTTTTGTCCCAGTCTTCATTAAACTTAATATGAATGATGACTGCATGAATTCCCAGTTGAGTGCAAATTCGGGTAGGATCAATATGTAGGTCACTTAGTCAAATGTTAGAAAAAACACTTTTAGATGCCAGATTTTTTGTCATTATGCCTAACACAGCCATCTTACTCAGGTGAGCGACACAGGGCCATCTTGGTCCTCTTGTTATAGATAGTCAAGTATTTAACATGCTGTTTTAATATTTGATCTATCAGGATCTAATTTGTTTCCCTCATCTGGTTTATTATCTTGGTTTGATGTTTATTTAAGGAATTAATTAAGATTTGAAAAATTTCCCATAGAAATAAGTTTAAAAAAAGCCCCCAGGCTTATGAATGAAAATTCCTTAAGGTAATCCATCTGTCATTAAAGAGTGATTATGGTCCATCAAGGGATTTTTGTAGTAAATGCAAGCCTTTTTAAGCAGTTATGACTTAATGATGGATGGATAACCGTAAGTCATGGAATGCTAAAATTGTGTCCTTGTAGATATTAACCACACGAAGATGCACTTGTGTAATAGATTGTAACTAAGTGTAAATCCAGGACTGACTGCAAAACTGTTCTATCTCCTATATGTGTCTACATGCTCTTAGAATAGTTTTACACTCAGCCCACAAAATGTAAATAGAGATGTTTTCAACATCATATATACTTGTATTGATATACTACAAGCTGATAGTGTGACGATGCGTCGTCACGGGTATAGGTACAATCTCTGACAACTGCGTCAGGGAGTCGACTCTTTGGTTCAGTGGTTAGAGCATTGGGCTATCACGCCGGCGGACCGGGTTCGATTCCGGGCCGGGCCGTGTTTGTTACATTTGGTGTCAGAAGTGGGATAATGTCAACTGCCATACCGGAGTTGCCTTACCCACGTGTTTCCCAGGCCAAGTCTCGGGTCGAGACTTCTCGGAGGGGAAAGTAATGTGACGATGCGTCATCACGGGTATAGGTACAATCTCTGACAACTGCGTCAGGGAGTCGACTCTTTGGTTCAGTGGTTAGAGCATTGGGCTATCACGCCGGCGGACCGGGTTCGATTCCGGGCTGGGCCGTGTTTGTTACAATAGCATAGATTGTAAAATTGCACTCACTGCCTTATCATTGCATAAGATTTCTGCTTTATTTTTATACAAGTGCCAATTCATTTATGTCACACAGATGTCTGAGTATTTTTGTAAAGTTCATTTCATTTAGCTCTGTCATAAACATGTAAATATTTAAACATGCCTAGCTTGTGAAATCAAATATTCATGTATATTATTCATAAAAACAAATAAACAAAATCAAAATTCTAAAGTTTGATTAAATTGTGATTTAAAAGAATTGAGGTACCTTAAAGGTATTTAAATGTATATTCACTTATTTGTTGGTTTTCTGTTGTGTTTTTTATGTTTCATATAATCTTGTAAATCAACTATTTTTGTAACTCTTATAGATCCTGAAATACTTTGTATAATTTTGTAATGCAAATTTCAGCTTAACTTCCCATCCCTTTTGTATAAACGCTGTATTATTTTTTTCACAAGAATTAAATACCTAAATAAATAAATCAAAATGAAAATTACCAGTCTCAGGTCAAAGGCCCATTATACTTCCAAAGCAGTGTATTTTCTTTGGACAGAAAAACAAATTGTGTTCTACAGATTTGTAGGAGATGCAATCTGTACATACTCGTTGAGGACAGCGTTACTACAATGCATAAATAAGAAAGAATCTTTTACTTAAGGTCAATAATTGTTTACAAAAATAATTATTTAGATATTCCTTATATCTTCGTCATTTTTCGGACATTTTCCATAGAGCTTCTCTATGTCTCTGTTAACAAATCATGAGCGCATAAATTGGTGACATTGCAGATAAACAAACTGTGATTTGCCAACGGTTTTTCAAATTCAAATTATTTCCGATTACAGACCAGGTCCCTGAAGAATCAAAATACAGAGTATTTTGACATCCATCAAAAATACAATATTTCATAATTTGATAAACATTTTCAATGTGTTAAACTGTTATTTTACAGCAGATATTTGCACATTATGTTAGCTTATGCAATTTCAATCCCACAGTCAATTTCTTCAGTTATACATGTACTCAATTCATTTACTGTATGGAGGGATAGCTTAATCAGCAGCATGGGTTATTCGACAATGGTAAACTTGCAGTAAATGTTTCTGAGTTTCTAGAGGGACATAAAGAGGGTTATCGCTAGCACTGTTCGCATTGATATTGCCTGCTATGTGACATAAATTTTCTGTCTCGCTCTCTTTGTATCAATTTAGTGTTTAGTTGATGAGTTTGTAGGTCAACGAGTCAGTGAAGAAGACCATGCTGATGGTCATGACAATGATTTCTTATTCATCAAAGAATAAGGCATTTTATGTTTTAAGAAAGAATAGCAGTTTTTGGTCGGTATCAATTTAACTTTAAGCTTATTTCTGATTAGATAGTACAGCGCCATCAGTCAATGCCCTTTTGGTCTACATTGCTGCAGTAATATTTTGACTTGTAACTGAGAATGATTGATAAGTACATTTTATAACAAAGGCATTCAAATTTTATTGTGTTTTAATACACAATATTTAAATTCTTTGTGGTCTGAATGTACAGTAACAATCAATTAGTATAAAAATCACTGATTAATCATGAATCAGTCAGAAAGAAAGTCTGATTAATCAACATTTATTTATTTTTTACTTATTTCCAATACTATCTCTTTGTATACAGTCAGTATATAAGACTCTTGCCAGTATTTCAGGAGGGCTCTCACTATTTTCCTCAGTTCAAAAGGCCTTGATTCTAAAATCATCTCCATTTTGAAGAAATTGTGAACCATTTCCTGGAAGATCATACTAGAAATGACATGTTCAAGCTTTCTTACTTCTAGGTCGATAAATAAGGGCAGGTGTTTTAGATGAGGAAAATATCGAATTAGAATATGTCCTGAATGACAAGCTTGATTTTCGGGGTTGGAATTTGAAAAGAAAACGGACATTATTTGATCTAATTATTCACCATTATCTGTACAAGGTTGTTGCTGTAATACAACACATTATATTGCTCTGATCTTTGTAATACAATATACCTGATATTGCACAATGTTTCTTCCTCAAAGTAGATTTTTTTTAATTAAAAAGAAAGAGGTTTTTGAAGTTTTGACCCATACCAAATTTAAATTTGGGATTGAATTTGTAATTTCTGTATATCAGTTTAACAGCTCAGTTTTTTTACCTCAGGTAGTTTTTTCTGTTAGGGTTTGTGTGTGAAATAAACAAGTCCAGAAAATGATTCGTCAAGTTTTCTTTAGGGAATGGATTGACTGGAAAAAAAGTCACTGTAACACTGGTACATCTTAGCCAGTACTAGCAGCACTAGTATATGTCTGCAACAATTAAATCATTTTCAATGATCCTTAACACCACTTTCATCTAATTAATTAGAACAACTTCAGACAGTGTAGCACATTCTTTTCTTAGTTGAAAATAGCCAATGCAACATCCCTGCTGGAAAAAAATGATCTGAACATTTTTTTTTATTTTTTTGTTTAGACATTAAAAAGATAATGATGAACAAATATTGTTGTTTGATCTTGTTGGTTTATATTTGTACAAATGGCATTAAATGTTACGGACTACTTGACTTCATAATAATTTCCCTATTCACTGAAATAAAGATAGATTTGCGGACAAAGAATAACCCCAAGGGCCTTGCAAAGAAGCTGTTGTTTTGACAAACGCTATATCGGTGTTATTTTTTCCTTTATTTCAGCTCTGTTTCACAAAGTGAAGAAAGGCTTTATAGAAATTAAGGTGTTGCCCCGTTGCGTCTCATTTTACAAAAAGTTCAATCTCGTACCGTTGCACCAAGGCAATGTAGCAGGGCATTCATCACGGTCAACTCTATTTTGTTTAAGATCACCACGTAAGCAGGTTTTGATTTAAATCTGCAGGAATCTCAGTAAAATTTGGTCTACATTTCAACACCTTGTGTGTAATTTTGAGAAATATGTGAGAAATGTGATGAAAACAGTTGAAATTCTGTCTCTTTTTGACTCATATTAAAATGGTAACAAATCGTGTGTGTGAAACCTTAACAAAAAAAGGGGATAGCTCTAGTTTATAGAAGACCACCAGCAGATCAGGGTTTGATTTAAATCTGTGGAACCGTCTCCGGGAGCGGGAAGTTGTGGGTTCGATCCCCGGCCGCGACATAACAAAGTTGTAAAAATGGTACTGGTATAGCTGCCTAGCTTGGTGCTCAGCATATAAGGATAGTTCCAGGACTGGTTGGCCCGGTGTCAGGATAATGTGACTGGGTGTGGTATCATGCCACATGTTTACGGCGTGATACTGCAGTGTGACAGCACTATATCTGCCTCAAGTAGACATCGTCTTCAAATGACTGAAATACTGTCGATGGAACGTTAAACCCGATAAACAAACAAACAAATCTGTAGAAATTTATTAACTTTGGCCTACTTTTCATCAGTATGACGTATACGTTTTAGAAATATGTGGAAAAGGTCAAAAAAGCATGGAAGACTCTTTTACTTTTTGACTACATATTGATAATATGTGTGAATTGAGACTTCAAATTACACGTAGGCTTTCAATAAAAAATCTCTTTGTAACCAGTATAAAAGTAGATGATCCTGAAAGTAACTGATAAACACTGGTTTTCATTCTGTTGCATTGGCGACAAGGAGTAATACTAAACCTGCAAAACTTTATATGACCAAGAAAAGTTTCCATAGTGATGGTATGGTTTTTAATCTGGCCAATAGCATGTCCAGAAAATATTATTAAGGTAACAGGACAGAACAAGGATTGGGATTTCTGTTACAGCTTTTCATTTTGATCCAAATTTAGTTTTAAACTTACAAATTCTTTCAGCTTATACTAATTCGTCTCTACGGTTCCAGGGTTTGACCAGTACGTACTCAGCGCCTTGAAAGGGTCATGAAAAATTCTCCCCCAGCTTGTTCAAACTCATTACCCTCGGATTCGCAGTCGGGTGTGTAACCAGTTTGGATATTGCTATACAAGATCACATATCAAAACATCACAAAATAGAATTGAGACCCAATGTTACACTGCTTAATATTGGTAAAAATGGATAAACAGTGTATAGCCCCCACTCTAACCATTTCTTTCATACATGCGTAGACGTTTTTGATGCGGGGCAAAAACAGACTCGACACCTCCTTCCAGGAATTTTCTGATCAGACAATATATGTTTATATTAGATTCTTCACAGTGTGCGAGGCAAAGAAACTATTCATCGTTTCAGTTTATAAATATTCATCAAGAGATAAATCTTTATATGATGTAAAGGATTGAAAATTTAGTGCATGTATAAAAAGGGGGATGGTGTGGCTGAGTGGTCAGCGGATGATAAATGTTTGGACTTTTTAGCTCACCTGAGCACAACGTGCTCATGGTGAGCTATTGTGATCGCCTTTTGTCCGTCGTCCGTCGTCCGTCGTCCGTGCGTGCGTGCGTGCGTGCGTGCGTGCGTCGTCAACAATTTGCTTTAAACAACATCTCCTCATGAACCGCTGAAGGGATTTTGACCAAACTTCACAGGAATCATCCTTATGATGCCCTCTATCAAAGTTGTACAAATTATTCAGATTGGTTAAAAAAGTAGGTCACAGGAGCTAAAAATAGATTTTAAAAATGCAAACTTTGAAAATCTTCTTCTGCAAAACTGCAAGGCCTAGAGCTTAGATATTTGGTATGTAGCATCATCTTATGGGCCATTACCAAGATTGTACAAATCATAGCCCTACGGTGATAAATGACCCCGCACCAGGGGTCACTTGTTTTACATAGAGTTATATAGGAAACTTTAAAAATCTTCTTCTAAATCCAAGGCCTAGAGCTTAGATATTTGGTATGTAGCATCATCTAATGGTTCATTACCAAGATTGTTCAAATCATAGCCCTACGGTGATAAATGCCCCCGCACCAGGGGTCACTTGTTTTACATAGAGTTATATAGGAAAAAGTTTAAAAATCTTCTTCTATGAATCCATAAGGCCTAGAGATTAGATATTTGGTATGTAGCATCATCTTATGGTTCATTACCAAGATTGTACATATCATAGCCCTACGGTGATAAATGCCCCCGCACCAGGGGTCACTTGTTTTACATAGAGTTATATAGGAAAATTTAAAAATCTTCTTCTATGAATCCATAGGCCTAGAGTTGATATTTGGTATGTAGCATCATCTTATGGTTCATTACCAAGATTGTTCAAATCATAGCCCTATGGTGATAAATGACCCCGCACCAGGGGTCACTTGTTTTACATAGAGTTATAAGGAAAATCTTTAAAAATCTTCTTCTATGAATCCATTAGGCCTAGAGCTTAGATATTTGGTATGAAGCATCATCTTATGGTTTATTACCAAGATTGTACAAATCATGACCCTATGGTGATAAATGCCCCCGCACCAGGGGTCACTTGTTTAACATAGATTTATATAGGAAAAACTTTAAAAATCTTCTTCTATGAATCCATAAGGCCTAGAGCTTAGATATTTCATATGTAGCATCATCTAATGGTTCATTACCAAGATTGTTCAAATCATACAACGGTGATAAATGCCCCCGCAATAGGGGTCACTTGTTTTACATAGAGTTATATAGGAAAACTTTAAAAATCTTCTTCTATGAATCCATAAGGCCTAGAGTTAGATATTTTATGTAGCATCATCTTATGGTTCATTACCAAGATTGTCAAATCATAGCCCTACGGTGATAAATGCCCCCGCACCAGGGGTCACTTGTTTTACATAGAGTTATATAGGAAAATGTTTAAAAATCTTCTTCTATGAATCCATAAGGCCTAGAGATGAGATATTTGGTATGAAGCATCATCTTATGGTTCATTACCAAGATTGTACAAATCATGACCCTATGGTGATAAATGACCCCGCACCATGGGTCACTTGTTTTACATAGAGTTATATAGAAAAAAACTTTAAAAATCTTCTTCTATAAATCCATTAGGCCTAGAGGTTAGATATTTGGTATGTAGCATCATCTTATGGGCCATTACCAAGATTGTACAAATCATAGCCCTACGATGATAAATGACCCCGCACCAGGGGTCACTTGTTTTACATAGAGTTATATAGGAAAATCTTTAAAAATCTTCTTCTATAAATCCATTAGGCCTAGAGGTTAGATATTTGGTATGTAGCATCATCTTATGGGCCATTACCAAGATTGTACAAATCATAGCCCTACGATGATAAATGACCCCGCACCAGGGGTCACTTGTTTTACATAGAGTTATATAGGAAAATCTTTAAAAATCTTCTTCTATGAATCCATAAGGCCTAGAGATTAGATATTTGGTATGAAGCATCATCTTATGGTTTATTACCAAGATTGTACAAATCATGACCCTATGGTGATAAATGCCCCCGGGGTTTTTAACATGGCCTAGTTAGATATTTGGTATGTAGCATCATCTAATGGTTCATTATCAAGATTTTCAAAATGGTGGCCCTTTGGAGATAAATGACCCCGCACTAAGTCTTCTCCTCTGAAACCATAAGGCCCAGTGCTTATATATTTGGTGTGTAGTATTGTCAGGGCTAAAATGTTTAAGATTGAGTTATATCAGAATTCTTGTCTGTTTAAAAACCTTGTAATCAGTTGTAGCAATGGTACTCAGGTGAGCGATCCAGGGCCATCATGGCCCTCTTGTTTAGTCAATCAATTTTTCTATAACTTAACTGGCTGTTATTTTTCAAATGCAAGTCATAGCTTAATGCATCTCTCTCTCTTTCTCTCTCTCTCTGCAAAAGAATTTGCAGAATTTATCCATAAATATATCATTTATAGTTTGTTTTATTCAAATGTAAGGCCTCTGTATGAAAGGTTACAGAATTTGGAATGGAAAAACGGCAATGCATTGTAACCCCTATTTTCAAAAGTTAGTGGGCACCCTTGCCCTTCTTTTTAGCTCACATGAGCACAACGTGCTCAAGGTGAGCTTTTCTGATCGCCTTTTGTCCGGCGTCCGTGCGTGCGTCCGGCGTCAACAATTGCTTCAAACAACATCTCCTCCTAAACGGCTTGGCCAATTTGAAAAATATTTTGCAGGAATGTTCCTTGGATGAAGCTCTACTAAAGTTGTATAAATGGTTCTGGTCCATCGCATAATTAGGTCACAGGAGCTAAAAATAGATTTTAAAAATGAAAATTTAAAAAATCTTCTTCTCTGAAACCACAAGGCCTAGCCTTTTGATTTTTGGTATGTAGCATGATCTTATGACTCTACCAAGATTGTACAAATAACGACCCTGGGGTCAAAATTGGCCCCGCCCCAGGGTCACTTGATTTCACATAGGCTAATATAGGAAAAACTTGAAAAAAATCTTCTTCTCCGAAACCACAAGGCCTAGCCTTTTGATTTTTGGTATATAGCATCATCTTATGGGCCACTACCAAGATTGTACAAATCATAGCCCTATGGTGATAAATGACCCCACACCAGTTGGAAACTTAAAAAATTTTAAAAGGCCTAGTTGATTTTGGTATAGCATCATCTTATGGGCCACTACCAAGATTGTACAAATCATAGCCCTATGGTGATAAATGACCCCGCACCAGGGGTCACTTGTTTTACATAGAGTTATATAGGAAAATCTTAAAAAATCTTCTTCCATGAATCCATAAGGCCTAGAGCTTAGATATTTGGTATGAAGCATCATCTTATGGGCCACTACCAAGATTGTACAAATCATAGCCCTATGGTGATAAATGACCCCGCACCAGGGGTCACTTGTTTTACATAGAGTTATATAGGAAAATCTTAAAAAATCTTCTTCTATGAATCCATAAGGCCTAGAGCTTAGATATTTGGTATGTAGCATCATCTTATGGGCCACTTCCAAGATTGTTCAAATCATAGCTTATGGTGATAAATGACCCCACACCAGGGGTCACTTGTTTTACACAGAGTTACATAGGAAAATCTTAAAAAATCTTCTTCCATGAATGCATAAGGCCTAGAGCTTAGATATTTGGTATGAAGCATCATCTTATGGGCCACTACCAAGATTGTACAAATCATAGCCCTATGGTGATAAATGACCCCCCACCAGGGGTCACTTGTTTTACACAGAGTTATATAGGAAAATCTTAAAAAATCTTCTTCTATGAATCCATAAGGCCTAGAGCTTAGATATTTGGTATGTAGCATCATCTTATGGGCCACTACCAAGATTGTACAAATCATAGCCCTATGGTGATAAATGACCCCACACCAGGGGTCACTTGTTTTACATAGAGTTAAATAGGAAAATCTTAAAAAATCTTCTTCTATGAATCAATAAGGCCTAGAGCTAAGATTTTTGGTATGTAGTAGCATCTAATGGTTCATTACAAAGATTTTCAAAGTCTTGGCCCTACGGTGATAAATGACCCTGCGCCCAAGTCTTCTCTGAAACCATATGGCCCATTGCTTAGATATTTGGTGTGTAGTATTGTCAGGGGTAAAATGTTTTAGATTAAGTTATATCAGAATCCTTGTCTGTTTAAAAACCTTGACATCAGTTGAAGCAATGGTACTCAGGTGAGCGATTCAGGGCCATCATGGCCCTCTTGTTTTGTTAATGTAAGTAGCCAATATTGGTGCAGTATGTGTAAGTTCAGTAAGTTCAGTTGGTAATGAGGCTACCAATCTTTGAGCATAGGGTCTTGGGTTCAAATCCTGGTCTGGTATTACAGCTATTAGAGATTGAACGATGATCATGTATAATGGATGAGTGATTGAAAGATTCATAGTGATCATCGATTGTGTTTTTGGATTCTTCTAATTTTTCTTCTTGCCGTTAATAAAGGGTATGTGTACCAAGAAATAAAAGGGGGGGGGGGAGAAATAATATTAACTTTTAATTTGTTGTTTATTCAGCTTGTTTCATCAAAACAAGACAGTGTCTGAAAAAATTGAAAAAAGGCCTCTCTAATTATAGTATCATCAAATATGGCAATATATTGAGGTATAACTTTCAAAATAAGGAAATATTTGGTTTGATATATTTAGTTTCCTTATACTTTGAATTCTGCAACTGCGTTGCACAAAAATATGATGTAAACAACAGGCCGGAAGAATTTGAATAACATTCCTGTTTTTGTTGATTTTGTTTCTAGGCATATAATTTCCTGCCGTCATTTGTATTGAGGAAATTACATCTTTGAATAAGCAGGGTATATGACTTTGCACATGTCGTCGGTTTGTAGTAAATTTATATTACACTGCGGATAGTTAAGCATAAAATCCATGTTTATTACTTTACTGGGTCTTCAAGTTTTGTGAAGACATCTGACATTGGGACTTCAGAGAAAAATTGCAAATCTTTAATGATGAGCAGGGGTTTTCTTAAGTGGACGCCCTCTTGCCCGTGCCGGGTTAAAATCACCATGGGCAAGTGATTTTCCAAGGAGATAGCCCGTAGGGCAAGTTTATTTTCATAAATGAAATTTTTCGTGTTTTTTTTATATATTTTATTTTCTACATTATATAGGGGGTGAGTTGCTTGCAAATTATGTATGATACATGTTAACTAAAATTCATCTTAATACTACACATATTTAGTTTTAAACATTAACAAACACTAACTAACTTAAAGATTAGACAAGCTGTTTTCACTTGGGGCAAGTAGATGTTCAAAGTAACTTGCTCCCTGGGCAAGTGAAAGTCAAATCCTTAAGGAAACCCCTGGATGAGGTCCATGTAATCCTGTCCAATCAGACAAAGTACATGTATTCACATTTCAAAACAATAAACAACAACTCATAAGAGCATGACATTATGTTATCAGTTTCTACGACAAGGAACATATATTTTATGTTAACAACAATTGACAGGAAGTAAATCCTTCAGTTCTTTGCAAGTTGTGCATGTTAACTGTATTAACATTGGAAAACAAGTTGAATTTATAATATATGAAGTTAGGTGACTTGTATGAAACAAAGATTAGACCATACCAGTAGTATGCACTATACCAAGTGTGTTGCAGTTTACGATGATAAGGCCAAACAAACATGATAATATATACGCTGTACAGAGTATAAAAGGAAAGGGGTCGAGTCTTAAATTTTGGTACAGCACTATATGGTGACCATTTCTGTCATATGATATTAAATTCCTTGAGGAAGAATTTGAAATTTTCTACATAGAGTATATGAGGAAACTAGCCGATCTCCTTGGGGTCTCATTTTTAAGGGATCAATTTTATTTTAGCTTATGGTAGAGCACTATAATGTGACCATTTGTGCCAAATGACATTAAATTCTTACCATTACTTTTAGAGGAGAAACACTTTTAAGTTTTAAAATAAAATTCTGTTGGTTTCCATGACAACCAGAGTTCTGAATGGATCAAATATATTTCCATGTCTTTGGTGAAGGGCCAAGAATCATTTATGCTAAGTTTCATTAATTTTTTCCCTGTGGTTTTAGAGGAGATGAAAGTAAATTAATGACGACGCATAACGATGGAAACAGGGTGATCACAAAAGCTCACCTTGAGCATGTTGTGCTCTGGTGAGCTACGAACTGTTATAGCGCTTCATATGACCTGATATACAATTGCGTGATATTAACGTGTAATGCAACTAATCTATGAAAAGCCAAATTATGCAGGTAAGTACTCAAGGAATTATAAATATAAATAATGTTTGCAAAGAAAACAGGAGTTGTCCCTAAGATAAGAAAAAATGAAGAATTACCAAAATGCAGGATGTACATGCAGTTTGTTCAGGTGCACCTCAGTTATACCAGAGATATTAAATATTTTCAAAACTTGAACTAATCATAGGTATGAATAATGGTCTAGACAATAATTTGCATTTCAAAATGCTTGTATAAATGTAATACACATGAAGGTTGGTTACACTTAATAAGAAACAGAATATTATAATTATAATTACATATGCCCAGTTTAGTAGGATAACTACCTTTATAATACATCAGTTGAATAAATAATAAAAAAAATAAATGATAACAGCCAATGGCTTTATTGTTTGTGTTTGACATGAATATATACTTATAATATTTTGTTGGGGTGCATATGTGTAATTTGATTAGGTTGATTAAGTTCAAGTTTAAATGGATAAAAAATCCCAACTTTATAAGTCACAAACAATAGCTTTGAACAAAGATGAAGATAGCTCCAAAGTCATAAATAAATTTCGGGGCAAACTGAAGTGACCAGAGGCTCTTGTTTGAGTCCAAGTACCCATAAATTTTTTTTAGATTTTCCCAGGTTGTAAGTTTTTCAACAAAAAGAAAATGAAAAATTATCTGTGCCTGAATGCAAGTAAAATTTGTTAAAGCTAAAAAAATTTTTTTCAATCTTTAAAAAATGAACCCGCCCCTTGTAGCCTTAAATTTTAAAAGGGTTTTAAAGTGGTTATGTAGATGCATTAGTAAGGAACTTCCCTGTAAGTGAGGGCTCCGGTTGAGCCCTTTTCCCCCGTGTTCTCGAAAAATTTTAAGTAAAACTCTGGCTTTAATTTGAGTATCTACCAACCCCTATCGAAATAATGGGGCGTAGTTTTGAATAAAAAGTATGAAAATCATATAAGTACCATTTTAATGTTTGGGAACCCGGGCCGGGTCAATTTGCAATTTTTCTAATTGGGTTTTACTGTGGGGCTGTTACTTTTCCTATTTTCCACTTTTTAAATCTTTTTGGGGATTATATTTGTTCTTTTTCCTGTGAATGCGGGGTTTCATGTTATTCTAAATTGGGTTGTGGTTTTTTAACAGTCTATAAGTACCCCTTATCAGATATTTATGTAAATGGTCGTTGCTCAATCCTGACCACTGGCCTGCATGTAAGCAGGGTACAGGAAATTTCTGGTTACCTTTATCTTACCCGATTCAAATTTAAAACTTTTATTTCTTTTTATTTTGTGATCCCGTGAGCGTCCCTCGTCCGTGTGCGGCGTCAAAAATTTTTTGTGTTTACACTCTAACCTTTTTTTTCTTGGCAATCATCTTCAAACTTTAAGAAAATGTTATTACCCTAAGTCTCGATTGAGTTCGATTATGGCTGGATCTGTCATTAGGTCGGGGGTTTGCCCCCTTTTTAAAATTTAAAAAAAAGCCATATTTCCGTTGTTAACACTCTAGCATCTGCATCTTTTGGCAATCTTCAAACTTTATGGCAATGCTTTTTACCTAAGTCTCGATTGGTTTGATTAGGCTAAGATCCCAAATTGGGCAGGAGTTAAACCCCCTTTTTAAAATTAAAAAAATTGCCTATTTCCCTTTTTTTAACCTAAGCATCTTTATCTTTTGGGGTAATCATCTTCAAATTTTTGGCAATGTTATGACCATAATTCTCGATTGAGTTTGGAAAAGGCTGAATCCGTCAATTAGGTCAGGAGTTATGTCCCTTTTAAAATTTAAAAATTGCCATTTTTCACATTTTTTTCATTACCTGTCTTTTAAGCAATCATCTTAAAAAAATTTATGGCAAGTTATGACCTAATGCTCGATTGTACAAATCATGACCCTATGGTGATAAATGCCCCCGCACCAGGGGTCACTTGTTTAACATAGATTTATATAGGAAAAACTTTAAAAATCTTCTTCTATGAATCCATAAGGCCTAGAGCTTAGATATTTCATATGTAGCATCATCTAATGGTTCATTACCAAGATTGTTCAAATCATAGCCAAACGGTGATAAATGCCCCCGCAATAGGGGTCACTTGTTTTACATAGAGTTATATAGGAAAAGCTTTAAAAATCTTCTTCTATGAATCCATAAGGCCTAGAGATTAGATATTTGGTATGTAGCATCATCTTATGGTTCATTACCAAGATTGTCAAATCATAGCCACGGTGATAAATGCCCCCGCAAGGGGTCACTTGTTTTACATAGAGTTATATAGGAAAAGTTTAAAAATCTTCTTCTATGAATCCATAAGGCCTAGAGATGAGATATTTGGTATGAAGCATCATCTTATGGTTCATTACCAAGATTGTACAAATCATGACCCTATGGTGATAAATGACCCCGCACCATGGGTCACTTGTTTTACATAGAGTTATATAGGAAAATGCTTTAAAAATCTTCTTCTATGAATCCATAAGGCCTAGAGATGAGATATTTGGTATGAAGCATCATCTTATGGTTCATTACCAAGATTGTACAAATCATGACCCTATGGTGATAAATGACCCCGCACCAGGGGTCACTTGTTTTACATAGAGTTATATAGGAAAATCTTTAAAAATCTTCTTCTATGAATCCATTAGGCCTAGAGCTTAGATATTTGGTATGTAGCATCATCTTATGGGCCATTACCAAGATTGTACAAATCATAGCCCTATGGTGATAAATGACCCGCACCAGGGGTCACTTGTTTTACATAGAGTTATATAGGAAAATCTTTAAAAATCTTCTTCTATGAATCCATAAGGCCTAGAGATTAGATATTTGGTATGAAGCATCATCTTATGGTTTATTACCAAGATTGTACAAATCATGACCCTATGGTGATAAATGCCCCCGCACCAGGGGTCACTTGTTTAACATAGAGTTATATAGGAAAATCTTTAAAAATCTTCTTCTATGAATCCATTAGGCCTAGAGCTTAGATATTTGGTATGTAGCATCATCTAATGGTTCATTATCAAGATTTTCAAAATGGTGGCCCTTTGGAGATAAATGACCCCGCACTAAGTCTTCTCCTCTGAAACCATAAGGCCCAGTGCTTATATATTTGGTGTGTAGTATTGTCAGGGCTAAAATGTTTAAGATTGAGTTATATCAGAATTCTTGTCTGTTTAAAAACCTTGTAATCAGTTGTAGCAATGGTACTCAGGTGAGCGATCCAGGGCCATCATGGCCCTCTTGTTTAGTCAATCAATTTTTCTATAACTTAACTGGCTGTTATTTTTCAAATGCAAGTCATAGCTTAATGCATCTCTCTCTCTTTCTCTCTCTCTCTGCAAAAGAATTTGCAGAATTTATCCATAAATATATCATTTATAGTTTGTTTTATTCAAATGTAAGGCCTCTGTATGAAAGGTTACAGAATTTGGAATGGAAAAACGGCAATGCATTGTAACCCCTATTTTCAAAAGTTAGTGGGCACCCTTGCCCTTCTTTTTAGCTCACATGAGCACAACGTGCTCAAGGTGAGCTTTTCTGATCGCCTTTTGTCCGGCGTCCGTGCGTGCGTCCGGCGTCAACAATTGCTTCAAACAACATCTCCTCCTAAACGGCTTGGCCAATTTGAAAAATATTTTGCAGGAATGTTCCTTGGATGAAGCTCTACTAAAGTTGTATAAATGGTTCTGGTCCATCGCATAATTAGGTCACAGGAGCTAAAAATAGATTTTAAAAATGAAAATTTAAAAAATCTTCTTCTCCGAAACCACAAGGCCTAGCCTTTTGATTTTTGGTATATAGCATCATCTTATGGGCCACTACCAAGATTGTACAAATCATAGCCCTATGGTGATAAATGACCCCACACCAGGGGTCACTTGTTTTACATAGATTATATAGGAAAATCTTAAAAAATCTTCTTCCATGAATGCATAAGGCCTAGAGCTTAGATATTTGGTATGAAGCATCATCTTATGGGCCACTACCAAGATTGTACAAATCATAGCCCTATGGTGATAAATGACCCCGCACCAGGGGTCACTTGTTTTACATAGAGTTATATAGGAAAATCTTAAAAAATCTTCTTCCATGAATCCATAAGGCCTAGAGCTTAGATATTTGGTATGAAGCATCATCTTATGGGCCATTACCAAGATTGTACAAATCATAGCCCTGTGGTGATAAATGACCCCCCACCAGGGGTCACTTGTTTTACATAGAGTTATATAGGAAAATCTTAAAAAATCTTCTTCTATGAATCCATAAGGCCTAGAGCTTAGATATTTGGTATGAGCATCATCTTATGGGCCATCCAAGATTGTCAAATCATAGCTTGGTGATAAATGACCCCACACCAGGGGTCACTTGTTTTACACAGAGTTACATAGGAAAATCTTAAAAAATCTTCTTCCATGAATGCATAAGGCCTAGAGCTTAGATATTTGGTATGAAGCATCATCTTATGGGCCACTACCAAGATTGTACAAATCATAGCCCTATGGTGATAAATGACCCCCCACCAGGGGTCACTTGTTTTACACAGAGTTAATAGGAAAATCTTAAAAAATCTTCTTCATGAATCCATAAGGCCTAGAGCTTAGATATTTGGTATGTAGCATCATCTTATGGGCCACTACCAAGATTGTACAAATCATAGCCCTATGGTGATAAATGACCCCACACCAGGGGTCACTTGTTTTACATAGAGTTAAATAGGAAAATCTTAAAAAATCTTCTTCTATGAATCAATAAGGCCTAGAGCTAAGATTTTTGGTATGTAGTAGCATCTAATGGTTCATTACAAAGATTTTCAAAGTCTTGGCCCTACGGTGATAAATGACCCTGCGCCCAAGTCTTCTCTGAAACCATATGGCCCATTGCTTAGATATTTGGTGTGTAGTATTGTCAGGGGTAAAATGTTTTAGATTAAGTTATATCAGAATCCTTGTCTGTTTAAAAACCTTGACATCAGTTGAAGCAATGGTACTCAGGTGAGCGATTCAGGGCCATCATGGCCCTCTTGTTTTGTTAATGTAAGTAGCCAATATTGGTGCAGTATGTGTAAGTTCAGTAAGTTCAGTTGGTAATGAGGCTACCAATCTTTGAGCATAGGGTCTTGGGTTCAAATCCTGGTCTGGTATTACAGCTATTAGAGATTGAACGATGATCATGTATAATGGATGAGTGATTGAAAGATTCATAGTGATCATCGATTGTGTTTTTGGATTCTTCTAATTTTTCTTCTTGCCGTTAATAAAGGGTATGTGTACCAAGAAATAAAAGGGGGGGGGGGGAGAAATAATATTAACTTTTAATTTGTTGTTTATTCAGCTTGTTTCATCAAAACAAGACAGTGTCTGAAAAAATTGAAAAAAGGCCTCTCTAATTATAGTATCATCAAATATGGCAATATATTGAGGTATAACTTTCAAAATAAGGAAATATTTGGTTTGATATATTTAGTTTCCTTATACTTTGAATTCTGCAACTGCGTTGCACAAAAATATGATGTAAACAACAGGCCGGAAGAATTTGAATAACATTCCTGTTTTTGTTGATTTTGTTTCTAGGCATATAATTTCCTGCCGTCATTTGTATTGAGGAAATTACATCTTTGAATAAGCAGGGTATATGACTTTGCACATGTCGTCGGTTTGTAGTAAATTTATATTACACTGCGGATAGTTAAGCATAAAATCCATGTTTATTACTTTACTGGGTCTTCAAGTTTTGTGAAGACATCTGACATTGGGACTTCAGAGAAAAATTGCAAATCTTTAATGATGAGCAGGGGTTTTCTTAAGTGGACGCCCTCTTGCCCGTGCCGGGTTAAAATCACCATGGGCAAGTGATTTTCCAAGGAGATAGCCCGTAGGGCAAGTTTATTTTCATAAATGAAATTTTTCGTGTTTTTTTTATATATTTTATTTTCTACATTATATAGGGGGTGAGTTGCTTGCAAATTATGTATGATACATGTTAACTAAAATTCATCTTAATACTACACATATTTAGTTTTAAACATTAACAAACACTAACTAACTTAAAGATTAGACAAGCTGTTTTCACTTGGGGCAAGTAGATGTTCAAAGTAACTTGCTCCCTGGGCAAGTGAAAGTCAAATCCTTAAGGAAACCCCTGGATGAGGTCCATGTAATCCTGTCCAATCAGACAAAGTACATGTATTCACATTTCAAAACAATAAACAACAACTCATAAGAGCATGACATTATGTTATCAGTTTCTACGACAAGGAACATATATTTTATGTTAACAACAATTGACAGGAAGTAAATCCTTCAGTTCTTTGCAAGTTGTGCATGTTAACTGTATTAACATTGGATAAGTAGGTTATGAGAACTATTATTTTACTGTAAACAATAAATGTTTTTAATGTCATATTATGCTTAACATTGACAGACTAGCAAACATTGTGCTAAAAGCTTAGAGTGACAAGCTGAATTTATCAATATATGAAGTTAGGTGACTTGTATGAAACAAAGATTAGACCATACCAGTAGTATGCACTATACCAAGTATGTTGCAGTTTACGATGATAAGGCCAAACAAACATGATAATATATACCTGTTGTACAGAGTATAAAAGGAATGGGGTCGAGTCTTAAATTTTGGTACAGCACTATAGGTGACCATTTCTGTCATATGATATTAAATTCCTTGAGGAAGAATTTGAAATTTTCTACATAGAGTATATGAGGAAACTAGCCGATCTCCTTGGGGTCTCATTTTTAAGGGATCAATTTTATTTTAGCTTATGGTAGAGCACTATAATGTGACCATTTGTGCCAAATGACATTAAATTCTTACCATTACTTTTAGAGGAGAAACACTTTTAAGTTTTTGAAATAAAATTCTGTTGGTTTCCATGACAACCAGAGTTCTGAATGGATCAAATATATTTCCATGTCTTTGGTGAAGGGCCTACCAAGAATCATTTATGCTAAGTTTCATTAATTTTTTCCCTGTGGTTTTAGAGGAGATGAAAGTAAATTGATGATGACGCATAACGATGGATGCAGGGTGATCACAAAAGCTCACTTTGAGCATGTTGTGCTCTGGTGAGCTACGAATTGTTATAGTGCTTCATATGACCTGATATACAATTGGGGTGATATTAACGTGTAATGCAACTAATCTATGAAAAGCCAAATTATGCAGGTAAGTACTCAAGGAATTATAAATATAAATAATGTTTGCAAAGACAGGAGTTGTCCCTAAGATAAGAAAAAATGAAGAATTACCAAAATGCAGGATGTACATGCAGTTTGTTCAGGTGCACCTCAGTTATACCAGAGATATTAAATATTTTCAAAACTTGAACTAATCATAGGTATGAATAATGGCTCTAGACAATAATTGTGCATTATCAAAATGCTTGTATAAATGTAATACACATGAAGGTTGGTTACACTTAATAAGAAACAGAATATTATAATTATAATTACGATGTATGCCCAGTTTAGTAAGGATAACTACCTTTATAATACATCAGTTGAATAAATAATAAAAAAAATAAATGCATAACAGCCAATGGCTTTATTGTTTGTGTTTGACATGAATATATACTTATAATATTTTGTTGGGGTGCATATGTGTAATTTGATTAGGTTGATTAAGTTCAAGTTTAAATGGATGAAAAATGCCAACTTTATAAGTCACAAACAATAGCTTTGAAACAAATGATAGAAGATAGCTCCAAAGCTCATTGAATAAATTTCTGGCACTGAAAGTGTACCAGAGGCTCTTAGTTTGAGTCCAAGTGAGCCATGATTTTTTTTTAGAGTTTCCAGGATGTCATGTTTTTCAACAAAAATGACAACATGCATAATTATCTGTGCCTGAATGCAAGTGAATTGTTAAAGCTGCAAAAAATTTTCTTCAATCATTATGAAATGTAACAGCTTAACTTGTAGCCTTAAAGTTGAAAGGTTTAAGTGGTTATGTAGATGCATTAGTAGAGAACTTGCCATGTAAGTGAGGGCTCTCGAGTTAGAGTCCTTGCCCCGTGTTCTCGAAAATATTTAAGTAAAAACTCTGGCTTTAATTTGAGTATCATACTCAAATCCCTATCGAAACTAATGGGCGTAGTTTGAATATAAGTATGAAAATCATACTAAAGTACCATTTTAATGTTTGGGAACACAGGGCCTGGTCAATTTGCACATTTTTCTAGATTGGTTACAATGTGGGGCTGTTACATTTCCTATTTTCCACTATATTAATGCTGTTTGGATTATAGTTTGTTCTTTTTCCTGTGAATGCAGGGATTACATGTTATTCTAAATTGGTTGTGGATTATGTAACAGTCTATAAGTATCCCTTATCAGATATTTATGTACATGGTCCAGTTGCTCAATCCATAGACCACTGGCCATGCATGTAAGCAAGGGTACAGGAAATTACTGGTTACACATTTATCTTACCTGATTACAAATTTAAAACTTTTATTTCATTTTGATTTTGTGATCCCGTGAGCGTCCGTCGTCCGTCGTGCGGCGTCAACAATTTTTAGTGTTTACACTCTATCACCTTTATTTCTTGAGCAATCATCTTCAAACTTTAAGAAAATGTTTATTACCATAATGTCTCGATTGAGTAATTGGTCAGGTTATGCCCCTTTTAATATTCAAAAAATGCCATATTTCACGTTGTTAACACTCTAGCATCTGCATCTTTTGAGCAATCATCTTCAAACTTTATGGCAATGCTTATGACCATAAGGTCTCGATTGAGTTCGTTAATATTAAAAAATTGCCATATTTCACTTTGTTTACACTCTAGCATCTTCATCTTTTGAGAATCATCTTAAAACTTTATGGCAATGCTTATGACCATAATGTCTCGATTGAGTTTGAATATGGCTGAGATCCGTCAATTAGGTCAGGAGTTAAGCCCCTTTTGATATAAAAAAAATGCCAGATTTCACTTTGTTTACACTCTAGCATCTTCATCTTTTGAGCAATCATCTTCAAACTTTATGGCAATGCTTATGACCATAATCCTCTTGATTGAGTTCGATTAAAGCTGAGATCTGTTGATTAGGTCAGGAGTTATGCCCCTTTAAATATAAAAATATGCCAGATTTTACTTTGATTACACTCTAGCATCTTCATTTTTTTAGCAATCTTTTTTAAACTTTAAGACAATGTTTATGCCCATAATTTCGCAATCAGGTTCAATTATAACTGATATTAACAAGTTAATTTAGGAGTTATGCCTTTTTCACAATAAAACAAGCCAGATTTCACTTTTACACTCTAGCATCTTTATTTCTTGAGCAATCATCTTTCTCAGGTGAGCGATCAAGGGCCATCTTGGCCCTCTTGTTTCATATAAATTCGTTAAAAATGATGCTGGTGTATCATTTTAGCTTGGCACTCAGCGTAAGTGTATTTATAAGGGTGCCGTGGTCCAGTGGTAACATATCTGATTACGGATCCGAAGGTCGTTGGTTCGAACCCCGTTGGAGGTATAAAATTCTTCACGACCTTCCCGGGCGCAAAGTACTGGTCCAACCCAGGGACCGTCGAGAGGGATTTGTATAAGTTCATAATCGACGTAAAATAAATAAGTTTAAACCAGGACTGGCTGGCCCAGAGTTCTGATAATGTGACTGTGTGTGTTATGTCACGTGTCTGCAGCCCGATATTGTAATGAGGCTGCACCATGAGGGCTGACGTGAAAACTGCTCTATGTCTTTTTAATTCTGTATACACTTAAAAACAGTTTTAACAGTCTTACTTTGCTTGATGCTCAACATCTAAGGGTAGTTCAAAGACTGGTTGACCCGGTGTCAAGATAATGTGACTGGGTGTGGTATCATGCCACATGACTAAGGTGTGATACTGCAGTGTGGCAGCACTATATGTCTCAAGCAGACATACCGGTAGTCTCCAAAAGGCTGAAATACTTTCGATGGGACGCTTAACCCAACAAGAAAAAGTCAACCTTCGGCTGTATTTTTCTCATGTAGTCAAAGTCCCAAATGACTGAAATTCTGCTGCTGGTGGGATTTAAAGACGCAAGCAAACAAACACACACAATACCAAGACATTCAGAGAAGTGTACTTTATTTCTCAATTGCTATACGTAAGACGAGGTTATACAATAGAATTACAATAGAAAACTACAATTAGAACGTCCCCTTGGTCCAAAGCTAGTGCTCAATGACAACAGATCCAAAGGCCGTTGGTTCAAACCAAGCAAAGCGGGACCTTCTCTAACGCAAAGTACTGGTCCAGAAAACATGCGGATACAGAGCTCTGTGTAACTACACACACAAATTAAAAACGATTAATCAATTATTTCCTGGTAACACAAATGATATGAAATAATAGCTGAGTCGACGTTTGTTATTCATGGAAAGAACAGGAATTCCATACAAGCGTTTACAATAAGTGGAAACTATTACATGTATTGTTAACCTTCAACAGGAGATATGTAAACTATACATTTTCAATTTTTGCAGTGACAATTTAAACCCCATCCTAACCTGGCGAACTGTACGCAGCTGTCTGCGATGTTCACGTATATCTATGTACAGCATAAGGTGCACGTGAGCAGCATGTTATATATTCCGAAGACAACTCCATATTTGAGTGTAAGTGGCTGGTTGCATACGGTTTGGCAGACTGAACGCACGCCTGTTGTTAGAGCTAGATCACCCACATATTATTTTGAGTAAACCCGGTCAAATTTTGATCACAAGTACATGTGTATCCAAGAGTAACCATTGGATTTTAAATTGATAACTGATAACTTCACTGGAATAAATCTGTCAACAGTGAAGAAAATTTAAGCTGTAAGTGAGGGTTCTGAGATTCATTTTTTTATTGAGTGTTGGGGGGAGCTTTTTTACCAAACGAAAACTACCTACATGCTGTACATCGTAGAGCAATGACAGTAAGTGTCACCTATAAATGCTTACACCTATTGGAGCAGAACATAAGTAACAAAATATAGAATATGTGTAAGGGATGTCACAATACATATAATAAATAACAAATATTGTGATTGCACAAAGTAAGTACTAACCTGCATTTCACACAGAAAATTTCAAATTGAGAATTTTCCCTTGGACCAAATTTCTGAAATCCTATGTCACTACATTTTTTTTCCTTCAAGAAATCGAAAGGAAAATTCAACTACGCAGTTTTCATTATCTTATAAAATAAAGGAGTATTGATTATTTTATATTTTTTGCTGTGAGAAATATCAAACAAACAAAAAACACCCAGGGTCATAGAAGAAACACACTTTGTCTCCCGTCAAATGACGCAAAACCAAGTTTTCAAGTATTTCCCTAGGCAATCAAAACTACATTGACCTTGACCCTATTGACCTGAAAATCAATCCCAATTCCCCTCTACACATAGGATAACTATCTACTACATCTGATCATCACACCTCACTCTAAAAGAAGTTATCTGACGTAAATCAAAAATATATTTAATAACATGACCTTGACCATGGCCATATCATCCTTAAAACCAATCCTTATCTTTCCTTCCCATAAGAAATCTACATATCATGTATGAAAACTGCATCGAATTTCTAACAGGAACGACATGTTTGATGCCCATCCATCCGCTCGCCCGCACAACGCCGTATCTTATTCTAATAACTAGGATTTTCGTTGAAAACTTGGTTAAAAAGGTTAGGAAAACCAGGAAAAGTACAACACATACAACATACATACTATGTTGAAATATGAAAAATGTTTCACAGCATAAGAAAGAAAGGTATATGTAAGATATAAGCATTAAAAATATGTATTCTTTAAGTAAGCAAAGTAAACAGTAAGGAACCTGATCGGATTCCACCATGGACAATTCAAAACTTAAATGCGTAAGGGCGATATCCATTTTCTTGTTTCTCTGATAAAAACATACAATTATTTACTTTGTAATCAATTATTGTTAGTTATTATGGTTATAATTCATTTCAGCTGAGTCATGTACTTGAATATTTAATAAAATAGTAATGGTGAAATTTGTATTTACCTAGTTTCAGAATTTAAGTATAACTTAGCTCTAAGTATTCGAGCCCTATCAGATATACTGCTCTTTAAATGTTTACTTAAAGCTCCTGCATGAAAGAAGTACTAGGAATGTTTAACCAGCAATACATGTAAGTTAATTCTCACTAACCCTTTAAGCACGTCCTTTAAGCACATTTCAATACATATATATTGTACATGAATATTCATGAGATAAAAGGTTAAGGATTACACATACTATATTTTCACTGGCACTAGAACCACAGATTTTCTATTTTTATTGAAAGTTGATTACTTTTTTGTTGTTGTCCCTCTGTGCTGTATGTTTTAATATACAGAACCGGGGAACAAACAATAAATCGTACATATTTTTGATGATCAAAATTCCAATTAAAATGACAATTCTGCGGTTCTAGTGTCAGTGAGTATAAGCCGCATATGAGTCTGAAATAATCCAGTTATTTGTATCTGTCATAAAATGACTTTAACCCTTGATTTTCTCAGCAAATTCTCCAGCTTTCGATTCTAAAGGACAGGCCATTTTATAGAGTGGTGGCTTCCTTGTTTTTGTAAATGGTTGAAAATCGACAAGCATGTCCATGTAATACTTTAATAAAGAAGTTCCTGCACTGAAGGGCCTGCAAGAGAAAACATTAATGGTTTTGTAGTCCCTGGAGCTGATGACAACGAAGCAGAGAAACTATTCCTTCTTATTACAACAAACTGCAGCCATAATCGCACAAGAGCATGCGCAGCAGCAAGATGCACCAATAAGTATGTAGGTTGCCGTGGTAACCCAGAATGCAAACCAGTAGAGCGTGGGGTCGCAGTAGTCGTCAGAAGTTGAGTCTGATGTCCATTCTCCGTACGTTCTGTAGATCCACACATTACCTGGATAAACAAGGGGAAATCTTGTAGATGGACACACACAAATGTCATTGAAAAATAGCAGATCTATGCGGAACTTTTTGGTAAACATTTTTACATAAATATTTGTTAAACCATTATCAATGGGTAACTGGAGAGCGCTGTAGTTTAACGCACTTCGCTTTCTACCAATTCATACCGGGTTCGATTCCTGGTCACGTACATAAAATTATTAATTTTCGTTGACATTAAATTTCGCTGATTATATACCGAAGGGAATCTCGTGGGTACATTTATTCGCTGAAAAGAAAACGTGATGTCTATATAAGAGACAAGTCTTCGTCGGGATTAATATTCGTGGATAAAACTCTCCGCGAAATCGACGAAAATGAAT
>CM037787.1:54796860-54846860 GCA_021229015.1 Solen grandis | reverse complement strand
AATATTGCACATATTTAGTTTTAAACATTAACAAACACCAACTAACTTCAAGATCAGGCAACCTGTTTTCACTTGAGGCTAGTAGATGTTCAAAGTAACTTGCCTCCTGGACAAGTGAAAGTCAAATCCTTAAGTAAACCCCAGATATCATATATATAATAAATTAAAATTTTAAATAAATGAAAATGATAAATTATTTGTCAGTTTTAATGAGATTAAATCACTTATCCATCATCTGTCTGTCCATCTGTCTGTTTGGCACACTTTTTCTGTCCTGCTTTTTTTCAGCAGATGACCCATGTATCCTAAAGAACACTACTTGTATTATGTTTAGAACAATTAGCCTCGTTAATTAAGTTTGATACTTTTTCTGTTGACAGGTTTTGGAGGAAAAGCGCACACTGCTATGTAACAACCTTGATCCAAAGACCCACTATCCCTACTTCAGATCTAAGTATGCAGACTTCTTTGATATTCATTTATCCCTTGTTTCACAGAGTGATGTGGGAATCACCCACATTATCTTGTCTCATAAAATCCAAAGGCCTGGATCCACCGGGGTGGGGCACAGGGGACACACACACACACACACACCCCCCCCCCCCCCCCAGCCGGCTTGGTCATACAATTTTCTAGGCTTTACTTGATCTAGTTGCATTGTGTCACATCTCGCTTTACAAGAAGTTTGAGATCTTCAAAAGCCTTTGAAAGAGAAATGTACCAGTATCATCTTTGCATATAATGGGGCCATTGATATTTTTCTGAATCAAATTCTTAGTCCACGACCATGATCTGTGAACGAGCTTCTTTAAAACAATGATGACTTTTTAGTCATTAGGAATATTATCTGACTAAAATTATAGTCATCTGTTAATTATTCATCAAAACTTTCCGAAGGAAAACTTTTATGGTGGACTTTCCACATTTCTTGTACATAATAAGTATATTATACATATTAATCATAATCAATGTGCTAATGATATTTGTACACCTATGTCTTATATACCAACACAAAATTTGCTATCATTGTCAGTCCAATATAAAAGCTTTTTCTTGTTTCAGATTTTTATTAAGTGAAGAAGATGAAGAGGTGATAGAAAGGAAAGAAACAAGGAAGCAGAGGGTTCACAAGTTTCTGGATTTATTGGTAAGTCCATTGTATTTAAACATTTGTGTTACAGGGTTCCCACAGTCAGGGAAAAGTCAGGGAAAAATGTTTTTTTTTCAAGGTCAGGGAAAAGTCAGTGAAATTTGAAATTGGTCAGGGAAATTTGGAAATTCAGAAAAAGTCAGGGAAAAGTCATGGAATTTTACAATCAAGGAAAGTCGACCAAACAGCAGGAGGATTATAATAAGGAAAGGCTAAGGCAGTTTCTTCCATTTGGCTTTTTTTTAGTCAGTTTGAATTGTCAGATTGGCATATCAAATAAGTTCCCAATAGCGTCCAACAAAGTACATATTGTGTTCATAGATGATCTGTATTTGCCGCTGGATTTGCGCTTAATTTGGTCAGGGAATTTTGAGTTTGGTCAGGGAAAAGTCAGGGAAGTTTGATTTTTCAATTTTGTGGGAACCCTGGTGTCTGTTTATAAATGCTGTTTGTAAAAATACAAATCTATGGGTTTTTGGTGGTTGACAGGGATCTAGACCACATTGGGTAGAGGCTCAGCTTTTCCTTGAGTTTTCTGATTCTTTCATCTCTGATATGGAATTTGTTGGTTGGTCGGTCTGTTGGTTTTGTCCAATCATTAATCATGATGGGTTTAAATTGACAGAGTTATATAAGTTTTGCAGGTACTCTTGCTTATTGCAACTAAAATTTAAGACCAAATTGAGCAAAATCCATAATTCTTTTAAATGGTTATGGCCCCTTTTTGTCTAAGAAATTGCAAAAAAATACCATGTTAGATTGATAACTCACCATGGGGCTCAATAGACTGTAGGCTTCATGGATTTAGTTAACCCTTTCCCTCATAGAGGAAACCATGAAAAGACCTATGCCAACAGCATAAAACCAGATCAGCCTGCGAGTAACTCGCAGGCTGATCAGGTTTTATGCTATTCGCTGCTCCTCAGTGGTCTGGAAATAAGGATTTTGTAATTAAATTTGGTAATGTTTAACTGTGGTTTTCTGCAGATCAGGCTTTATATGATACCTATTGAGGGCGTCAAAATGAGTCTATATGAGGGAAAGGGTTAAGTTTATCTTAAGAAAATGAAGGCCAAGTTTGACTTTGGGCAAATGCATAAATTTTCAACACAGTTATAGTCTCTTTTTGAATAAAGATTTGCTAAAAATACCTTGTCTGATCGTTAAGGTTTCATATTCTGTATCAAAGCCATGTGGGAGTATTAATCACTTTCAGTGAGTAGATATTCTGCCATCCACTGAAGTTGTGATTCTGATGTTCCCTTTGCCTCAGTTTTCATTAATATTCATGTTCCTAAGGTCAGCATGGCTGCTATTCTGTGTTGATGAATTCTCATTTGCATAGTTCACTTAAACACAAAGTATAGTTAATTAAATTTTTATTCAATATGGTATTTTCAGGTGAAGAAAGGCCCAGCTGGTTTTGATGTACTGGTAAAGTCCATTCTACAGGAAGGGACTCAAACGTTCCTAGCGGCAGAGTTGAATAAATGCTTTGAGGAAAAAGAGAGAAGATTATCAGGTTTTCAATTTCTTTCGCCGCAGTTACATGCCCTTCATTCTTCTTGTAAATTATTATATCCAGGCATCACAGAAGAGCCCCTTACCATGTGGGTTCGAATCCCGGCAGGGTCATTCGGATTTTCATTTGAGGAAGCCTTCCAGCTGGCTTGCGGTAGGTCGGTGGTTCCACCCAAATGCCTCCGTGCATTCAGGGTCTTCTTCCATCTGTAATTAGCTGGGCATCGCTATATGACTGAAATACTGTTGAAGCGATGGTAAACTCAAAAAGTCAAGTCAAGATAAATAGTCCCATCTTACACTCATATTACATGAAATAAGGTGAGATGCACCTGGGTTTTCATTATTAACCGATTGCCAGTAGAAATTATTGGATTAGAACGCATAAAAATAGGTTGTTTTTAGGCAATTTTTGAAATATTGAACATCCAAAATCCCCCTTGACCCACAGCCATAAAAAAATCTGCTGTGAAATTGTTTAATGGAAGCCCTGGATGTGGGGGTACTAATATTAATCACCTTTAGTGATAGCTCTAAATTTTAATATCAATTAATATCGAAGGAGATGATACACTCAGTCACAGTGGTCTAGTAATAGTGTACATTAACTTCTGATATGAAGGTTGGGAAATTGATTCCTGCCAAGGGTGTGGATTTTTTTTCCAGGTTGCAAAATGAAATGTTTCTGAAAAAAAAAAATGTTGGTTTTACAAAGTTAAATAATACAGAAAACATTAAAGTCCTTTTCAACATTTCGGCAAAAATTTGCCTTTTTCAAGGGGAAAAAATATGAATTGTTGAGCAACTGTATGATGGATGTTTGTACAGTCGTTGTTATTACTTTTTTTGAGAAAGGCAAATTTTTCAAAATATTGAAAAAGAGTAAATTTAATTGTTTACTGTTAATTTTTTTTTTTGGATACAAATGTGGAGATCCAATATATATTAATCCCAAATGTGACAATTACCAAGGGTGACAATAAATTCAAACACAGGTGTAATTTAAGCTTTAAGTCTAAGAACTGCATGATGATACAAGCAGGTAAAACAAATGGAATATTCTTACATTCATAGTGGAAATGCACCAGGGAGACTGAAAAATAGTCATTTTTAATGAATGATATTGTAGGCACAACATTACACATAGTACTGGTCCAACCCTGGATCCATTGAGTGAGATTAGCATAAATTTAAGAAACTTATTTCCAAAATGACATAAAATTATATTCTATGAAAAGGATAAACAATTTAATGACAACAAATATTTCAGATTTCCCACAATCCCTTGCTAACAGAAGCAGTATTAAAAGATTGTAAACAAAGATCTTGTAATTTGTATTTTAGCTCTACTGAGGAACAGTTTGACGTGCCATCCAGTGATTCCTGAGAGTTGCCCCAATGGAGTTGAATACAAGGTCATCTCTAGTTCAGCCCAAGTGCAAACAGCCTACTCCACACCAGTCACTTCTCAAGGGAAAGATTCCTTGCCAGATTTAGGAATTAAAACCGACCATTTGCCCAAACCTATCATGGTGAAAGCTGAACTTAAAGTGAAGGTTGAGGACAATGGTGAGAACGATCTCAGTGATATTAAGTCTGTGGAGGAGAACGATGAGAAGGATGGAAGTTCTGTTGATCTGAATGAGAAAGAAGAGAACAGTTTAGAACTTAATATAAAGCCTTGTTCTAAAGATTCCAATGCTTGATCCTGTTCCTCATAATAGTAAATGTGTTTTGATTATCTTGGTAAAGGAGCAGAACTAGATCAAGGGCCATTTTATTAAACTTTGTTTGATCAAATATGACATTAGCTGTATGTCTGTTGTTCTAAATACTATATACCAATGTCTATTTTCAAAATAAAATGTGATGAAAGTTCATTGTATTATACAAGCACAAAACCTCTTGTAAAGAAATAAATCACAGGAAAAATATGATTTTACGTCTGTGAAGTTACGCTTACGAAGATTTTTTTCATACGAAGTTTGGTGAAACAGGCCCAAAGCAAAACCTTTCAGGAACTATCTCATCGGGCTCTTCTCTGTTTGTGCATATGGTAACACCATGTATGTTCATGTGTTCACTTGAATCATGTGTAGATTTTTCATGCTACAGACATTCCAAAAATTGTCTGTCTAAATTAACTGATGATTTATAGGTCGGTCCTCTGAACATTTTCATTATGTTTTCTCAGAAAGTAGGAAATATCTTTTGCAAAAATGTAAGAATTGTTGCTTCTGCTTAACCAGAGTGTGGAAAATTCATGAATTACTCAAGCTGTCGAAAAAGTTATCATGGCAATGAATTTAATAAAACTTCATTAAATGAAATCAATGATAAATATCTAATAAAAAATTATTTTCTTTCGAGTTTGTTTCTATGGAAGTTTTTCTAAGTTCTATATATGAATTGGAACAAATGTCCTGTGATTCTTAAATCAAAGTGTTTGATGTTATAAACAATAGATAGGCATGTCACTGTAACGTGAGTTTTGCAGACATCTTGTTTATGTAATTGTTGTATGTACATGCTTATTCATTATTATTTTTTTTTCACATTTAAGCAACCTCATTTCTAAGCAATTATCTTCAAACTTGGTGACATTGTTTAAGTACATAATCTCTTGGCCAAGTTTGATGACTATGGCTGTTTTTGATTCAGTAGGTCATGAGTTACAGCCCTTGAATGATTAAACACGCCCTAACAGCCATATTTATGAAGCAATCTTTATCAAATTTTGTCACAATCTTAATGTCATTAATATTACTGTATCCTTATAAAAATAAGTTGTACTCAGGTGACCGATATAGGGCTATCATTGCCTCTTGTTCATGTGAGGGAATCTAGTTGGCTTGTGCTAGGTTTTTGTTTGACCCAGGCACCCCGTGTGCTTTCAGGGTAAGATTTCTCCACCTTTCAAAAAAGTTCTGGTTTGTTATGAATAACCGAGTTTAAAGTTTAACCTTAAAACCCACGGTATATTCTGTTATCAGTTCTGTATATAGTGGGATTTTTAGCTGGCAAACTTTGTTTTCATAAATATTAATAGCTACTGCTGACCAATGAAATAATGCATAGTATTTTGAATACTCTTCGTTGAAATTTACAAAAGCAAAAGGGGACTCATTGTTCCCCAGAAGATAAATCGTAATGCTTAGGTTAGGAGCATGACATCAGCTCTACATGATAGAAACAAAGCTAACTTTCAAAATCCTGTGCAGTTTTATTGGTCAAATGATCCCTGCTGTCACCGCATTGTCTCCAACATGGATCAAATGAGATGCCTAATAAAAAATTCAGGAGTACAAAGTTTTGCTATTAAAATATCCCTTTGCCGATTAAGAAGCAAAAGTTATTGAGCGAACGTGGGTTTTCCAATGATGACCACATGATTGATATATTGTCTTCCATATTAATTTTCACTGTGTTTTGATGCTTTTCCTTGTGCTGTGTACAGTTATTAATTTGTGAGAATAATTAAAACTTTTCCCTTGTTGTATCATTGTATTAAAAATGAAGTATTTGATGATAAGTTCAGAAACTTATGTCAAATCTGTCTGGAATGGGCATGATATTTTGAACCACTCACCTGGTCTGATATCTGCAAGAAAAGTTTTTCCAGCAGAATAGGTCATCAAGAACTTTTCGGTGACTTCATAATTTTATAAAAATGTATCAGATGTATATTTATATAAGTTTTTTGATAATATTTTATGATTTTGATATTTTTTTTATTTGAAATACATTTTGTAATCACTTGAAAGGTCATAATGAGTATTATTTAGCATTTTTATACATTATATTTTTAATTTCCTTTTAGTATAGTATACATTTAATTATTCATATACATATACATGTCCTAGTTTACAAACTGTATATTTACTTACTGACACACAAAAATCTTTTGCTCAAAAACATTATTTTCATATAAGATGTTTCAGTTGTCATGAAAATAAGATTTCTACCCTTTCACAGAACAATTTTCCACTACTCTACAGCCAAAATGGGCATATTGTCATTTTCAAGCAGGAAGACGTGGCTTCAAGTTGGAGATATTTTGTGTATGGATGTAAAAAACATTCCAAATTCTCTGTGATTTTGTTGTCATAATTGTAAAAGATAATGACATCTGTTTCTCCTTGTTAATGTGAAAAAGCTGGTATGCTGCACACTATAATTCAAATTCTGAACAGTCTATCTTTGACTTGCATAGTTTTAATTAGGTTTTCAATGAAAATCCTGGTTATTTGAATGGGGTACGTCGTTGGGTGGGCAGGCAGGCATCAGACATTCATTTCTGTCAAATATCTCCTGTTAGAAATACAGTTTTTAATATGTGGTAAGTAGATGCCTTAAGTGAAATGGAAGATTTTGATTGATTTTCAGGTCAATAGGGTCAAGGTCACTGTTACTAAAAATAGTTTTGCTTACCTGGGGCGTCACTTGAAAACCTGGTTTCGCATCTTTGACACATTTCTTGTTTACTTTATGGGAGCATTTTGGGGACATATCCTTTAATTATTTGTAAGCAATTTGGGAAGATCACCTTTGTTTACGTATCTAGCTTTCCTATCGTTTAACATAGTACAGGTGTTTAATGGCTTCTATAGTACTGGTAATGCAATATATGTAAGCTTATTTACAAATACTTTGAAATCTTTCTTTGCTGTAAACAGAAGGTGGATGGACTTTGTATATAGGAACATAGCATGCTAGTATGCATAATATTGATTTGATTATCAGGTCTCTAATACACGTATACCCCTTTACTTCATAAACTTATTTTGATGCATTGGCAAACAGAGCAGACCCAGATCAGACACCTCCAATAGGAGTTGTTGAGTTGTCTGATCAGGGTTTCCACTATTTGCTTATACAGTATTGTAGCTTAGATTTAACAGTCTGCATGGCAAAGAAAAATCCATAATTTAATATCTGAAGCTCAGTGAATTAATATTCATCAAGTCATAAATTTGTATATGAATATTCATGAGGTAAAGGGTGAAACAGTCATGCATGTCAAATACAAATCCTTTGTTTTAAATACTATTTTGAAGTTAGGTAAGTTAATATTCAATAAGTCAAAAATCTGTACATGAAAACTGGTGCTCTTTGAATGTCATTTTCAATCAACAAACATTCCATTGCTCCATTTTTATTGTTTATTAGTACAAACTGCATACAGTTGACCCTTGTTGTTATTTATTAAAAGACCATTAACGATGAAGCCTGCCTATATATGGACGGTTTTAAGTTTGAACAACCTGCAAATACTTTTTATGTTTTTTTGTTGTTGTTTTTTAGCTCACCTAAGCACAAGGTGCTCAAGCTGAGTTATGTGATCACCCTCCGTCCATCTTAAACAATTTGCTTTAAACAAAGTCCCCTCTGAAACTGCTGGACAGAATTTGATTAAACTTGACAGGGTGATCCTTGGGTGAACCTTTACAAAAGTTGACATGACTGTTTGAGTTTACCTTCGACATATTTTCAGTCATATAGCGACGTCCAGCTAATTACAGATGGAGGAAGACCCCGAATGCAAGAACGCATCCGGGTAGAACCACTGACCTTCACAAGCCAGCTGGAAGGCTTCCTCACATGAAAATCCTAACGACCCTGCTGGGATTCGAACCCATCACAAAAGTTGCTAAAATAAACTTAATCCATGTAGAACTCTGGTTGCCATGGCATTGGAAAGAAATAAATTATGAAAACTTTAATAATCATCTCCTTCAAAACTACTGGCCAGATTTCAAAATATTTTAGTACAGATGTTTCTTGGGTAACCCTCTACCAAGATTGCTAAAATTATTCCGTTTCTTAAAACAACATGGCTGCCAGGGGCAGGGCTAATTTGCTTAATATGTATATGGTAAAAACTACAGAGACCTGTTCTCCAAAACTGCAGGCCAAATTTTAGAATTTTTGACACATGTTCCTTGGGTAACGCTCTACAAATGTTGCTAAAATAAACTTGATCCATGTGAACTTTGGCTGGCAACCAAGTGATTAGAACCATTTTTTTTTTTTTAAATAAATGTTCTTCTCGAAATATGTCGGTAAGAATTTAATTTCATTTAACAAAAATGATCACATCATTACCCTCTACCAAAATTTCTCAAACAAAGCTGATCCCTTGAAAATTCAGCTTCCTAGGGATAATTTAGAAAGTAAACTGGAAACCCGATGGTAATATAAATGACTATGATCTTGCAAGGGCTGACTTGGTATTGGACCACTGTCTCCAATTACGGCCATTGAAGTCTTGAATTATAAAAAATGTCATATTTAACTTTTTTACATGCTATCATCCACATTTATAAAGCCATATAGGGCCATTATTTTTTTTATTTTTTTTTTGCAGCTGTATGCTTTTGCTATTGGCTTGTGACTAAGCTTGCTCACCGAATATCTTTTATAAAAGATATTTCTTGTGTATTAAAAGTTTTAAAGACCCTCAGCCATTATTGCCCATTAATGCTAGGCATGGTGTGGTCAACCCTGCATTGAACTTGTATGAGGGGCGTTTTAAAAGAATCAGAAAAGTTCCATAACTTATCTGTTAATATGGATTGGAATATAGTTTTCTTAAGTGATGTTTTGAACTAAATCCGACTGAAAAGTGATACTTGAAGGGCGCTATGGTACGCTATGTGGCAACATAACCCACAAAGTTTGAAGGTTTGAACCCCAGTTTGGGGCAAAGGTTTTTTCATGACCTTTTCTGGCACAAAGTACAGTACTGGCCAACCCAGGAACCATTGGAAAGGATTAGTTAAGTTGAAAGAACTTGTTTCTCAGTTGATATAAAAAAAAATAGCTAAACAGTGATTAAAATTGCACTGATGCAAAATCCAGTTACTATGGTAACGATGGATAACATTATTGGGTATTGTACCAACAACCTTGTATTTACCAGGAGGAGGATCCAATTGCCAATTTCATAACAAGAAAGTCAGTAGAACTGACAGATGCTCCCCGAAGAACGTCATTGTTACAAATAAGACCTTGGTCAATGGGTGGGAGGATGTAGGAACTGGGTCAAGCCGAAGATATGCGCATCTCCTCTTTGTAATAAAGCTTCACATAAAGTTTTGTTGAAATCAAGCTATTAGTTCCTGAGAAATAGCCCGGACAAGAATCATACTAGATATACCGTTTGCATAAAAGTCAAAGGGCCATAACTCTGTGAAAAATTGAGGGACAAAGTTACCCCAATGATATGCAAATCTTCTCTTGGTAATAAAGCTTTCCATAAAGTTTCGTTGAATTCAAGCCATTATTTTCTGAGAAATAGCCCAGACAGAATCATGCAATATGTACTATAGGCCGAAAAGTCAAGGGGCCATAACTCTTTGAAAAATTTAGGAACCGGGTCATGCTGACGATATGCGTATCTCCTCTTGGTAATAAAGCTTCACATAAAGTTTTGTTGAATTCAAGCCATTAGTTCCTGAGAAATAGCCCGGACAGAATCATGCAATATGTACTATAGGCCGAAAAGTCAAGGGGCCATAACTCTTTGAAAAATTTAGGAACCGGGTCATGCTGACGATATGCGCATCTCCTCTTGGTAATAAAGCTTCCCATAAAGTTTTGTTGAATTCAAGCCATTAGTTCCTGAGAAATAGCCCGGACAAGAATCATGCAATATGTACTATAGGCCGAAAAGTCAATGGGCCATAACTCTTTGAAAAATTTAGGAACCGGGTCATGCTGAGGATATGCGCATCTCCTCTTGGTAATAAAGCTTCCCATAAAGTTTCGTTGAATTCAAGCCGTTAGTTCCTGAGAAATAGTCCGGACAAGGAAAGTGTGACGGACGAACGGACAGACGGACGAAGCGGCGACTATATGCGTCACCTTCGGCGAGCATAAAAAAACAAGTCTTGAGAGTATGACCTTTGTTTTCAAAGCTAATTATGTAAATCTGATATTCTCAGAAAGCAATGATTTCTATTTAAAACTTGTAAAAGAACTTACGTAATGTAATAAGGTATTTTAAAACTATAAACTAACTACATATAAATGCAAGATATTCATTAGTGATATTCCTTTTCGTTCAATTGTCGTAAAATGAATAACAAACGGCAACATATCTTTATAATAATTTATTACAATGAAGCAATATGTACAGCAGAGACAATACTGGATTCCCCCTGTTCTGTCAATATGGCGACACCATGTGACTTTAAACTGGTTGTTGGCATTGTCAGAGAGAGTATAAATCAAATGATAGCAAAACCAATATAACAGCTGGCAGAAAGAAAACATAATTGAGGAGAAAACAACCTCTAACCTGCTTGATCACAATGATACTGATTATCACACTTACTTGTTGGTAAGAAAAAATACCATAAATTTCTCTGTGATATTAAAAGTCTGCTGTCTGACAAGGTCAAGAAACAGCTTAAGGCCACATGGATTTGCCAAACTGTATCATGGTGTTCTTTTTCTATATATCTGAGAAAGAAAATGAGTCTACTAACTTTAGCTCATAGAATACAGGTTTTTACTTGAATAAAATTTATATCTTTGTATCATTTTCAGGAGAAAAAAAATCATTTCATTGAAAAAACAAAACAAAAAAAACAACATTCTTTTGAAGTTGAAAGTGATAGCAGAAAAACAGATTCTACATAAAAATTACAGAATTATCATCAATCAGTCATACATTATTTGAAATCTTAAGAAGTAAAATATGCTGTCATTGAGACATAGTACATGCAATGGTCCCTTTAACAGTAAGACTTATCATTAAGTCTGGCTTAAGTTACTATTCTTTTCAAGAAGAATGTTTAAGAACGAATATAATCATATTTGTAATTACTTTTAAGTGGAAACCAAAAATATGAATTTTAATAAATGTATTTGAACTAAACAAAAAAAAAGAATAAATTATATCCTTAATATATATATATATAGAATCAAAATCAAACACAGTTATAATTTATAAAAAAAAAATGTTATATTTCAATCTAATGACTTTGTAATACCAATTAATGTGATAAATCTGATGGTCTGACACCAGGGAAAAAAAAGATGTTGACACAAGGTGGTAATGACTATACAGAAAAACAGAATTTGAAAAAATCCAAGCTGCAAAAGAATGAGTGTTAATCATTCTTCCATGTTAATTTGTGACAAGGAAAGCATAATTAAAGTGAAAAAAAAAACCAAAAAAACTAAGGAATCATAAAACAAATTTGACATAATATACATATTTACAGTATGAATATCACAATAGCTTCCCTACTTTTGCAGATGGTAGTTTGTTGCAATATAAACCTAACCACGGCTACTGTGAAATCATTAATTATCATGCGACACTAACTTTCATTGATTTTGTGGAGTGTTTTAACAACGAATACTGACCCCCATGAAAACCATTTATTTCATGGACCTCACAATCCACAAATAAATGTGCTGATGAAATTCCCTCGAGTACATAACAAAATTTAGTTTCAATGAAAATTAATGACTTTACAGATTACCAGTTCTCAACAAGTGTTGCATTTACAACAACAAAATTTAAGAATACAAGAGAATTCATAATCAGAGAGAGAGAGAGAGGAAGAAAGAGAATAAATCATATGTAGTCCAAACTACTAAAAGGTACTTCAAAGAAAAATCTAAGAAACTTAAACATGTCACTTTTCACTTTTCGTTTACACAAATATACCAACAATAAAGCTATCCTTGTTCTAATGCTGAGAGAATCTGACAAGCTTACAGATTACATACTTTCAAATTAAATGCTATATTTATTTCGTTCCTCCACAGCATTACTTTAAATAGAGCACAATTACATTTATCAAGGCACTGCCTGTACGTGAAAATTTCATACAGCGTAAGAGACGGACAACATACTTTATGCTAAAGCGATTCAATAAAGTCACTTTATGGAGGGAAAAATGAAACTTGTGTAACAATATTTATCACAGCTTGTTCCATTCGGACTTCCTTGTAAACTATCTTGAGTTCTTGACATTCAATGAACTAAATCTTGCACAAAGTATGTTATCTTTTGTTTTTATTGACATATTACCAGTTATGAAAAACATATATACAAAGCTACATCTCGTCATGACATCGAAGCTGAGGTACTGTTTTTCGCATTGGATTTCTCACGAAGTGACATTGATTCTCGCTTCAACACATTAAGTAATGTCTGAGAGCTTTCCAATATCTGAAAGAGGCAAAATATTTCATCATCAATTATTAATTAGTATTTTATAAAACAATTTTATAAAACAAATGAACATAGGAATAAATCTTGTAAGTAAACAACAGTAAAAGAAGCAGATGCAAAATAAGAGTTGTAAGAAACCTGTTTTCTAATTGATAATGTTTCAATTTTTTAAATTAGTCTTTTTTTTATTTTCTTAGAGTCAGTGAAGGGTCAATAAAGGCAATTTTATGGTACATGTACATTAAAACCTATTTAGCAGTATTTTTCTGCATATAATATCAAATCCAATTTCAAGGGCCATAGATTTGTCCCTCCCCCACAGTATTTTAATCATTTGGTGACTGTCTACTTAAACAGATACATGTATATAGTACTGACAAAACGCAGTATTAAGCTGTAGATATATGGCATGTCACATTATCTTGACACTGGGCCACCAATCCTGGTACTATCCTTAATGCTCATACAATATTGCAGTTCAGACTCTACACAGGCTGTACAGCAAAAAGAAGGAAACTAGCTGTCCCACTATGGGTCTCATTTATCAAGGGAGCAATGTTAATTTAACAATTATGGTATTCAGCCACAAGGTGACCATTTGTGCCAAAATATATAAATTCTGACAGTTGGTTTCACAGAAGAATTTTGAAATTTTCTATACATAGTATAAAAGGAAACTAGCTGACCCCCAAGGGGCCTCATTTTTTAAGGTATCTTCTAATTTCTTCCAGGCGGTTTCAGAGGAGATCCTGATGTTTTTAAAAGAAATTTGTTGACACCACAAGATGGATGAAGGGTGATCCCAATACATCACCATGATCACTTTGTGGGTTGGTGAGCTAAAAATATTTAAGGTGCAAAAAGGTAAAAATTTCTAGCCCACAATACTTCTAGCCAAAGGCTTGACTTTGCACCTGCTAGGAAACATACCTTCATATATGCTCCTTCAGTTTCTGCAATGGTCTTATCAAATTCATTTCTTGAGGCCATTTTCTTACTTAGACTCTCATTAACTTTTGCCAGTCTCTCTGTAAGGATCCTGATATCATTTGTAATTTTTGTTTTTCTTCCTCCTCCTGCATTATTGACTTGTGCAGCTCATCCCTCTTTCCACACAAGGTCGTTAATACCTAGAACAGATAAATAAAACGATGTTGGACCTTTTTTTTTTAAAATGGTATTTATTTGTTTGTTGGGTTTATCATTCCACTGACAGTATTTCAGTCATTTGGAGACTATGTCTACTTGAGACAGATATAGTGTTGCCACACTGCAGTATCACTCCGCAGACATGTGGCATGATATACCCAGGCCTCCTTCTGACCACTAGCCCCAGGCTAGATAAAATTGTTAGGGGCTAGTTAAAGTCCCTAGCTGGATAGTCCAACGGGCTATTTATTGAGAGGAAATGTCCCTTTTTCATAAGGCCACAAAAATATTTTCATTTGTATGCTCCTTTCTACCCATCAAAATGGCCTCTACACAATTATTTTTTAAGGTCTTTTAGTTGATTTTTTTTATATTTTTGTGTCCATTCCGTAGAAAAGAGGCACTTCCAGCTATATTTTTATCATTTGAAATTAAAAAAATACTACCTACCTACCCAACCCTGGAATTCAGGGTCGGAGCACTACAAATTTACACAATAAAAAAAAAAAAAAATTTACATGATGCTTTTGAATTTGATGTGAATATGCAGTGTCTTAACGTATTACAAATATAAGTGAAATAAAGAGAACATATTGTTATTTTTCCCAATTTTTCCACAATTTTGATATCAAAAGTTGGGGGCTACCATTATTTACTAGGGCTACTAGCTTTTTCTCGCAGGTAGTCCCCAGAAAATGGTTAAGGGCAAGGTCTGATACCACACCAAGTCCACATTATCCTAACACTGGGTCAACCAGTCCTGCAACTACCCTTATATGCTGAGCACCAAGCAAGGGAGCTATACAGTACCACTTTTTACAACTTTGGTATGTCGTGGCCACGGATCAAACTCACGACCTCCTGCTCCAGAGGCGGACACTCTAACCACTTCACCATTGGGGACAGTAGGAAATTAATGCGAAGGAGCAAGGTCTGATATATTTATCCAAGACCAATGCACCACTCTCTCAAAAGGTTTAAAGTGTGGAAAATTTGAAATTTGAATTTGGCCAAATTTTTTTCCTTCAAAAATTTGGGAATTTTAATTAAAAAAAAATTTTTAAAAAAAAAAAAAAAAAAGCATTTTTTAGAAATATTGTAAACCTTTTTCAAAGACCATCTTATCATGTTCTATTTTGAAAAAACTGTGATTTCTATTTGATGGCAAATGATTATGAATTTGTCAAAAACGAAGAAAAGCAAAATAAAATCAACTTCACAAATTTATCTTAATTCCAAGTGTCAAATATTTTTTCTTCTTTTTCTAGTTATTTGTACTTGTGCTTTGTCATACAATGGTATGAAATATCAACATCTTGCAAACAGTAATATTTCATAAACAAGAAGTGTTCCTTGGATCACATGTGTCACCTGCATAAAAAAAAAAAAAAAAAAACATGATGGAAAAAATGTAACAGACAAAGAGAAGTGATGCTTATATGTCACCTCTGCTTGCAGCAGGTGAAACAAAAATAAATGGCTCCTATTTTCTGCATTTTGTGAGCCCAATTTCGCATCAAGACCTACCATTTCAAATTTTAATTCTAAACTAATGATGAAAAGAGTAACAAATATGCTATGCAATCAGTCCCAAAGAAAATAAAAGATACCAATTAAGATTTATTTCCTTCTTTTCTGCTTTTTATTCCAAAATTTTGTAAATAAAACATTTAACACATTGAAGGTGTATCCAGTACCAATGAATGATAAATATTTACAACTAATAAAAAATGACTTAAAATTACTAGATTTAAAATCATTAATATTCAACTTCTGCAAAAGCTGTGAAGTAAACACTGTACCTAACCTGTACCTTAGAGGGCTCAAGCTCCCCCAGCTAGCCTGATCATACAATTTTCTAGGTGACTAAAATTGCCTTGATTGGGTAAATGCTTGTGGTAAGTAGTGGAATTCCCCAATGTGAGTACCTTACTGAAATTAAAGTTAGCTAAATGACCAGTCACCCAGGATGACCCCTGCTGTGAGAGCATCCGTTGTTTCTCTTATCTCTGCTGTCACCTTGGCAACATCATTGTGTCTGCTTTAATCTGAATCGGGGGCCTCTGTGGCCGAGAGGGTAAAGTCATTGACTCTAACACTCACTCAGCCTCTCACTGTGTGGGTTCGAATCCCAGCAGGGTCATTCGGATTTTCATGTGAGGAAGCCTTCCAGCTGGCTTGCGGTAGGTCGGTGGTTCTACCCAGATGCCTCCGTGCATTCGGGGTCTTCCTCCACCTGTAATTAGCTGGACATCTAATAATAATACAGTAATACTGTATTGTGCAAAGAAAATAATAACCTTCTCAATCACTTTCATTTTCATATTTAAACTTTTTTTTTCTTCAATTTATTTTTTATTTTTATGAGATTTAATATAGCCCAAGAGTCCCCCAGCTGTACTAGAGCTCACAACCAAGCTTTGCAGCCATTGCCATAATATTTTAGTTTGAACCCCGGCTACCATCTATGGCTTTGTATGCAAGAAATCTTTACAGAGGATGTGAGTCTAGTACTGGTCCTTCCCAAGAACTATGGTTAGGTTAACTGCCCGCACTGAAGTTGATTTTAGGGACAAAAAACATAAAAATGAAGAAAATTTGCTGATGTAAAAATTTCGAACCCAAGGAATAGAACTTCTTTGCCCAAGGCTTTGATTTCAATATATAAATCATGTATCTAACGATGAAAAAGCTACCATTTTCCCCCAGGTACCCCTAAGAATGCATCTCCACATCCTAGAATCATTTTTTGCCGGGGAAGGGGGGGGGGGGGTGGCATGTCTGCCCAAGGCTTAGATTTCAATATATAAATCATATTTCTAACTTTAAAAAAGCTACCATATTTCCCCCAGATACCCCTCAGAATGCATCTACGTCATCCTAGAATTACTGTATTTATTTTTTTTTCAGGGGAGCCGGTCATGGACTCCCTATAATCTCTACTGAGTTCTGCTCCGGTTATTTTTTTCGTATTGGCCAGAACGAAAAATATAACCGGAGCGGATCTCAGTAGAGATTAGGACTCCCTAGCACTGATTACAATCCGTTTTGGCCCCCCCCCCCCCACACACACCCCAGTTGAAAAATTCTAGACCCGGGCCTGTTTTTAACACATGCATATAAAATTTTGCTTTCCAAAAATTGACAATCTGCTTTGGATTTATATGCATGAAAGGGTACGTGTGACTCAATCAATGCAAACTCTTACATACGGACAAGTTTCAATTAAATCATGGACTTTACATTTCTAATAAAGACAGCATCAACAATATCATTCAACGGGTCTCTTAATACAAGACCCTGTACGGATTAAATGTTTTTTTAACGGTGTAAACCTGTTTTCAAAAATAAAATATCTAGAATTTATTACTCTACTTCAATGGGAAAACACGAATGTAACATACATTTAACAAGTTCATTGTTGTAGCTTTGCAAGGCTGCACCTTGTTGAGACATCTCTGAAAGTTCGTGGAAGATTAATTATGTTTTAAATATTATTTCAACTTGTCTGGACGGAATTTTTTGTTTGTATTAAATCCAGTTGAGTAAAACGTCATCGAAATCTGTGTATAATTTTCGGAAACCTTTGTCCTGTCTCTAAGACGCATTGTTACTTCCCCTGCTTTCGTTTGATCTACACGGTATGAAAAATGGTTACAAACTGAGACAACAGGACATCCCGGCCACCCCACCCCGTCAGTTTATTATTACGTCATGTTCTGTGTACTACATTGTAATTGTAATTCAGTTAATTCTAGTAAATTTCAATATGATTGATAAATCTCCAGCCTTTTAAAATAATTCGTTACAGGTTGACAGTGGTGGCTTAAAGGGGCGCGAAAACTATTGAATCATTGAACTATTTAAAAATTCCGTAAAGAATAATGGAAATTAAAGACACGCTCGTTATGTGTTAAACAGATGTATCAATTCTTTTGCTTTTGTTGCCAATCGTAATTCAACAAATTAACAGTTGAAAACACTGTTGATAGATCTAGCAAAGAGTGGATTGTAAATACTACTTTACTTTAATTGGCCTGTCTTGAGAAAATTTATATATATTTTTTTTTTCCAGACAACTTTAGGATGTAATCTGCTATAACACTGTACAATGATATTGAATAAGTGCAGTCCGAAGCAGGCCCGGATTTATCGAAGTGGGGTGTGTGTGGGGGGGGGGGGGGGGGGTGTATAAAGAACATCTCCACTGTCACCTTGTCAACAGCACTGTGCTTTAATAATCAGTCTAACGCTTTAAGTTTTACTAAGTGTATACAATTGAGCGTCTGAATGTCACAGACATCAGTTGATGTACTGCATGATAGCATTAGTATGAACTTAAGTCATATATTTTGCATATTATAGTAAAATTAATAAACGAGGATCAACTCAAACCAATATTATAAACGAGCTTTGAACTGCGTAATCACGGTCGAAACGAAAAATATATGAACACTTTTTACGGACGGCTTGAATTAATCTCTCTCTCTCTCCTACAGAAAAGACGAAAAAACTTGAATAAAAAAATAAGTTGTTTGTTTCCACTAACATCTCGGGAAAAAAAATAGGGACGGTAAGTCGGCTAAACTTGTTTTTTTTATTTTTAACTTTTTGCTTTTCAACCGTAATACCGTAATAGCCCGAATGCTTCGAAAAAAATTAAGGGTCGGAATAAAAAAAAAAAAAAGGTCGCCGGGTTACTGGAAACAAGTAACTTTCTTTATTGCATGTAAATCTTTTTATTTAAATCAAAAGGATTCGGATTTAAAACAACAAATGCTTAATAATAGATATGTCAATGTAAATAAAATCTAATAAAATAATAACCTTATCAATACTATTGATACTAAAATATATTTTTCAGAACTCGCAACCTAGCCTTGCAGCCATTGTCATAAATTCGTATTTATGGCACTATATATTATATAGAAGCAAATCAAGGATCTATATATGGGGTTAGTGGGCTGTGAGATCGAGGCCCAGCTAAGCGATTCTAAGCATGAACCTCTTATACGTAACGTTATACGCCCACATATCAAAACATCGTGCATATCGAAAACACTGCTTGCAAAAATAAGCGCACAAATATTGTGTTGAATTTTGATAACAATCAACCGATACGTGCCCTTTATATGCATATTTTATGTGAAATGACAGTTTCCGCACAATTTAACGTTTGAAAGGCTTCATGTATTGACTTTATATTTAGTATGCAAGTATAAAATCAAATACAGGTCAAGTTGGGTTTGGTAACAATTTTAATCCACTGGTTCATGATAGAATTGATTGATCAGTTCAATTATTTTCTATTACAAATAATATAATAAATTATTATTTAAATGAAAACTTATTTTTCTTATATTTTCTATCCACTTTTACGATAGACCATCATCCATGAAATTTGCAACAATAGCAAAGCCGCTTCTCCCATATTTTAACCAAGAGCACTTTGTACTATATGATAGCCTCATACGAATTTGACTTCGGGCGTATTTTTGCACCGCCTCAGCGGCGTTCTTGTTGTTGTGTGAGAGGGTATTTTACCCCAGCTGCACTTAAAAGCATGCTCATTATTTTACGATTTTAAATAAAATTACTGTGAACACTATTCGAAATTTAATTATCTATTAGATCTTATAATGCTTCTTGCATGAAACTGAATGGGTCCTGTTTTGAAGAATGTAAGTTTCCATGTCAATTATGATAATTAGACATTTCAAAAATTCAAAAAGTCCCGCAAATTAAACTATTGAGTAACTTAACTCCAGCTCCTAATAGCGCTGTACATTAAAAATAGGTACCAGTCATTACTTCCGTTTTGTCATAGTAACCCGTTGCTAGGATCCAAACTCCATTTTGTTTATGCACAAACAAAGGCGTTGACATATTGCTCTCAAGCTTTCTTGAAGTTATATCACAGAAACAGTTATTTCTATCTAAAGATAAATATGACAGCTTTAATAAAGAGGTAACTATGTATTTACAACTTTTTTTTTAGATATCAACAACAAATACCACCAGAATACCTTTTTTCTTGTTAAGTCACAGGAAGCTGATGTTTCGTGTCACTTGAAACAATGTGTAACCAACGTAATACCACAGGTATTTGACACTCACTAAAGTATTTGTCAGGCTATATATAATAATTTTATGAATGATGATTGTTTTGATCATGTAGCGACACCTGCAGGTGGAGCCAGTGGTCTTTTTTCAAGAAATACCGCGATACCAGAGAATCATGGGATTTTTTATGTATGACAAACATGGCGAACAAAAACATGTTTTAAAACATTATTAGAAAGACTGAAAGAAATAAATTGTTTTCACATTATAGTACAAAGGTGGAATAACAGTGACATACAGAAATAAATTTCAGATAAGACTTCACTGATATTTTATTCCCGTTCATGTCGTTAGTACCGCGATATGAGGGAACACCATCCTACTAAGACTTTAAATTTAACCAGTAAATCATTCCCAAATACTGGTAATGTATTTATTACGTATAACTAAAATAAATATATATTATTTTTATTTGAAAGACCAAAATTATAGCTGTAGTCTATATTTATTGAGTTGAAATTTATTTTCTATAGATTCAGACTAGTCAAAGGATACAGTGTAGTTCCAGACTTACAGAGAAATTTCAATATGACATTTTTTACATATGAGACAGAAAATGATTTGTGAATGCCTAATTAAAAAAAAAGGCATTTGGAGCCGTATAAAAATTTCTATACTAGACACTGTGCATTTGGAGTAATTTGAACCATTAAAAATCATGTATCAAACCGAGTTCAACATTCATTCATCAAATGTTGATAAGAATTATTTTAAAGAATACAGGTTTAAATTGTGATTTTATCTTTTTTTTTTATCTTCTAGAAAGTACATAATTCTGGACATAACCTAAACAAATTCAATACATATTTTCTACTGGTAGGTGACATCAATCCAGCCCAACCAAAATAAGCTCCACCAAAATGTGTATTGTTTGTGTCTAACGCATAGGTAATTATAATTTAATGAATAAGAGGCCTCATTTATATGGAAATGTCAATTCTAAACATGGATACAGAAAAGTAGAAATAACACTGCACGGGCGTACTTTAACGATTTATCATTATTGCAGTGGTTTGATGCGAGAATATAGGTTTCCAAATTGAAAATGCTCGTTTTAGATAAAATTCAGTGTTACAGTGGTATGTATTTTCTACGTCACTTTTATCTTACAAACATGTCTATATTTTCACTAGTTTTCTGACAATGACAGGTGTGTACGTTTATGCCTGAATACGCACCTGCACTAGACCTTCTGGTGCTGTGCCAGACATTCCAAAAGGTTTTTAGGGATCTGACACAGGACTCCATGGGAAATAAGTTGAAAAACTTAATGGGTTATCCTGTGTAGTATATCTGTCTCAGAATTCATTGGCTCAAATGTTCGAACCAAAACTTATACAATTGTGATATTTGATATTTGTTATTAGTATCATATGTGCTATATAATTCTGTGATTTTGATATATAATCTGTGATATTTGTAATTATGACATATATATTCACGAATCTGTCTGTCTGTCTGTCTGTCAGTCAGTCAGTCAATCATTTGGTCCTGTAATTTTACAAGATTCACAGGACCGAAATTAACTTTACATGAGCGAACTCAAACAACACGATTTCATTATTGTTTATCATTGACTTCCTTCATTTTATTAAGTAATTTCGACTTTATCACCATATCTTTATAGATTCCTAATTTAAATAAATGAAATTTCAGCATTAAGGTCAGTCATATGTGAATATAGTAAACATTGTAGCTAGAACAAGGTTCTCTTCCCTTTCACAGCTTCAGAACAAGGTTCTCTTCCCTTCCACAGCTTTAGAACAAGGGTCTCTTCCCTTCCACAGCTTTAGAACAAGGGTCTCTTCCCTTCCACAGCTTTAGAACAAGGGTCTCTACCCTTCCACAGCTTTAGAACAAGGGTCTCTACCCTTCTACTGCTTCAGAACAAGGTTCTCTACCCTTCCACAGCTTTAGAACAAGGGTCTCTTCCCTTCGACAGCGCTTTAGAACAAGGGTCTCTTCCCTTCCACTGCTTCAGAACAAGGTTCTCTACCCTTCCTCAGCTTTAGAACAAGGGTCTCTTCCCTTCCACAGCTTTAGAACAAGGGTCTCTTCCCTTCCACTGCTTCAGAACAAGGTTCTCTACCCTTCCACAGCTTTAGAACAAGGTTCTCTACCCTTCCACTGCTTCAGAACAAGGTTCTCTACCCTTCCACTGCTTCAGAACAAGGTTCTCTACCCTTCCACAGCTTTAGAACAAGGTTCTCTACCCTTCCACAGCTTCAGAACAAGGTTCTCTTCCCTTCCACAGCTTCAGAACAAGGTTCTCTTCCCTTCCACAGCTTCAGAACAAGGTTCTCTTCCCTTCCACAGCTTTAGAACAAGGTTCTCTTCCCTTCCACAGCTTTAGAACAAGGGTCTCTTCCCTTCCACAGCTTTAAGAACAAGGGTCTCTACCCTTCCACTGCTTTAGAACAAGGGTCTCTTCCCTTCCACAGCTTCAGAACAAGGTTCTCTTCCCTTCCACAGCTTTAGAACAAGGTTCTCTACCCTTCCACAGCTTTAGAACAAAGGTCTCTTCCCTTCCACAGCTTCAGAACAAGGTTCTCTTCCCTTCCACAGCTTCAGAACAAGGGTCTCTTCCCTTCCACAACTTTAGAACAAGGGTCTCTACCCTTCCACAGCTTCAGAACAAGGGTATCTACCCTTCCACAGCTTCAGAACAAGGTTCTCTACCCTTCCACTGCTTCAGAACAAGGTTCTCTTCCTTCACAGCTTCAGAACAAGGTCTCTACCTTCACACTTCAAAAGGCACTCCTTCCCCAATCGAACAAGGTCTCTACCCTTCCACAGCTTCAGAACAAGGGTCTCTACCCTTCCACTGCTTCAGAACAAGGGCCTCTACCTCACTTCCTTCCACAGCTTCAGAACAAGGGTCTCCTTCACGCTTCACAAGGCTCTACCCTTCCACAGCTTCAGAACAAGGTTCTCTACCCTCCACATTCAACAGTCTCCTTCCACTGCTTTAGAACAAGGGCTCTTCCTTCCATCTTAGACGTCTCTTCCTTCACGCTTCAGAACAAGGTTCTCTCCCTTCCACTGCTTCAGAACAAGGTTCTCTACCCTTCCACTGCTTTTAGAACAAGGTCTCTCTCCTTCCACAGCTTAGAACAAGTCTTACCCTTCCACAGCTTTAGAAAAGGTCTCTACCTTCCACAGCTTCGAACAGGTCCGACCTTCCAGCTTAGAACAAGGTCTCTACCCTTCCACAGCTTCAGAACAAGGTTCTCTACCCTTCCCACTTCAGAACAGGTCTCTACCTTCCATCTTTCAGAACAAGGGTCTCTCCTCCGCTTCAGAACAGGTTCTCTTCCTTCCACAGCTTAGAACAAGGGTTCTTCCTTCACGCTTAAACAAGGTCTTACCCTTCCACACTTCAGAACAAGGTTCTCTACCCTTCCACATGCATTACGTCTTAACAGCTTCCACAGCTTCACTCACTGCTCAGACTACTAGGTTTTATACCTTTTGCCACAGTTCATGAAAGGTTCTTATTCCATCCTATTCACTCAATTGTCCTCAACCATTTCACACTTTAATAATATTCTTTTAGACCCAAGGTGCTCTACTTGTACAGCTCGAATACAATCTCTCGTCCCTTACCAGACTTCGAGAACATGTTCTCTACATCTACGACAGCGTTACCTACCACAGCGAGTTAGACTATTCATCTATGTTCAAGCTTTTGAATGGTGTACTTCGAATGTTGCGATACATGTCTCTAAATTTCAGCTCAGAAAACATACTCGAACTGCATAAGCGCCCTCAATTAAGCGACATAATGTGCACATATATTTGCGTGTACAGATGTTATCACATATTGAGATATTGAGCAAATCAACATAATTCGGCAATTAATCGCAAATATCTTTTTTAGATCGCGATATGGATGCTCTACATATGATTAACAGACGCAATACATACTCTCCCAGTCCGCAATTACCCATGACTTGCGGAGAACATGCGGAACAGAGCGGATAACAGCGAGTGTATTGCATATTAATTGCGTATGTTATGCGTATGTTTTGTAGATGTATTTCGAATGTTTTGCGAATGGCATTCGCAATCAAAATTTTGTGCAGCTCAGAAAAAATCTCGGGAACGGAAATAAGCGCCACTGCGAATAAGTGCGGACATGTGCAAATGTTTGCCGTCAAATACCAGCATGTATCACGAATATTGAGGATATTTGACGAATATCAACAAATTTTGAGCGCAATTCATTCGCAAATCATCCTTTTCTTCAGTGGGAGCGGGCCATAAGTACGAAAAAATCGCTTTTACAAATTTTCGCTTTACATGAATTTCAAATATACGAACTTGTGTTTCCTGTAGTTATGGAAAACTTTTCGAAATACCATCAATTATCATGATTAGGCTTTACAGATCAATGGGGAATTCAAAATATGACGTCATCGGAAGTAATTTGGGAAGGTGTTTTTCGTCTCTTTTTTAAAAAAGGAACGATATTTTTACATTTGAATAGATAAATACCAATCAAAGCTATAACATTTGATTAACAATGATATAAGATACCGTGAATTGAACTTTTTAATGAAAAAGAATCGCATTTCCGAATCATGGCTTGTTATGACAAAGAATATCGGAAGTTGGCCGATCTTTGCCGACATTTGCCGAGCCCATTAAGGTTTCTCTACATTAAAATTGTCATGGTGCCCCTAGAACTCTCACCAGATTACCATAAGTCTAATTACAACAATCCAGGTTACCTGATTTTTATGGATGCGCGTTATTATCGATATATCGGTATATCGCGATTCGGGCCGGCACGATACGTATCGGTACATTGTTGGGGCAAAACCTTTTTCATTCTTTCTACTTGTCATTTACTTTGTTTTTTAAATACAAACACTAATTTAGTTAGCTTACTTAGGACTTCATTTGCGTGTAGACTGGACTGAGTTTTGAGTGCATTTCAACCGCGAGAGTAGATACACTCAGGGCTCTCGATCTCCATTATTTAGTACCTGTATAAGGCACCATTCCAGCCAAAAAGTATGTTTCCAACCCCCCTCCCCCACCCACACCCGCACACACACACAAATGAAAATGTAAGAGCACACACTGTAGACTTACTAATCCGGTTAATTAAAAAAAAAAGTATGGATGAAATCGGTCGTATGGTGATATCTTCGCCATCCATGAGACCCCCCCTCCCAATCCCCCGCCCTCAAAAAAAGAAAAAGAAATAAAATATGACGTCGTAGTGGAAAATGTTGCAATTTGCTCTAAAATAACGATTCTGTGGCGAAATATGCCGCCTGAACGACAAATATAACAAGTCAGAATAATTCGCATTTGGAATTTTCTTCCGCAATTGCAATCACAGCAAGCATGCATTTTGTGAAAGAGAATAATATAGAAGTCGCTCATAATATTGAAACTTCCCTTATTCAGTTATGATAAAGAAAATAAAGCAATAACAGTTTTAACTTTCCAAATTGGAAGCATATTATGGACGTTAAGAAACATTCACTTTCAGTCTATTCTTCTTCATGAATCATGCCATTTGACATTCCTTCTACAAAACAAATAGATTGCCAGAATGTTAACATGTCACAACATTAAAATTAACAAGCATCTTATCTCAATGATTCAAGGAAATTACAACATTTAGAGCTATTTATATATTATTCATTTTCAACGTTATTTTCACTCAATAAATGCACGTAAGTTAAAAAAAGTATATGATGTTCATAGCTATAAAATATGGTGATACGTATCGCGATATGTTTGCAGAATATCGCAATATATCGCGATACGAAATTCTTGCGATACCATCCCTACTGATTGTACCTAGTTACCTTCAGCAGCATAAAGTATTTATAAGAATTTAGCTGAGTTGACTAGGGGCCTCATTTTTCAAGAGATCAATTTCATTATGACAATAATATTAGAAGGCTATGAGGTGGACATTTGTAGCCAAGGAAATTTAATTTTGGCCATTGGTTTCACATAAGAAGAATTTTGAATTTTAAGTTAAGAATATACGCTTCCCATCGGGCTTCATTGTTCAAGGGATCATTTTTTAACAGTTATGACAAAGGGCCATGTGATGATTGTTTGTGTCGGTTGGAATTCACAGAAAAAGAATTTTGGAATTACCTATACCATGGGATCGGATTCATTTTAACAACTATAGAGAAGGCTATATGATGTGACTATTTGTGATAATTTAAATTCAATTCCGACTATCGATTTCAAAGGAGATGAGTTTTTAAGATTTTAAGATGATTCTATTGGTTGCCATGAAAACCACAGTCCTGCACTTTTGTGAATGGTCATCCAAGGGTTTCATAAATTTCTGTCCAATGGTTTCATAAGATATATCTTAAAGCAAATTGTTGACGACGCACGACGACGGACACAATGTAATCAAATTAGCTCACCTTGAGCACATTTTACTCTAGTCAGCTAAAAGCAAAACTCCATAAAAATATGTACATTTTTTTTCACAAGTGTCTCTGCAAGAATTCTGGGAAAACATAATGGAAATTGTAGAACGATTATAAAAATGATATAATATACGAATAATTACCTGTTTGACGTTTCGCTCTGGGAAGTAATTTTCTCCATTGGTAAAGCGTTCCTTTTATTGTTACGTACCTCAGACGTCAAACACACTATAATATTCTACAGTGCAGATATTTATGATGCTCGGTCCGAAACAGTGCATCTTAGTGAAGTGTTTCGATAAACAACTATATTTTTATCAAAGAAACTGTAATTTAGCCAGGCTACTATATTCAAATACTTTTTTTTAAACGAAGCATATATTTAAGCCAGCTGTTATCTCAACAAACAAATGTGCGTAACTGTTAGAGGTATCAAGTTTGGCTACCAGTAGACAGTTAAACTCCCATAACGCGTGTGCACCCTGAAAACATTTATTTAGATTGACAAAAGATTTAAATTGGGCCTATATATCGTCCATTGAAAGCCAGAAGGGGCTATCAGCCCTCTTTTTACATATGCTGGTAGCCCCTTTTGGCATTCAACTGACGATATATGATTTATTCACCAACGGTCATCGACGACAAGATAAATGACACTTGATACAATATGTAGACTATATTTACCATTCAAAATAAGGAAGGACAACAAAAAGGTCCTATGAGAAATCATATATGTATTAAAAATTAACTAACTCCAGAAGAAATTGTGTGTAAATAGTGAAAAAACAACAACAAAAAAAAACACACACACAAAAAAAACGGGTCATTATATCAAATCGAGAAATAATTGATTGTTTTTTCTTTCCAGAAATGATATTTTTCTGAATAGTAACAAAATTGGGTATTGCATGGTTAAAGAAATGGCGATATGTCTAAACCATCTAGACCATTTACATTTTCATCAAACAGAAGCTACTGCACTTTTACGGGATCTATGTTCCCTATTACCTTAACCCTAACTTAAACAATATAGAATGCTAACTACCCTAAAAAGGTGTGGGCTGCACTTGCGTTTTTACTCGAATGGATAATGTGCGATTGCTAAGCTAAATCGGATTCAGTGTCGACACCTTGTTGCTTAGTAATAAGGTCTTAGTCGATTCTTCATACAGTGCATCTTCCTTCGGGCAAAATTAAAACAGATTTTCTTTTTAAATTCAATTATACGTATATTGATGTTACATTGCTGAGTGTATCATTCGATAAGATCAGATAAGACAAGTACAAATTCGGTGTCTTCATTGTAAGTTTTAAAAACATAGCAGTCTTTATTTATTTTTCTCCAAAGGTATCAGATTAAGATACATTTTCAATTACAAATACCAATATATATGCCTCTGACTGTTCACGATTTTAAACAAATTAATCTCTGTACGGAATTAAATTAATATAAAGTTTTCTCAATCTTGTTAAATGGATTGTGTTCAAGAACAAATGGTTGAAGTGGGTCAACCGTCACGGCTGTTTGTAATGATAGGACATTCTGACTTTTCAAAATTTTAAAAAGTCCCGCAAATTAAACTATTGAATGACTTGATCCCAGCTTCTAATGACGTTGTGCATTAGAAATGGGAACCAGTCGATACTTCCGTTTTGTCATAGCAACTCGTTGCTAGGATCCAGACTCCATTTTGTGTTTGCACAAACAAAGGCGTTGAAATATTGCTCTCAAGTTTTCTTGAATTTATATCACAGAGTCAACTTCTTTTGTCAAAAGATAACTATGAATACTTCAATAAAGAGGTAACTATGTACTCACAACATTTTTTTTTGTTAAAGATCAACACAAAACGACATCAGAATACTTTGTATTCCTGTGAGGTCACAGGAACTGGCGTTTTATTATCGCACGATACTCTATTCCGACGTATCACTTTTCCTATGCCTTTTTTGTTTTAACCCCGTTTTTTATTAAATAGATATCGCATAACGTCATTCTTACAAGTTTTGTTTGTCAATATAATTTGTCCTATAACAGAGGTCTCAACTAGTCTACTAAAGAAAAATCCATGGAAAATAAGATTTGGTCAAATTCAACCGAATTGTGAATGAATGGAAATTGCCGTCAGGCAAAAATGTGGAAGGGAAAACTGTAATTGCTTATAATAAAATAAACAACCACGAGTGCGTACACTGAAAACTGGGAGGGTATTACCGGTGGTCGTATATTACCGGGTATTCATAAATGATAAGAATAATTTTGCCTCAGTTTCATTTGCTTGCTAATAGTAAATGTAACAGCCTATAAGTAACCCCTGTCGGTGAGAGATTTGTGCCAGTGGGCTGGTATCTTAGTCGGTAGAGCACTCGCCCTGTCAGCGAGGGGTCCTGGGTTCGAGCTCCGATCTGATCTTTCTCACCTGGTTACGTAAACACAAAGATCTACTATATCTGTCAAAACTCGACATTGGGTATACGTTCACTTCCAACTGATTGAGATTTTGCATTTCTTTGAAACAGACAATTTCTAATGTTGGCATTTGATCTTTGAAAAACAAGTAAGTGAATACATGCATCGGTAATACCCCCCCCCCCGAAAAAAAACTATGCTGAAATATATAGAGTAGTGTTTACATTGTCAATCATTTCATTAAAGTCCCAGTATCTTAAAGTTGTTAGAGCTAAATCCGATTGCACCTACAACGTGTATGTCTCTGTGTGAATTTCATCCCGAAAGACATTGAGAAATGCCTAATTTATAGGAAAATTACAAGCTGTGGCTGTCTCGTTCTATATTTAGCTCAGAACAACGTCAGCACAAAATTAACATACACGTTTTTTTAGAAGTCCGTGAATTTTCTTCATACTAGTATCTCCTCTTCTTCGGTGTATCAAGATTTATTCAAGCTATAGCAAAAGTCCATGAACTTCTGAAACACCCCATGTACACCGAGACATCCGTGATTTTACTGAACAGTGTGTTTCAGAACAAGCTCCGCCCATTTTTCTCATTATATTGCGGTCTGAACAACTGAGGATCCAGGGGGATGTAAATAAATATTTCATTATGTAGGGTTAATCAATATTAAGAAGCTAATCAAGCATCATTAGAGGCTTTGCCATTTCGAAATTTTGAAGAAAAAAAAAATTCCCTTGAAAATTCTAAGCTAAAACGTACTGGGGCTTTTAAGAAGAAATTGTTTTAGAGAAGTGACTTTTATCTGTTTCGTAAATGAAATGTTTAAGCTCATTGAAAGATAAATAGTTCATATATGTGCTTCTTCTTCTATTTGCAAGTTATTTGGAAGCTAAATTCCACTGTAATACAATTTTAAACACAGCCCACAAGAATATTCAAATAGATAAACGCTTATTTTTGGCCTAAATGATTACGAACGGTCATCGATAACAAGGTAAATCATACTTTACCGTCTTCGGTGGCCGAGTGGTTAGAGCGTCTGCCTCGGGAGCGGGAAGTCGTGGGTTCAATCCCCGGCCGCGACATACCAAAGTCGTAAAAAAATGGTACTGTTATAGCTCCCTTGCTTTGCGCTCAGCATATAAGGGTAGTTGCAGGACTGGTTGGCCCGATGTCAGGAATGTGACTTGTTGTGGTATAATGCCACATGTCTACTGCGTGATACTGCAGTGTAGCAGCACTATATCTGTCTCAAGTATACATTGTCTCCAAATGACTGAAATACCGTCAGTGGGACGTTAAACCCATCAAACAAACAAACAAATCACACTGTCGCAATACAACGTATGGCCTACTTTTATCATAGTTTTCTCTCCACAGATGCTATTTTATGTTTTGCCTATTAAAGATAGATCGATATGTCTATGCCAACTAGCACATTTACAATCGGATTTCGCGCTCTAAAAAGTTTACCATTGAGCTGCAACTCTGTTTGTCCCCATCCCTCACCCTTTCTAAAGTTCTAGCATATCATAACAGCAAATCGTTGGAATTTTTACTCGATTAAATTAAGTGCTATTTCTCAACTAACGTACGTATGCCAGCGTATGAGAAAAATGCCTTTACGTTCGCATACGAAGATATATGTTCGCTAGAGTTAGGTTAGGCATATATGTCATTTACGTTTCAAACATACTGTCATACGTCGGTGTATGTTCTCAAATGTAGCCGCCGAAAAATAATTCTGAACATGTTCTACCCTTTTTAAGCGTATATTAGCGTATTATTAATTATATTTAAACTTTATTTATTTTACATCGATTACGAAACAAGTTATCACAACTTATATTAATCACTCTCGATGGCTGTGGTGGCGGCGTATGTGGTCATTATTATGGGAGGAGTTTTCATGCTCTGCCTATACGTCAGTTATACGGAACACATACGCTATTTTACCCTTCTTATTCATTTATCAAGGACAATCGTCGAAAATTTGGTTTTTATGCCCCCCCAAAATTTTGCCAATCTCACTATTTAAAGTCATCTCCTATATATACGCTACGCTACATGAGGAGATCTTACCGTAGGAAGAACGTGTACTTTAGCCAGATTGGTGGTTTTCTATACGTCCTCTCATGCGAAAGAGTGTGACAGGGACATAAGCCCAGTCAGATTCGATGCCGACACCTCGCCGTGACCTAGGTATATAGATATATGGTCTTAGTCTACATGTATTCTACACACATCTAGAAGAGCTGAATTCTGACTACATACTATTTGAAGCTCTTTTGAGACTACACGTGGGCGATGGCTGTCAGTCTCTCTGACGGTTAAAATCTAATAACAAAACTCTCTAAAGGAAATATGTACATTCAGTATTTTTTAACGCTGGGTTAAAAAAAGAACTTGTTCAAATACAGAAAGTATTCATCCTACTTTAGTTTCAACAGCATCTCTGAATATTTAATGCATCCTCTGAACGCATTGAAATTAAAATATTGCATCCATCCTGAGCGAGATGAAAACAGTTCATACATATTGTCTATCTATGGATATAAGATATGAAAAGTTATAATATCGGTGGCTTCACTTTAAGTTTTACAAACATGGCGGATGTACATATTCTTTGTATGTACATGTATTATGTAGGAATCAGATTATGATATATGTATAATTACAAACATCCCAAACTTATCCTCTGACTGTTCACGATTTTAAACAAATTTACTATCTGTGTGGCATTAGTTTATTTAAAACTGAACAAATTTGTTTGAAGTTAAAGAGCAAAAGTTTGAAGTGGATCAACACGATTGTCGACGTTCTAACTTTTCCAAAATTTATAATACCCCGCAAATTTAACTACAAGCTCCACACAGTGATGAAGGGGAGATAACTGTGTGAAGATATTAACTTTATCCCAGCTTCTTATGGCGTTGTGCATCAAAAATAAGAACCAATTAGTACTTCCGTTTTGTCATAGCAACCCGTTGCTAGGATCCAGACTCCATTTTGTTTATGCACAAACAAAGGCGTTGAAATATTGCTCTCAAGCTTTCTTGAATTTATATCACAGAATCAACTTCTTTTGTCAAAAGATAATATGGATACTTTAATGAAGAGGTAACTATGTATTTACAATATTTTTTTTTCAAACATCAACAACAAACAAGTCCAGAATTCTTGTAAGGTCACGGAAGACCGATCGATGTTCTTGTATCGTACGGTACTCTATTCCGACGCATCACTATTCTGACGCCTTTTTTGTTTTGACCTCGATTTTTATTAAATGGATTCCGTGTGACATCATTCTTACAAGTTTAGTTTGTCAACATCCCTTTTAGCGTTAGAAAGCCAAAATTGGCGAGTTATTGATGCAGGGCTATTATTTGGTGTACTTTATACAACACACCTACAAAACCTCCTTTTCAATAAGTACTTTTTCTCATCTGGCATATTTTCAGTGAAACAATGAAATAGAAAAAATATATGCAACCAACATTCCCTCGTACATTATTTCTGACACAAAAATTAAATTTTTAAAAGCATGCTACAATCATTAAATGAAAACCCAATCAGATGCGTCGTTTCATTGTCCTCTCAGTCAGCCTCACTGAATTAATCATTATACAGACATGACACTAGTGATTTTTCGTTGAAAAAACAATGCCAGCCACTTGAAAGCAATGCAAGACTATGAATAAATTACTTAGTTTTACCATACAAAGGAAAATTATATTTTTTGTTTATGTTAAATTAAAAAGACCACAATTTTTTTTTAGGTGCGTCAGAACTGTGTATTTGAGGATAATTATAATTTGATACCATTTACCAACAATGACTTTTTTTTAAAACAATTTGCATTACTTCTTGTGGCTTTCTTATTGGGAAAAATAGTGTTATGTACTTATAAAAATGGAACGGAAGAGAGAATGATTTAAAAAAACAAACAAAAAAACGGTTAAAAGTGCATGTCCTAGAAAGTTTCAAATAACCATTTAAATCATATCACATAATATATAATATATAACTAAAATTTCATAAAATGTTTCTTTTGAGAAAATATGAATATGGTAGTTATATTGTGAAAAATGTCTGTTTTGTATAAAATGTGGACTGACCAAAAACGGATATCATTGCATAAAGCAGCATACATATAAAAAGTCAAAAGAAAATTATAATTAAAAAAAAAAAAATAAAAATACTGTGGGAGAGAAAATTATTTTCTCTCCAAGAATATATTTACAGTAACACATATATATCTTATAACAAATAAGGTTTATCAGATTCAGATCTATTAATGGTTAATCTTTCAAAGAAAAAAGAGAGAATTTATTTACCATATCACTTCTACCTAAAATAAATTTGTAAATGTTATCAGACCTTTAAGCAGGATTTTTTTCCCACTAAAATACAGTAATTAAGATTATTATATTTATTATCTAAATCAAACAAATCTTTATGATCATGTATGTTGTATGTGATGGAGGTAAGTTAATACTGCATTAAACTGAATTTTCATTTTTTACTGTTTCATCCTGGATATTGTTCTTAATATGATTTTCAGAACTGCTGCTAAACAAAAAATAATAATAATAGTAATAATAATGATAATAATAATAAAATAGATGTTTTTTTTTCTACTTTCAGAATAAATGTAGTTAGCACTACAGAGATCATTGAGGCGACTATATCAGCCATCAACAAGAATGGCAGGATATATGAGTTTCTATCAGAACAGCTCATAAGTCCCCAGGGCAGACCTCAGCTTCTGAGGGACATGCAGGTAACATTGCCATATATACTGCCAGCCAGCCATAATGATAATTCTTTCTTTGTATTTATTCTTTTATGTGATAATAATTAACTGATTTAGATATTTTGTCATAAATTAGTTACGTCTCAGAGCAAGCACTGTATAAAAATAGAGAAAAAAAAGATTTAAGTTGAACCAGAGTCTCTTAATACTATATATAGAGACTATGGTGGAATTTAAAAATGGGAAGTACATCTCCATTTTAAAGAATTGTTTCAAAATGTTTTAATCACAACCCTGTTTTTAACAGTTTACATTGATATATTTCAATTAAAGCTTGTCTGTTTTTCATAGAAAAAAAAGTTGAAGTTTTGTCATCACTCTGGTGGTGTTGACGTCGTTGTCTGTGGCAAACACGTCTTAAAAACTTTAACCTTGGGCATAACTTATTAAGGCCTTAGAACCCTAATAGCCATCAGTCCCATCAAAGCCATGTATATTACTTCACTATATAAGGTTATAAAATTTGTCAAACAATGGAAATCTTAGGGGCAAATGGCAAGTTATGACATGAGACAGAAGTTATTTTATTACCTCCCCTTGATAATTTTGCTGCCATGAGTTATCTCCCCTGAAAAAAAGACTTTCTCCATTGTTCTACAGTAAGGTTTAGATGAAATGTGAAACAAAATCAATCATATAATGCATCTTTCTATAGTGAGTTTTTCTTATAAATCAAATTCATTTTTTCATATTCACAGAAAATGTATATTTCCAAAGGCTTTAATGTTAACTTAAATACAGATTATCTCCCATCGAAGACAGAACATATTATGGATTCACCTGCGGGCGGGCAGGGGCTGTCCAGTAATGTTTTCTGCTCTCTAACTTGAACAAACATGAATCAATCTTAACCATACTTTGTCACAATGTATATGGGCACAGTATCTTGGTTCCTTTCGAAAACCCTCAGATTGCACCAGATACTTTGGAGTTATGGCCTTTGAATTGATGAAAAATGGTCAAATTAAAAGTTTCTGCTCTCTAACTTGAACAAACAAAAACTGATACTTACTAAAGTTGATCATAATGTATATGGCACACTATCTTGGTTCCTTTTGATAACCAGCCATATTGTACAAAAACACTTTTGATTATGGCCCTTGAATTGATGAAAAATGGTCAAATTAAGAGTGTCTGCTCTCAAACTCTAATAAACATGATCAAATTTGTACCAAACTTGGTCACAACTTATATGGGCACAATAACTCCACCAAGTTTAATAACTGGCTAGGTTATCCCACACACCTTCAAAATTATGGCCCTTTAATTGATGGAATATTGCTAAATTTAATGTACAGTGTCCGCTCTCTTACTCTACCAAAAAATGAACTGATCTTATCCATACTTGGTCACAGTTTACATGGGCACAATATTGTAACCAGGTTTGGTAACCAGTATAAATATCTTGAACACTCTACAGTTATGGCCCTTTAATTGATGAAAAATAGCAACAAATTAAATGTGTCTGCTCTCTAACACTGACAAACATTAACCGATCTTTACCAAACTTTGTCACAATGTGTATTGGCACAATATCTCAGTCAAGTTAGAAAACCAGTCAAAATATCCCACTTTAGAGTTATGACCCTTGAATTAATAAAATGGCAGGATGGGCATATTTTGCGATAACCAGTGCTCTTGTTTGATACTGGTCTCTGTACATCGAATTGCAGCTGTTCACAAGCTACAGCATGGACTACCTGATGCTGGCGGGTCAGTCTCAACAGCAGGGGTCAGTGGATGCTGACCGCAGCCTGCACATCAGGGCTCTGAATGAGGAGATGAAGAGAAACGTGATGATGAAGAAGCTGGTAAACAGCTGCCAGAGGAGGCTCTGGAATCTGAGGGCATCAGGGGTTGCCATGCCAACAGCTCCAACTGCCTGGGTAAGTAGAGGTAGTTCATGTCATGCTTGAAATGTGATTTTCTGAGTAACAGTTGTTAGTTGCCCTATTAGAACAGTCAAAAAGTAATACAAATATCATTTCTCAGGTTTTAAATGATTCTCTTAGATTGGTGATGAAATTCTGACACCAAGAAGACATTTTTAATCCATTATTCATGAATAAACAGTAAAACAACCATAGTTGCATACTTACTTGTTTTATTATATTTTGAATTAGTTTAAAAATTGATAATGACGAAAGTTTCTTTTCAATTTGTTTTGTCTATTTTTATGATTGTAGTTTTCAAAGCACACATATTTTAATGTACTGGGGCCCGTTTCACTAAACTTCGCACGACCAAATTTGATCTTAGTCGTAAGTCTGTTGTTACACATAGTGTCTACTAATGTCTTATTTTCACAATAAAAGATGAAGAAAGATGGCCCAATTTATTGCATTATGCAAGCACAACACTTTTTGTAAAGAAAAATATACAGGAAAAATACTATTTTACATCTGTGAATTTACGCTTACGAAGATATTTTTTTCGTATGAAGTTTAGTGAAATTGGGCCCCTGTTTATTAATGAACACATCTAAATTGTAAATTGAATGTATGTTATATGTTACTAATCAAAAGTGTTTAACAATGTTCATTTACATGATAATTGCATGAGATATTGTTTGACCCTTTACCTCATATAAACTCGATTTGACACATTGGCAAACATAGCAGACCCAGATCAGACAGCTCATTCCAGGAGCTATCTGATCAGGGTTTTCTCTGTTTGCTTATATGATACTGAACTCAGCTCAGATTCTGCACAATCTGCACAGCAAAGGAAAATCCATTGTTTAATATAAGATTTTATTTTAAAGTTTAGTTAATAAATATTCATCAAATCATAATTAAATTTGTACATGAATATTCATGAGGTGAAGGGTTGAGTAGAGTATTCTTTTTGTCTACCTATTGCAGGGTTTTCCTTAAGAGTTTACCGCCTCAAATCCTTTCCTGGCCATAAAAAAAAATGTGAATAATTCAAAGAAAAAAAAATCACAAGAAAATGTAATATCCCTAGACCCCCCTGCCTCCTACAATTTAGAATTAACCTTCTACTCTGATTCTTAAAGAAAACCCTGCTGTTGTGTTGTCTCAGTGCAAGATTGTTCACCTATGTGAAAAACACATAAAGATGAATAATATTTTGGCCTTTGTTCAAAACCTCTTATATTTAAACCTTTCTTAAACTCTTAAACAATATAAATGATATACTCGCACTAGTATGTAATGTGAATGCTGGCTAATACTCTCGTGCAAAACAGGGGCGTAGCTATTGGTATGTCAGTATGCACATGCGTAAGTTTTGATATGTTTTTTATATTTTACCAAGAATTGTCCTGATTTAAAATGACAATAAAATATACATTTTCATAAAAAAATAAATAAAATCCATGCAAGTGTTTCTGCCTAACATTAAAACTCAATAAGCTACGTCCCTGCAAGAAAACATATCTATTGAAACTTTGTCATTCCCTGTACTAACCCTGTCCCCCACCCTCCCCTGTGTAGATATTCCAAGATTTCCCTGACATGCTAGAAAGCAGGAAGGCAGAGGTTCAGCCTCTCACAGTGCTCTGTGATCATATCCTGATCCGATATGATCTGAGCTATGGTGAGTCCCCTGCCCCCATTTTTTTTTTTTCTTTTTTTTTTCTCATCCTGATGACACAATTATAACACCTGTTATATTTATTAAATGTTTGTGTTGTTTTGATTGTGAATATAAAATTGTATTGTTTTTTTTTTATTTTAAACAATTTTATTGTTTGATTCTATTTGCTATTTGTATTGCATGTTGTGTGTCACCATCTCATACATGTGATTGTCAAAGTGTTTCGTTAAGTTCTTAATATAATTGCTAATATACCTATATAACATTTTACTCCTCATTTTTACAATTCAACATCATTGTTACAGACAAATTTATCGACTCTGTGTACAAGTCTACCATCCGTGAGGATCTGTTCAGTGGACCAGTCAAGGTCACAGCTCCTGCACAGCTTCCTACACAGTCCAGCCCTAGACCTATGATACCAGAGATTCGGCCATCTTGTCAGCCTACACCCTGTAGCACCAGTGTGGTACCCAGCAAAAGCCCTTCCAACACCCAGACTGACATAGCGTCTGGAGCTGCAAGCAGGGAACCAGATAAAGACAAAATTCAGACCCCTCCATCTTCTGATGACAGCCAATTGGAGTTCAGCTTTCCTGACCTTGACCTCTCTTCTGACTTCCTAAAAGACCTGCCTGTTGTTTCCTGGGACACAGCCTTGACCCTTGGTTGCCAGGAGACAGATACAACAGTGCCCAGCCCCACAGGTCTGCATTGTGCCCCATCTTCTGCACCCACAGTGATTCCAGCCCCACCTTCCCAAGCTGTTCTACCAGAGACCCAGTCTGGGACATCCACACAAGAGGCTGGTGAATCCTGCAGGAGCAATGTCCCACAACCCACCATGTGTATCAGGGACCTTCCACCTCAGATCCAGGGAGTGAAGGAGGGCTCTTCCTACATCAGGTCCTCCAAGATGGTGTGCCCTACTGCTCCTGTGAAGAAAGGTACCATAATTTGATATTGTCTGCTCATACAGTATTTAAATTTAAATATACCTGTTGGAACAATTAGTAACATACTGAAGAATCATTAATTTTTGTGGGGTACCAATTTTGTTGCTTTCTGGATGGCTTTTTTCACCAATATTAATCCCAAGGAAACTATTCATTTGAAAGATCTTAAGTTTTCTAGAGCATGGAACAACAATTATCTGTTCCAACAAAATTGGCTTTGTAACATATTCCACCAAATTTAATATGTGAAAACAAAACTTATGATTTTACTGATACATCATTTTGATGCATTGAGTCATTATACAGCAGTACTATTTAAAAGATTTATAGGCATATTTGGCATGATATCAGACCAATGAATTTTAGATGCCACACTTGATCCTCAGAATTACTTATAGTACAGTTGAGACTCGTTATGTCAACATCGCGAGTCTTGATATTTAGTATATGTTGACAGACTTTGAAAGTCTCAATTTTTTTCTCTTTTGAAATATATATAAAATCCATTCTTATCTTGACATTTTTTATTTCGATATTTTTTATATCTCGACGTATTTCTTTGGCCCCAATGGGTAAATCCTCACTCTAAACTATGTGTTTATCTTGACACATGCCGACACGCTTACCGACGTGCAAAAATTCAGTATTTCTGCAGTAAGTTTTCACACTTTCGTAGATTATGTCCCCAGCAATCAGTGTAATTGGTGTCAATTACAAAGTTAAAATGTTGCAAACTGTAATGTTTAATTTAACTGATATTGTAGATGCAATCATACATGCTTTTAAAACTAAATTACAAAAAGTGTGAACTATTTTCACGACACCAGTGATCTAATGTCGATGCCATTTGATAGTATTAGCAGCAAGTATACTGAAAGGAACTTGTATCATCAACTTCAACAAAACTCAGTCTAGGTTATAACATATAAATTCTAAGACAAGTCTTTTTATTAGCTATAGAGAATTTGTAGACAAATTGTGTCAAATGCATGTGCATTTCCTGAATAATCGTTTATATATGATCACATATTTCCAGGTACATGTAAATTAATTCATATGTTAACATATTTATATCTCAACATAAAAATTATGATTTTGTTGATGTCGAGATAACGAGTCTAGACTGTATAATATATATCCATTACTTAAAAAAGAAAAAAAAAAAACGTTCAAAATTAAGTTAAATGATGAATACAAGTATTGCTAATTAATATTATTAAATGAGTTAATTTCCTGCTTGCAGTAATAAATCATTGAACATTGCCTGTTCCAGGTACTCCTGCCCCAAGACAGGATCCCAGCTTCCCCCTGGTGGGCAGTGACAAGCCTCATGTCTATCAGAAAAAGCCAAGGAAGGCTCACACAGATGAGGGCATGTTTGATGACTTGGAGCCTGGGCTGGCTAGGGACATGGTCCTTAAAAGAGAGAAAATTCTGGCTGAGGTGGAGGCTAAGAGGCGCAGGACAAAGATATGGAGTGCAGAAGTGGTAAGTTGTTTTAGATAAACAAACAAAATCAAAATGATAATCATGTGTACAGGTAACCATCTTGCCTGAACACTGTCAAGAGTTTCCTTCTAGAAACATATCATCTAACATTTGAAATCTTAATTCAAAAGAAAATAGGATAAATGAGCACCTAGGCCTGCCTTAGCTAGCATCTCAATTGAGCAATTTGCTGTCATATATGTGAAGTTCATGTCAACTGCTGGACATGTTCTACTATATGAAAAACTTGCTGTCTTATGTTACATACAAGCTTGGTTTTAGTGGGTCAGCAATGTTAGCCAGTCTATTTTAAGTAACTGTTCATAGGAAATTTGGAAGTAAATTAAGTGTGTGCTTGCACTGTGATCTTTACTCTTATTTTTTGCTGTAATTGCTTTCAGTGACTTCAAAAAAAAAAGAAAAAAAAAGATACCGATTTCTCTGAAAATACTGTCAAGGATTTATTTCAAAGAAGACAGAGAATTTAACACTGACTTGTACATATATGTCCATTTACTTAAGGAAAATGCTAATTAGAAAAATATAAAATTATTTAATGTCAAAACTTTTGATTTTCTCAAATGCATGACTTGCAGTTTTTAAACAAGGTGAATGACTATGAAAGGACAGACTGTGGCATAATTGTAGATAAACCACTGGTCACATAAAATATAATAGAATTAACTAATGCATATCCAATGCAACCTTATCTAAAAACAAGGTCCCTCAAAAGCAGTTATTTTGAATAAAAATTATTTCTGTAACTCATAATAAAAAAAATCTGCATTGGTAGATATTTTTCCTTGATCTGGTACTTTAGATTGAAATATTTCTGAAAAAAAAAAATGGATTTGTAAAATTTCACAAAAGTTAGCCATTTACTTTATTTAGACTAGATCATCTGGTTGTTTTGGCAAACAGAGCAGGCCCAGATCAGACAGCTCCTAAATCATGGTCTTCTCATACAAACTCACACCACTTGCATGGCAAGGAACAATCCATGGTTTCATATTCCATTTAAAGTTCAGCGATTTAATATTCATCAAGTCATAAATGTAAACATGAATATTCATGATATAAATGGCACATCTTAAGTTGTTTCCTGGTTAGAATATTGTCAGAAAGAATGTTTAAACAGAATGTCACTTCCTGACACCAGACTGTTTATTTCCTTCCAGGCTGCAGCAGGCTACAAGGAGGCCAAAAACAAATACAACAGGGATGTGGAGCTGAAGAGGAGGGCCATGAACTCCTCCAAGTACATCCGTCTGGCCACCAAGTGTAGCATGCTGGTGCCCCCAGTGGCCCCACCCTCCCTTGTCTGCCCCACCCAGACAGCCAGCTCTCGGTACAATGGAGAGAGAGGGCTCAAGAGGAAAGCCAGTGAGGAAACACTGCCCCAGGCAGCCAAGTTGGCCAGGCTGAACCCTCCGGCAGTCCCTAGTCACCAGACAGGGAGGTCAGCAGGGGTCAGAAATGCTGCCAAACCCACCTCTAGTGCTCGGTCTGTAGAGACGACCAGAATTGTCCTGAAGATCTCCAGGTGCAGGCGAGAGGGCTGGACCTCAGGCCAAGGTATACTCTCATAAAGATATGTTATATCAATAATCAAGTATTGTCATATTGTTCCCAGATATTTTACCCCCTAATTGGTCTTCAGTACCCCCAGTTTTAGGGTTTTGTCGCACATCTGTTATAGAAAGGATACAAAAAAAATAAAAAATAAGACACAAATTTTATCCCCACTTTTAAATCTTGGTGGGAACACTGACTTAGTAGAATATTAGAGATTGAGATCCTTTATGTTTCTATAAAGAAATCCGTGGAGGGATATAGGATCTGTCCGTCTGTGCATCCATCTGTCTGTCTATCTGTCCGTCCACTCATTCCACTTCCATTTGTAAGCTTGGACACTAACACTTTTACCCTTTGAATGTATAAATAGCACACAGTTTGCTTATGACCTGAGAGTGTGCAATGACCTTGACCTAAGTTCATATGCTCTTCAATCCTTTGGCCATAGATGCTCAAACTTGTCACAAAGATTGCTCACGACAAGGAGGTGTGTCATGATTTCAAGGTTAAATTAAGCTCTAAATTTGTTTCTAAAATTTCTAAATCACAACCCCTTGAAGGTCATACAAAAAGATTTCTTACAACAAGAGGGGGTGAGAACAATGGCACAGGGTCACTTTTGGCCTAGCCAGTAATGTGTACTTGAATAGAAGTTTATAATTTACTGAAAAATATTGCACATGTAGCTTTAGGGACCCAGGTCAGGGTCTTCTCTATTTGCTCATAAAATATTGAAGCTCAGATCTGCATAGTTTACACAAATAAGAAATATCCATGTTTCATGTACTATTTATACATGTAGTTCAGTTAATTAATATTCATCAAGTCCTAAATAAGAATATTTATGAAGTAAAGGAGTTGATATTATATTTGTTTCAGGGGTTTTTTTTTGGCATGGATCATGAAAGTGGATTTTTTTTAAACCCATAATTTCCTTTTCTTTCATTTTGATAAATTATTTTTATATTTTTATCATTACGGACAGAATTTTATAAATTGGATATTTATGAATATCATATTCCTTTACTTTTTCTATGTTTTTATTTTGTATAGTTTTTATTTTTTTACTTTTATTTAATAAACATTGTTTATATTATTATTTTTATTTTTATCATTATTATTATTATATCTTTTGTATGATATCCGTTAATTGTGCAATAAGGACATTTAAATATAGATTGTCAAACTTCAGATATCATGTATTTCTTGATTCCCACTATTTAAAAAAAAAAAAAAAAAAAAAAAAATCTTGCAAATAAAGCATCTTTTATACATGCGCGAAGGCTTCTACAATATCTGCGATTATGCACAAATTTGCTCAAGTTATGAACAAGTTTCAAACTGAGTTGCGAATACTCATGTTCGTATATGTTCATACTAATCACAGACATATTTTATTTCATGGTTACCATAGCAACGCAGTTACGGATATTACAAACTTTTGCGAACATGTTACGAACTCTTTACGAACTGCATTGTAGTTACGAGCATCACAAAAAAAAACAACAAAACAACAACAACAACAACAAAAAAAAAACCCTGCTGCAACACACACTGCGACAAGCTGCAAATGTCAATACCTTCGACTAGACTACGAACGTGTGCAAATTGTTACGACTTTTATTTCAGCGTCAAAATTTGCAACTTAGTCATATACAAACTTCGCACATATATGAGAGATACCGAAGGTTGCTTTTCCATGTGTATGCATACCCGTATTTGCATAATTTTAACAAATGGCATATTTTGAAATAAGAGGACCCTATCCCATCTGTCCGCATTTGTATATATCATCATCCGCCACATTAAATCGCAAGGTGATCGAATCTTTGCAGATGCGGAAGGGATGCTTACGTCACTTTTATGTAAGCCTGTCGAAGACGTGACGTATTATAGATTCACCTGCGGCGGGCGGGCAGGCGGCGACCAGTGATGTTGTCCGTTCTTTAACTCCAACAAACGTGAACCGATCTTTACCATACTTTGTCACAATGTATATGGGTGCAATATCTCGGTTCCTTTCGATAACCAACCAGATTGTTCCAGACACTCCGGAGAGTTCTGATCCTAGAATTGATGAAAAATGGTCAAATTAACAAACTCGATCAAACGTGAACCAATCTTTACCATACTTTGTCACAATATATATTGGCACAAGATATCGGTTCCTTTCGATAACCAGACAGATTGTCCGAAACACACCGGTGTTATGGCCCTTGAATTGATGAAAAATGTTCAAATTAACTGTCCGCTCTCTAACTCGAACAAACGTGAAACGATCTTTCCCATACTTTGTCACCATGTATATGGGCACAATATCTGTCAATAAAACTGACCGCTATATACAGGTTGGTCACGTGATACAGTTTCAACTGTATACTGATCCGTATCTGTCGATAAGATGCGGGTACAAACACGAATATTGACATATGGAAAATCAGCAACCGTACGGAATCCAGTCACTGCCACGTTGAGTGTCGTGTGTCGCGACAGACGAGGATTTAAGTGACCCCAACTTAACGCCGTACAAGGGCATTGGCATTTGTGTTCATAGTTCCATTACCGACAGCAAAAAGCACCTTCTATCACAACCATGGGATGATTCGCATTGGTATGAAGATCCAAGGGCAAAGGCTGTCTTTTTCAACGATGGGTCGTTTGAAGCTACGATGGGGAACCAGCGTATGTCTAGGCTTGCTCTAGTGATCATCTATACACCGTAACATGAATCTTAATGCAGAGCTTATTGTGAGCACATTTAGTTGAATAGCGTTTGTTTTTAAAAGTATAAAATAGTCACTGTTGAAAAAGACCTAGCTACGCCTTATGAGTTGATATAGGCCAAACATGATATTCATTTATCTATATAGTGATTGTTTGTGTGATTGGGTTTAACGTTCCCCTGATATTATATCTGAGACTATTCTACTTGAGACAAATATAGTGCCGCCACTCTACAGTATCACTCCGTAGACATGCAACATGATACCCTCATTCCTGAACTACTCATATATGCTGAATGCCAAGGGAGCAATACCAGTACCATTTTTTACTTTAACTACATAGAAAAAATATCATAATGTAACCTCAATCATAGAATGTTCTGGCTGAAAAAAGCAAAATATGACTTGAACAAATTAAACACAAAAAAAGCTATCAGTTTCAACAATATTTCAGTTACAAATGCATGAATAAAGTATAACACGCATATATCTATTATTTATGTCTTAAGTGTTTACAGTAAAATAATAAATAAACAAAGGACCCGGAATCGGGAGGTCGTGGGTTCGATCCCCGGGCGCAACATATCAAAGTCGTAAAAAATGGTTCTGGCATAGCTCCCTTGCTTGACGCTCAGCATATAAAGGTAGTTGCAGGACTGGTTGGCCCGGTGTCAGGGTAATATGACTGAGTGTGTAAGCATGCCACGTGTCTGCGGCGTGATATTGCAGTGTGGCAGCACTATATGTCTGTCTCAAGTAGACCTCGTCTCCAAATGACTGAAATACTGTCGGTGGTACGTTAACTCCAATAAACAAACAAAACTTTTAACTATTAACTATTAACTTTCGGACCATTACAATTCTAAGCAACATTTTCATAAAGAAGCTTTATTTAATTAACGTGGTACAAAATGAAAAGTGACAAAAATGGAAATTGGCAAGTCCAGCGTGCCTATTTATCAATCTGTCTAATACATGCATATTTTTTGATTAACAAGCAATTAAGAATCATGTATTTTGCGGTTTCTCGTGTCAAAATATGCATGGAAAATGCAATCAAAATGCAAATGTAATAAGGCGGACATAATAATTACGCGAGTACATGTTCAGCATGCGGTTCGTGCGGACCTCGGCGGTGTTGAAGGGACACCAAACGTTTCTTCTCTTAGGCTGCTTGCCTTTTAATTAAAATATTGCCGTTTAGAAATGTAAGAGGTGCGGCTCGAGCTTCTTCCTTAGTTACTTTACACGGCGCCTGTTAGCTGTAATAATGCTAGGCTGCTGGCCTCAATGACGTTATCTGCTTCAAGGCTGCTAAAATTTCGGCGTCTTAAGATAAAGTCCCTGTAATGGTTCCGCTACATTTCGGACCTCATGGCCTTTCACGGAGATAACCAAGTTTTCCTAATATTTCATTAGGGTACCTTGGTTATCTTAGTAAAGGTTAAGTGATCCACGACGTAGCGGAACCATTACAGGGACTTACTTTAATGACTCTCAGCGTCGGAAACCCACGAGCGCTCATTCAATTATTAATTAGCATTTGCTCGTTATCGATTATTTGAAAAGCCAAGCCACCATTCGCAGCCCCACTAGGTATTGGGGGATTGCTTTACCAATAGAAACTCTTGTACTTACGGTGCCTTGCGCAGTGTGACGTAATCACTGTGAGGAGTGTTTTAATGACTTACAGATTGTAGATCTCCAACTGAAGAGTACTCATTTGTGTAAGCAGCATTTTGATTGGTCAACGTACCTCTTATGAATATACTTATAACGATAAAGTGTTAGCCAAGTGCCTATTACATCTGTCAGCCGTGGGTATCCGACGCTAAATGACTCTTTGGGCTTCCAATACAGGTCTACGGTCGGAGTAGCACGACAGGTCCAACTTCAAATGCCTATATTAATTCGCGCTTGAAGCCTATCTAATTACCCAGTTTTCTATAATGTATAACCAGTCAATGCAACAGTCCGACGATTTATTTTATCACAAGACCAGCGTGAACAGAACTGATATTTTTTTTAAAATAAATTAACTTATTTTAAAGACCCACTGCCACTATATTACGATCTTTTATAAGTAAAAGAAACCTCCCTAAGTGCAAAAATATAAAGCCAAATATGTGAGTGTGGAGGAAATGTCTTGGAAATAGTTCAGTTTGTATTTTGATAGTTAATAAGCTAGCAAGGTATTGATCCTTGTAAAAGAACCAAAAATAAATTAGTTTTTCATATCTGGGTGCACACGTGTTTGTCCCCTCGGATGATTCAATCTAATGAGGCTCATATTGGGCGGGTTCTATGCTTTTTATTTTTTTTATTTTTTGGAGATGTCTGTTATTTTGAGGGAGGCTAATGTTATAAGTAGAATATAGGTTTGAGTAAAGATAGAAAAGAAAAATAGCTTTAAACAAGGTGATGTGTGCTCCCTTCTATCTGAACCGCACAGCCGAAGAGTAAAAGAAGGAAAAGACATCGGAGAATTCCTCTTTTTTGAATTTTGATAGCTGTAATGCGCTAGCAATGATGAAAAAAAAAAACAACCTCGGACACATGCCAAAGGGCCAAAAGAGCATGTTCTAATTCAAAACTTCATCATATTGGCATTTTTTCCAAGACAGACAATGTTTTTGTGTAGAATTTGGGTGATATGGTAATCGCGGCATCGGTCGTATTTTTTTGTGTGTATTCTTTACTTGTTCGACAGTACGAACTGTAAGCCGATTTCTCGGTGTTCAAGGTTTCCAGTTTTTTCGTGGTTCGTTTGTGGTACTCATTTTCCCTCGGCACTACGTGATATCTGGGGCATGGTCAATGGGAACAAAAAACCCCTTGAAAACTCCATTTTGCGAGAAAACTGCCTGAGGTTAATTTAAAATAAATGTCAAAGGGGAAAGCGCGGGTTTAAACAACATAAATTATAGGTAAATAGATGTTGAAAGAAAACAATAATTAACACGTATATACTTAGTCAATTAAAACACCACCCAAATATTAAGGACGTTAGCGATGCATGATTACTTCTTCCACAGAATTGCCGATTTTTTGTTTATAATGACACTTTTAATACCAATAGTCTTTTTCTGCTCACACATACATGTATTTTTATTTCGAAAATAGAGCACCGCCGGATATTGCCGAGTAGATGCGATTGGCATTATTAACTTTACTTTGAAACTAACGAATATGTGAATGACACAAGTAATATCATAACCATTGATAGTCGTCAGGATATACAGTCAACCCTCGTTACACCGGCAGTGTTCGTAAATCTCAATTTTGCCGGTGTATCGAATTTGTACATGTATATTGAATACCACTAGGGAAATAAGTTATTCACATACACATGTAGATCTCTGACGTGAGAATTTACAATAAAAAATTCCCCAGACTTAAAAGGCTTAAATGATAATAGTTTATCATTGACTATCTTTATTGATATCGTTAGTAATCTTATTATAAATAACACTAGGTTACCTGTCCGATATCCAGTATATATGGCTGCAGTTGCCATACATTGTATTTAATTTATATAGAAAAAAATCAATAAAGAAAGAATAGTATCTAGATTGATTGATTGATTTTTAGTTTACCATCGCTGCGACAGTATTTCAGTCATGTAGCAACCTACAGCTAATTACTTTTCCATAGTTTTTTTTTTTTTAAAGTTTGCAATATTCAATGATCTAATCTGGCTGCTGTGTGCCTAAACAATATTTTCCATGGGCTTTTTCAGGAGTTTCCTATCTGTTTAATCTGTCTTTGGACCACTTAAATCTTGGCTGGGATCTGTGTCTGCAGATGTTTATTTCGCTTTTAGCTCTCTCCTACCCTCACACAATATTCTTACGTCAAATACTTCACATTCACACTCGATATAAACTAAAAACAAGGCAAACAAATTATAAAAACTTATCCCGGTGAACGAATCTGGGTAGTGGGTCAAATCCCGGGCCGCGAAATACAGGTTAACAAGAGCCATGTTGACATGGCCATCCCCCGCCGAATTCTTGCTCTGTAGAAGATGTTTTGGAGAGTAGAATAACTCATTTTTAAAAGAAAATGTTTGGTAATGAAGACTGATGTTGAAGTGATTATCGATATGAAACCTATGTGAAGAACTACTAATTCTCCTATTTTGAGGTCTACAGGTATAATGTCAAGGTCACTGTGACAAAAATCAAGCCTAAAAATAACAAAGGGCAATAACTTAAAAATTATGAAAGGTAGAGTTATAATTCTTGTGCACTGCACTCCTCCTCAATGAGATCTATTCACCTATGAAATTTCAAATTGATATCTCAAATAATTTTTTACGTATGCTCCGGACGAAAATTAAGCCTGAAAAATAACGAAGGTCAATAACTAAAAAATATGAAAGGTAGAGTTATCATTCTTGTGCACTGCACTCCTCCTCAATGAGATCTATTCACCTATGAAGTTTTGAGTTAAATCTCAAATACATTTTGAGTTTTGCTCCGTACAAAAATTAAGCCTAAAAAATAACAAAGGCCAATAACATAAAAAATAAGAAGGATAGGGTCATCATTCTTGTGCACTGCACTCCTCCTCAATGAGATTATCAACCTATGAAGTTTCAAGTTGATACCTCAAATACTTTTTGACTTATGCTCCGGACAATAATCAAGTCTGAATAATAACAAAGAGCAATAACTCAAAAATAATAAACGGTAGACTTATCATTCTTGTGCACTGCACTCCTCCTCAATGAGATCTAATCACCTATAAAGTATCAAGTTGTTACCTCAAATACTTTTCGAGTTATGCTCTGGACAAAAATTAAGCCTGAAAAACAACAAAGGACAATAACTAAAAAAATATGAAAGGTAGAGTTATCAAGTAACTGTTATCATTTTTGTGCAATGCATTCATCCTCAATGAGATCTAATCACCTATGAAATATCAGGTTGATACCTCAAATACTTTTCGAGTTATGCTCCGGACAAAAATCAAGTCTGAAAACGGAACGGAAAAGGGACGGACGGACGTTCTCACTGAAGTGACGTTGTGGGATTTTTCCTTTGATCTTTGGCCCTTTTGCACCCCGTAATTTGCACCCCACAAGCAACAAATCAGCCCACAAGTGCCAATTGTACTCCCGAAACCCCATAAAACTAACCCTAACCCAATTTCCTCACCCCGGAGCGTCACTTGAGTGAGGGCGGACATACGGACGGACAGACGGACGGAGACTATTACTATATCCCCCGCCGCCTTCGTCGGGGGATAATAAAAATTGTACTAGCTTGATGGGCGCTCAAAATATAAAGGTTCCAACACTGGTGCCAGGATAGTGTAATTATACCCAGGATAATGTGACTGGATGAGGTATAAAAAGCAAACAAACCAAGAATTGTTTAGAATGATTTATATTGTTTAATGTAAGTAAGTTTCAGCTAAACAAAATGATGCAAAAGTAAGATGTAATGCCACTTAAGATGGTTTCATGTTTTTATAATGGTGAATTTCGATGCCAAAGTCTGCTTGGGTCGGTATTCAGTGAATATTGATGTCAAAGCTGGTTTGGTATTCATCTTAACTCAGCAAATTATCAAACATATACACTATGCAAATTTACATAATAATTCGTTCAAAAAATATGATTTAACAATAATAATAATAATAATAATAATACAAAAAAAGGCATAAGTTTTTGACTGACACTTAATATTCAAGATGTTTTATAAATGTTGCTGAACGCGGCTCGAATTCTTAATGGCGTATATATAGTTATTATAAAATATATTGATTTTTCTGCAAATCGATCAGCACATAACTGGAAATTTGTTTATTTTGAACATGAATGTGAATTGTCTCGCTATTTTAATCTTTAACTGTTAAACCAGAACTTGATCTTTCCTCAATGTGTCGCTTTTTTTCG
>CM037787.1:54744566-54794566 GCA_021229015.1 Solen grandis | reverse complement strand
GTAATGTGTTGTTAAGTGCACTAATTGTTATGTTCAGTCCTTACACTGAGCTGGCAAGTTGTTACAAATTATATAAAGTTTCCCGTTTATAAATTTTTTTTCATTATGTTTTGTTGTGCAGCGTATCATTGAGCGATACGTATATTATTTTCAGTTATACAGACATTATTGGATTTTAAGATTTTTATTACGTTATGTTTTGGAGTGGTACTGCCATTGTGTCGGTTGAAATAGTGTTTGGTGCTATTGTCATTATATTCATTTATGAAGCCGTCCTAGTGACTGCTTACAACAGTGTGCTTAGTTTAATAATGTGTTGTCAAGTACTTACCCCGTTGTGCTTGGTTGGGGGGTTTTGTTGTGATCTTTCTTCGATCATTTCCAGGAAAAAAATGGCGGGACTCGATGCTCATATTGTTTTCAATTCCTAAACAGTTAACTTCGAACATCAATAAATCGCAAATACTATCTTGTGTATTTTATGCACCCGAGACCTGTGATCAGGGGCATATTGTTTTGCCTTGTCTGTTTGTTGGTTTGTTTGCCTGCAACTTTAATATTGGCCATAACCTGAAAACTATAAAAGGTATTGACTTGAAACTTCATATATGAATAGAATTCCACTGGGTGAAGTGCAGTGACTAAGAACCATTACTCTACCTGGTCCAATTTTTGAATGATCTCCCTTTATATTTTTTATTTTTCAATTTTGTTCAGAGCATAACTCATGATATATTCAAGGTTTTGACTTGATACTTAGAATATACATAGATGGTGAGATTGAAAAGTGCAATAACCAATAACTGTAACTCTACCTTGATTAATTTTTGAATTTATCTCCCATTTTTAAAATGATTTTCTGTCCATATTAGCTTATTTACTATATACTTTAAAAACTTTACACGGTATTGGCTTGAAACTTCAAATATAAGTTGATGTCACCTTGGAAAAGTGTAGAAACCAAGAACCATAACTCTACCTCATCTGTTTATTATCATCTCCCTTTATTTTATTTTTCCCCATTTTTTGTTGGGAGCATAATTCATAAACTATACAAGGTATTGATTTGAAACTTAAAATATAAACAGATAGTGAGAAGTAGAAGGGTTATTATTATGGAGCAGAACTCAGCCAGTTTCTTTTATTTAACTATCTCCCTTTATTTTCTTTTTCGTCGTAAGCATTACTTCATTACTATATGGAATAAAGTCTGTATACTCTACTCATAAATGGCTTACAATTGGCATCAGTTATTTAACATCTGACAGCTCAAACGGGGGAATAGTGTTTCTCGAACACATCTTAATTATTTTCTCTTTGAAATACAGCAATATGTTTATGCTTCATCCATATTTACATACAAAAAACCGATTCTGTTGAAATGATCCCAAGAAAATATTCAGAATGTGAAACATATACTTATGAGGGATGACCAATACGACATAGTATCAAAATTAACAAACACATCTTAATGACTAAACATAAGAGTAGCATTACTGAATAGATTATTATTTTAACAAACCATATTGACAGCTCAACCCAACAGCTCTTTTCCCTACTGCACAACAAGACAGTTACACTGATCACTATATTGTATCAACTGCAAATAATGACACTATATCTTATATAATGCTTTCTTAACTGAGGATAATGATCTAAGCACCGAACAGCATATTATCAGAAGACAGCATAACGGCCTTTGCACCGAGCAGATTAACATAATGACAGTATCAGACCATAGTACGTGTTCTCGACTGAACATAGTGACTTCTTTACACATCAACATATTAATTTATCTTAACATAATTACAGTGCCACTAAATCCAGCATTATTTTAATTAAATATAATGATGTCACCAGTTGACAGTTCTTTTTCATGACAAAGCATTATGGAACCACAGTTTATTTTCATGATTTTACAAAATGAATAAAACAACGAGCAGTATAATATTATGACTGAAAATATCTGTAATGCCCAACATTATATTGTTGTGACTTAACGTAATTTTATTTCCACTTGCCTGTTTAGTTTAAGGACTAAACATAACAATAATAGCACCTAACAACACATTACCTTGACGGAAGAAAATGTTACCAAACTTAACACAACACTACAATAACTGGAGACAATGGGTTTACCGCCAAGCACATTGCATCTCTGACTCAGTATAACTCTAGTTGACCCGGCATTTCGGTTGTTCTGAACAAAAGACAGTTTCGGCGTCCCATAATTACCCCCAAAAAGACGCTGTTGACTGAAGTTCAGTACGAGCACAGTCACTGTCTAGGATTTAGCGTATCAAAACTACGCTAAAGCCTTTGATTTATATATTTTGCTAGAGAGAGAGAGAGAGAGAGAGAGGTGTAATTTATTTAATGATACTTTTTTTCACTTAACATATACAAGTTGATATATTTTGAATGTCATGTATGTATGTATTGTATGGTATGTACTGTAAAATTAATTCTTAAATCCCGATTGTAATGAGTCATGTCCATGAAATATTTCTAAATGGTTCCGTTTATATTACCTAATTTCTTTTCGGATTGTTTCTTCCAAAAAATTTAAAAATTTATTTGAGTTTTTCTGTTAGTTAGACAAAAATCATTATAGAAGTAATAATAACGAATATTGCACCTTAATATAAAAGTTTTATATATATATATATATATATATATATATATATATATATATATATATATATATAATATCTGACATGAATTGTTATTTCATATCAATCATGAAAATGTTATTAAGCGAGCCTCTGATAATTCATGTCAGATTCTTTTTATCATATGACCTATAGTGACAGTAAATCGCGATTATAACAAAAAGCAAACAAAAAACATGAATGAATGGACTGTAAATGAATTACTTTTATAATCTAACACTAAGAAAATAGTTTCAAATAATAACTGAAAATAACGTTTTAACGTGTGTATTTCTCATACATTTTCAACATCATTTGAATTACGAATCAAATACATTTAATTCAGTTGTTCGAGTTCAACATACTACGCATGTACATATAGAATACACGCGCGTGACGCGGAGTGATGTTATTCGGCCTAAAAGCTATATGTAATGTGTTAAATATAAGCAAATTTGTGATGGTTATACCAAACCGGAAACAGCTGATTGAGCATAATGTCATATGATAAAACGATTTAGCGGTAAGTAATGGTTGGTGGAACTCGAAGTCAAAGTCAACTAGCATATTGTTTTGTACCAATATTGCCCGGACTGCTGGCTTCATTGTTTATGTCATGATCCATTTTCGGGTATATGTTGTTAAATAAGTCTTACACAATTAAAGACAGATAAAGGTTTTTCTTGATTCAATTTCTTTATTGGCACCAATATTGGTGATATACAGGGTATTTACATGCATATTACATGGCACAAATGATAAGTAGGGATTTTACAAATGAACAAAAGATACAAACACATACACACATCATTGACATGAGACTGAAGTCACCAATATTCTGTACCTGAGTTGAAAGTTCTTATCATATTAAGATATATAAGAACTCAATTATGCTTTATAAAGAGTTTTATACGACGTTCTTCGTGCAGTTATAAATGAATAGGAATGATACATCTAAGTAAGATAGTTCATTGCAATTAACAGTCTCGGGTAAATGAACATTGAACTAAGGAGAGTTATATAAAGTATATTTAAGCTATACATCATGGACCATAAATAAGCCTTTCATTTTATGCAGGCTATGATGGAATTTCGTATATAGTTTTCTTAACCCTTTTTGACTGAGCAAATTTTCTGCATAGTGTCTACTATTTTCTCATTTGCACAATAAAATACTTATTGTAAATTTACATTTTGTTATTTTTTTTATCTTAATTTAAAAGAAACGCCATTTTAAACTCAAGTGAAACAAGTCCTTGGGTAAAGGAACTCCTTAAAATACGAGAACAGCGAAGACATAAACATCAACAACAAATGTAAATTGCGGAAACAAAGAACAAAGAGCGATCCGACTCTTTCCATCTACTGTTTAAGTTCAACACAAGGAGAGAGGAAGGGGGGGGGTCTTATTTATTCTGCAGGGACCTATATTATCGTGAGTCTAAGCCTTTCATTTGCTTAAATAAAAATCTTCTAAATAAATTATATGTTAGATTGGAAATATAAAGAAGATAGAGCGGGCAGAACTGAATTAAATCTTAGAAACGAGTATAAATTTGCATCGCTTCAAGATTTTGGGATTCGTTTGTATGCGAACGGACTACAGTTCGAAGCTATTTTGTTCAAAGATTTACGAAGTGCTTGAAGCAAAGCGCTGAAGACACTGAAGTTTTGTGCGTCTCAAGTGGAAGATGGTTTGACGAGCTGCAGGGTAACTTAGTTTTTGCCAAACATCAATATATTAAAATAATGAACGATTGTTCAACGTAGGCTGTAGAAATAGGGAGAGTTAGAATGGTGATCGGAGTGCTAATTGTTAACAGTTTGTTGAAACAAATGGTGAGTTCATCTTTAATTTCTTGTAATGACCGTGTTAACGCAACGATAAAGCGGGTTATCGGCATTGCGCAAAATTTGACCCCCGTTTATTAAATTTACTATGATAAACAAAAGAAATGCGAAAATACTGTTCTCTTAGCACTATCAGCGCTTTGATTTGCACTACCGTGTGACGGCACAGTTTCTATTTATAGATGCAAATCAGTGGCTCCTTACTGTGTCCTTAGTAACTTCGGATAGCAGATACAGGTATCATCCATTCTATAGAGCAACAAATAACCCCTGGAGGTATCTCTGATGTATCTGAGATAGCTTGATGTGATTAGTAACTTACACGGTTTTGTATCGGAATTCAAGCTTTCTATATGAACCGTTGTAACAAAAACCTGCACATCCACAAAAAAAAAAAAAGAAAAAAAAAAGGCTCAGCTGCTGATAGAGATCTTATATTCCGTGGAAAGCTTACATTTTTCTCCTTAGACTGACATATTATTCCACCAAAACCGATGAAGAAATGAACTACTTACGCGTAATGTCCTATGTTCAAGAGGAGCCAAATGTTGACAGCTTTGTCTTGTTTTTGATGCTTTTAATGACGTCATGGTCACGTGTTATTGCTGTATTTGCTTTTTTGAGTAACTGATTTTTTAGATGCTCATCTAAAAATATGATTTGATGCACATGTAATGTCAGTGATCTGGCTTTGTCGTTTATCAACATCATTTAATATTTAATGTAAATAATGTGTATTTCATTGAAGTGTTTTTTTTTTCCTTTTAATATATATAAATAATTTCTCTCTATATTTTCTCCTTATAAATTATTTGAAAAACAGCGCTCCCGATTCGTTACCCCGTGATGTAATGGGGATATTTGGACAAACGGAAAACTCTCGTTTTTACAACGACGTTCCCATATATCGACTAACGATTTCTATTATACGTTTTAATATACTGGATTTTCGGAGACAGTTCTAAGAGTTAATTACGTGGACAAAATGTGTTCTTCCAGGTGTTACCGATGAAGAGTTTACCTTCCCTGACTGAAGAGTCCGTATTTGTATACAGTCGTAATATTGTTCTAGGTACGGTAAATGCTCAAAAAAAAAAAGACCACCCTTGGGACTGCTGTCAACTGGGTTTAATAATGAAGTGGTCTGATAATCGAGTTTCAATTAACAGGAACTAGGGGATGGGGGTGGTCTTGGAAATAGTGGGGTGTTCTGTATATTAAGGTGGTCTTTATTTGAAGTGTTACTGTACTATCCTCAAGACGACTAAGCGCAAGCCATGTATCCATCGGCTGAAAGATGTGGGTATCCGACGATGAATTTTGACTGGCTTTTGATAAAATATTAACAAAAACTCACTTATTTATAGCCTTAATTGATGTAAAAACTTGCTGAACGCACTTAAATGTAAAAACGGTGCTATGTTTTATCCTTTAACGTTTTCGGTAGTTAGTATGTGCAGTGATAGTGCACACAAGGGAAGTATGTAAATGATTCTAAACGGAGAGAAAACACGATATCCATTTCGGCAAATATGCCGCAACAGCCTCGGATAAAGGGAACATTTTCAACAATAACAAAAAAAAAAAATAATAATAATAATGATGACAATAATAATCCGTGTAAACAGGGCTGAGAGAATACAAGCTATATGGAATGATGTGTGTAAGAGGTTAAGATTAAGCTATGCGTAGTTCAAACTGACCCTGTCCTTTTTCCTTTAAATAACAAGGTAACCCTGTGTGTGTGTGTGTGTGTGTGTGTGTGTGTGTGTGTGTGAAATATTTTGAGCAGATATTACTATATGATGTAGAGAACACCTATTCTAATGGACATTTAAAATAAAATCCGAACAAAGTACATTTTTGTCCAAATTATAACCAAATACTCGGTACATGAAATAAAAATGACAAAAGCTGGTTTTTAAACGAAAAGAAAACAAAAAAGTTCATAACGTATATTAAATTATCATAATAAATGGCAGTTGAACCTCCCATGCAAAAACAGCATATTGGATTCGAAATGAATCATGAAATCGAGCAACAGCAACCCAATGTGTACGGAGCAAATCTTTCAAATAGAGCCTGTACACCTACTTAACATGAAATATTATCTCAAAAACGAGAGAGGGGGAGGTGCCTCCGTGACTGAGAGGGTAAAGTCGCTGACTTTAACACTCACTCAGCCCCTCACCGCGTGGGTTCGAATCCCGGCAAGGTCATTCCGATTTTCATGTGATGAAGCCTTCCACAGTTGGCTTGCGGTAGGTCGGTGGTTCTACCCGGATGCCACCGTGCATTCGGGGTCTTCCTCCACCTGTAATTAGCTGGACGTCGCTATATGACTGAAATACTGTCGAAGCGACGGTAAACTCAGTCAAGTCAAATCGAAAACGGATGCGATGACCACTTCTGTTCTTTCCATTTTTACTTTTTGTTTTTACTTTTCCTCTACAAAGTAGGTAAATATATACATAAAAAATCATTGGTGGACAAAACAATGTAGAAATCGTTTTTAAAGTTTAGGTATAAATCTAGCAATAACTGTCAACGACACCGTAAGTAAGTACCATATCATTCGGATCAACCTGACCATTCTTGTGAATATTCTTGTCAAAGATATTAAAAAAAAAAAAAAAAAAAAAAAAAAAAACCAAGGACACACGGACATTTTGGTATTGTCTTACACATGTAGCGTATATGTCTATTCAAGCCGTGTTTAAATTTGTTAAATGCGTGTAAAAAATCTTAATTCCTTCAGTTGTTTGAAATTTTTCAGATGATCTGGTTCCTTCAAAATTTATTTGTGGCAGAATAAACATAATAAGTGACTTTGTTTTTAAATCGTTATGTCTTCCTTAGTCTGTATATTAAAAATTTCGATTGCTTATATTAAACTTACTGTCAGACTGCATCCGTGAGATTAAATTGACACTTGAACGAGCCTTCAATAAATTTGAATTTGTTACAGACCATTTAGTACAAAACGATTATTACAACAAAAAATGTCGTGTCTCGTGTTTTGAAGTATAAAGTAGGTAGGCGTGAAAGTCACATGTACTTTATGTACTTTAAAGCAGCTCGTTCACAGACTGCCGTTGACAAAGCTCGAATTTTTTTTTTATAACTATTTGTGTGTCTTTGGTCTATCAATACCCATCTGAAGACGCATAGTCACCCCATGTTGTAAAACACATTGGTGGTATTGTTACACTTGTATTAGAATTATTAAACCTTTATTTAGAATGTAGAGCACAGTTTTGCGCTTCGCATGCGCTATATACCATTAAAATTGATAAGGAAATAAAATACTCACAGCAGTTTTCCCTCTGAATCGATGCAAAATCTGCTTTTCGCGTTAGCTTAAAATGACGGCATACACCATGTCGTATGGTCACACTGAACTAAGTAAATATGTACGTTTTAGAATTTATTTGTAACACTGATAGAGAATATTTCATGTCCCTACTCACCCTGAGTTTTATGCATGAATCGAGATATGAGCGTTCAACAATAAATTTCTGTTATGTATAAGTTTATCCTGAACAATCAACGTAATACGAAATTTCAATATAGTCACTATGCCTAGATATGTGAAAAATGACAATGAAAAGGACGTTGGAGACACTGGCGCTAGAACCGGTAATTACCACACACATTGGGATCTTGATTTGTATAAAATATATATGTAAAGTTTCGCTCTCCTTCGCTGTATATTGAAACATGGCAAGGAACGGAATCTGACATAACTACGAAGGTCGTAACTTTGTATAAATGTATGCAACCACAGGACACCGATATTCAGTAATAAAAAAAAATAAAAAAAAAAAAAAAAAAAAAAAATCGATCCCTCTTTATATAAATAAACACCAGGAATGCAATGCCTTCCATACTCCACCACCTCTCCGATACAGGAATAATTGTTGGGACAGCTTTACAAGGGATTAATTATCTCTCAGAATATAGCCATACCATTAATGTTTTGTGTTTAATACCACTGAAGGAAGTATGGCGGTATGGAAGGCATTGCATTCCTGGTGTTTATTTTAATACATATAGAGAGGTCAATTTTTTTTTTTACTGAATATCGGTGTCCTGTGATGCAACCATCATATTCTATGCACGGTTTGATCAGTTTGACATTCATCGAAGCATGCTTAGAATATATAGAAAGCATATATTTGTACAATGTTACGACCTCCTTAATCATGTTATGCCAGATTCCGTTCCTTACCATGTACATGTACATAATACAGTATAGAGGGACATAAAATCGTAATTATGTGGTTCTAGTGCCATTGGTCGGAAAATCTATCGAGGAAATTTGTTTTAAGTGGATATGGTATATACCACCGCATCGAGAAGTGATACAATTTCGATATTTTCACGAGCGCATGGCGTGAGTGTATATACAAACCCGTTCTAGAAGACCAATACCACTCACAGTGTTGGTGATATGGATTTGTATGGTACAACATTATGAAAATAATCATAGTGCAAAATAGCAGGACAAAATGTTGGGCAGAACTGTTTATGATACGAATTATACCTGATACACATGCACAAATAACTGCATTATCTTCAGGCAAAGAAAAATCCAATTGTTGGAACATCTTTGGTACTTTGATTGCAACGAAGCCCATTATAATGTCAGTATCATAGTATCGACATCGTGTTTTAGTCTTTATGATGTCATTGCATCATTTTGTACTATCAATTGACAGATAAGAAAGTGTGCTACAATGGTTTGTATTGATATTGTAAATATTTGGTGGACCGGGCGACAAGAAAACCGGGAGAGAAAAAAAGAAAATCGTCAAAATATTTCAAATCTGGTAAGGTTTAATTTTAAGATATTAGATATAATCTAGATTTATCATCTAGATAAAAGTCAGCCCATTGACCCATCTTTTGCCTTGTCGATAATAGCAGAAATGGTCATTTTGGGTAGGTGTTTATCGACAGTCATAAGGACTTGCAATTTGTGCCTGACATTGTGTCACCTTTGAGTGACATCACCGACGCGGAAGTGGTGTCCGCGTCCAAGGGAGGAGAGATCTTCGTCTTCTTCATCCTCGTCTTCTTCATCCTCATCTTCCATTCCTCTTCAGCACGTTTCCTTCTGGCACCATGCCATCATTTGATAGGAAGAAATTGAAACTATTAAAAATAAATCAAGAGAACATGATCTTCGTGGACATTGGGGTAAAACTTGTAAAACTTTAAAGACCACTCTCAGTGCTGAAAAAGGGGACGTCCTGGCCAAGGTCCCTCTTGCAGGTTCGCTATTCAAACTTTTGAACAATATTTGTCATATTGAGTGACTTTGAATTATTTCCGGAAGGGTGGCAATTGTTCTTTAGCCACTTTGCCGAACAATACACTGTACTTGAACAAAATTCTGAGAGAGGCAAAGTTCTTTCCATTGCATAAATTACAGAGAATTGTTAGGATCAGGCAGATCAGGGATAGTACTGTGTAAAAATTCAATAACCATCAAATGATCTCGTTCATGTGAAATGGTTCCTAACATTGACATTTACTTTGTACCCTTCATCCATGTGTTATTCAAGATCTGTAAGTGTTTTTTGTCATAGCATATTTGCCATGTTCGTGCAACAGTGACCGATGGAAATGATAACGAAAAGCATGCACGGCGGTATCGCCTTTGATGTCGCATTATGGAACTGGCCTTCCGTTTGACTGGCAAGTACGGATAAGAGTCGTTGTCGCTGAGGACATTTGTATTTATAGTTTACACAGTATGACGGGGCCTCCGTGACCGAGAGGGTAAAGTCGCTGACTTTAACACTCACTCAGTCCCTCACCGCGTGGGTTCGAATCCCAGCAGGGTCATTCGGATTTTCATGTGGGTAAAGTCGCTGACTTTAACACTCACTCAGCCCCTCACCGCGTGGGTTCGAATCCCAGCAGGGTCATTCGGATTTTCATGTGATATAAATACACAGGCAAAACTACACAGGTAAATATTTATCTATTCAATGACAATATATGAAAAACGGTCAGTAATTTACGGTCAGTAATAGATTTAAACATGTATTCATACATAAACATATAAATTACTAATTTATTCCGAGGTAACAGCGAACTGAAGAGAAGTGAGGTCTTTTGATATTTATTTTCTTATACATTTATTTTTTACTTATTTATCACGAGACATTTCAGACAGCGTAACCTCTTGATATATACTTATTTCATTAATGTATACGTTTGTTTGTACATGTAGCAAGGCAATGGAGATAGTGTGACATTTTGGTATTCATTTCATTTTTTGCGTGACGTCTAGACTTTACTTTTATATACTTATATTTAATATTTATTCATTCCCAAGACACTAGATACAGCGTGACGTTTTGGTATTTATTTTCTTCATCTATACATTATTTTGTATATTTAACCAGACTCATTTTTCATAAATATTCGTTTATTTATTTATTTATTCCAAGGTTATTTATTTCTTTATCATACATTATAATATATATATATATATATATATATATATATATATATATATATATATATAAAATAAATAAAAAGGAATAGATGTTGAGGACGCCAGGAGGCCGCGAAAGAATTTGACAGGAAGAGGAAGAGGTAGACATTGTTAAAATCTTAATAACTTCTCCCAAAACATTGATTGACTGTAAGAAAAAAGTGGTATATTCAATATCTGTGATATTTCAGAAGAAGTAGTTGTTAATCTTCTCACCGTGCCTTATATATATCATTTTATAACATCCAATTTCTTAATTATGATATTTATGCCTCTTAATGTCTGCATTTTGACAGCGGCGGCCATGTTTATTTTTCCAAGAAATGAGTAGTGATATGATGTAAGTTAACAATTTTATTTAAAGGTGTTTAAGTGTACTCATTTTCAGTATTTAGTAGTAAATCATTTAGTTATTTTGATATTTTGGAATATAGACAAATGGAGAAAGACTGAATGCTTCCCAGAACTTCTTTTTTGTCTCATGGATATTTGAGTGTATGATTTGTTAGGCGTATGTCATCGATGATTTATTGTCTTATGAATGGATTTTTTCATGATTACCACACATTTTAGACTTAACTGACATTAATGAATGTATGTTAGATTCAGTTGTCTAATTTAGAACTCAGTTGTAGTATTATAATTGTATATGCAGAGTTGCTTCCCTTGAAGCTAACAAAATGCTCGCAAGCTCTGAATGGTCGACGGCATCTTACCAGTCAAAACCTATCCTGTTTGTAAATTAGCGGCAAATTTGAATACATTTTGTTTTCACTTACAAATACTATTGTCATATATAAAGTTTTGGCAATATTTAACAGAATTATAACTGGTTCTTTTCGCTTTATCCTGTGAAATTAATTCTAAATCTAGATTAAAGATATTCTATATTAATACTCGTACATTATATAACAAACATAAATAAATACGAGATGTATACAAGAATAACAAGTCGATATAGAAAATTCAGCAGATCTGTGTCATCTTTTTCAACCTCCAAATATTTACGACATCCTGACACAATTGACTAAAGAGGTTTATATTAAAATATTTTTGTTACAAGTGTCATGTGAATTGAAAAAAAAAGATTGTACTAACTTTACGACTGTTCCAGGGAAAAGTGTGTCAGGAGGAAGGCATAAGAATAAGATAGGTTCAAGGCCCAAGCACTAGATGAGACACAGAGGAACCCCAAAGTGGAAAAGAGACCAAGAGATGTTGGTCCGCCTGCATAAAAAAGTATGTGCAGAATATTTTTAGGCTGACGATTGGACGATAATACAGACGACGTATGCGAGAGAAAACTTGACAGGATTGCGGACGGTGCCGCCATCGCATCTGTACATTAAATTCTGAAATTACAGAATCATAATTACCCCTGGCCATCGTCGAATGCTCATGGCCGTTCGATAAATCATCTATAGGCCGTGTGATTTTAAGACTGGATTTTGTCCTTTTATCATATTTCAAAGTACGCCATTTCATTGGTCACGTTTTTAAACCAATCATAGAGGCAGTTTTATACAGCTGTCGAACGCAACTTTTTTAATTTTTTACACGCCGAATAATATTGCATTTATAAGTCCTGCTTTCATTGGTCGATAATTTAATCAATAACTACTGTATTACGACAGTTTGCTTGCTGACATGTAGTGAAACGAAATAAGTCAGTCGGGGTATCCAACGATGTAATTCCCCACAAATCTCCAAGTTTATGTACTATATTTGTCAACAATACAGATATTATTTTATACAAATAGCTGGGAAGGCATGATGTCAGAAAGGTCAGGACAGAACTGTATAGAAGTACTTAAGCCAGTAGTATATAAGGAGATGAAGCTCCGGTTCAACAAGGTCGACGAAGAATAACATTGGAAGTGGGGTCCTGTAGAAGTTATTCCATAATCAAACATTTGATCTTAATAAAGAACTTGCAATTCTTGATTGTATGAAGAAGGTATTGATATGAATATATTTTAGACATAACTGTGTATATTTTTAGTTCTGTCTATATAACGTGGTTCTACCCGGGTACCTCTGTGTACTCGGGGTCTTCCTCCACCTGTAATTAGCTGGACGTCGCTACATGATTGAAATACTATCGCAGCGACGGTAAACCCCAATACAACAACAACAACAAGTGTCTATATTACAAACGAATAAAACACTATAGAGGAACTTTGTCCGTTGTTTCACGTCTAACCGACTGTTAATGCAACCATTTTGGATAATGTACAGATATACTGCTACCACACCATAATATCTCGTCACTGAAAGTTGCATATCAAATCCAGGTACATCAGTCAGTCTAGGTTTATGTTGAGCACCAAGTAAGAAGCGACAGTATTATGTTTGTGACTGTTCTATGTCGGGAATGGAAATCTAACACGCGGCCTCGTTCCAAAGGCGGACAATCGGGACACGCGTTTCGGTATTTGATTTATACAAGGCTCGAAATCCACCAATAAAACTTAGCTCAAAGTTATACTTAAACCTTTATTTTATTATAATTCAAGTACCAATCAATGATGACCGCCCCGGAACGCACTCCACTTATCCTTTTGTTTTACGAAACATTAGTACAATGTTTAGATGGCAAAGGAATAATTCAACCATTTCTTGACGAGGTTTTTCAACATTTAGATTAATGATCCAGTCGGGCGAACGCTCAGGTTGACCCCCCCCCCCTTTTTTTTTAAAAAATCTTCTGCTATAACTTCTATGTCCATCATTGGATTGCTTCAATATTTGGATAGTTGATGAAGTGGATGGACTTTTATATTATGCAGTTGACCCTGTGACCTCACCTTTGACCTATTTTTGATGACAAAGAAGCGGTGTCTGTGCAAGTTTACCTTGAGGTTAACCTGCTTAACGAGTATAACTTCTATGTGCGTCATCGGATTGCTTAAATATCCTGGCAGTTGCGTAAATGGTTTGACCTCTTCATTTACCAGCTGGTCTTGACCAACTTAATTAAAAAGAAATACGAAAACAACCCGTCCATAATACCATCAAAACTTGTGTTATAAGAACTGGATCATTAGGATAATTCATAGCTGAGAAACAAGAACGATGCAATTAATGCAATACTTGCTATTAATTATGGTTGGTGGAATTCGAGATTGTAACGATTAACTATGGCGTCAGACAACATATTAGAAGATATTCGTAAAGGTATTTTCACTCTGTTTGTGAGAAAGTTCAAGTATTGCACTGAGTGAGTGCCAATAAAACAACCGTATCGACTACAATACTCCAATTTAAGTTGGAACATTATTATCCTTCCTAGTTTGGAGTCCAATAATCTAAGAACAAGTGAGTTCCAAATCACCCATTGTTTTCAAGTGTTCGCTGTATTATGGTGAATGTTTAAGGGGTGTAACGTCTTTCAAGAATGTTCCCGTAACATCTTTAATTGAGATTTTCCTGAACTCAAATTTTTGAGGGGCTTCCGTGGCCGAGAGTGTAAAGTTGCTGACTTTAACACTCTCTCGGCTTCTCACCGCAGGGTCATTCGGATTTTCATGTGAGGAAGCTTTCCAGCTGGCTTGCGATAGGTCGGTGGTTCTACCCGGATGTCTTCGTGCATTCGGGCTCTTCCTCCACCTGAAATTAGCTTGACGTCGCTATGTGACTGAAATACTGTCGAAGCGACGGTAAACTCAAATAGTCAAGTCAATAGTCAAATTTTTGATGGTCAATAAATCCAACATGTATGCATCAATATTACTAAAAGAACGAGCTTGCTTTTTGGGTCGGATTTGGTGCCATTACGAAGCAACACTAGGTATACAGAGTATCAGGGTTATTCAGTAACCATTCAGTAGTTGTGTTATTTGTGTTTAAAAATAAATAAAATTGTACAGTTAGAAAAAATGTATGGTGAATCCATAGCATTTCTGGGGAACACCATAAAAAAAGAAATCACTGAAGTTGGTTCAAATCAAGACCCTGGGGTCAAAATTGGCCACACTGCAGAGGTCACTTGATTTTATAGCTTTAACCTTCAGAATTTGGACCACAGGTACAGTTTTTGTGCGCATTTAGTTTATCTTGCAGCACTTCTGCAAAAATCATGTATTCAGTATGACTGTGCTATATTTTTAGGTTAGCGATTTCAGGGCTACCTTGATTATTGTATTGCTGCTACACAAATGATTATTTGTATCTATTCATCAGTCTAATCTAACATTATTTATTAACAACATTTGGCGAACGGCTTTCATTTTTTTTTTTGGAAAATGAAGGAATTATGCATAAATATTTAAAACAGCGGACTATTCATTCTCCTGGTCCGTTATAAATCGGAAATCCTCTGTGTTGAGGCTCCATGAGAATCTGCATTATACAGTATTTAAGGTCCGTGAAACATTCCCGTAATGCATCAACTTGTTTTTGCCAAATAACCGCTACTGTCGCATTTATGAACTGATATATATATATAACAAACGCTTCATCTGATACACGGATCTTTCCAAAGAGGACGTGAGCTTAGCACATCTAGATATATAGCAAAGATGTATTTAACTGCCTAGTGAGTTTTAACATGAGATCATACAACACGCCCATGTCTGATAACGCTTTATCTAACACGATTCGAATGTTTTTCTTTAGACAGAAAAAAGTGTTATTTTGTAACAAAACATAATTATGTCTCAGAGCGCGCTCTCACATATCAAAAAATATGCTGATGACGTATCAAAACGATATCATTTACACTAAAAGATACCACATAATTTTGCAAGTTATAAGGGGGGAGGGGGGGGGGGGCTTAAATAAAGAGAGATATGACTGTAGTAGTTATCGTTTATATTTCAAATCTTATGGATTTTATCGAAACAGACACGAAACAATATAGATCTATCTATAAAATTTAAACTATAAACGATAACATATCAATTTACAGCTTGTCATGTGCGACAAACAGCGTTGCCTTCGAAATCGCATTATGGAACTGGCCTTCCGTTTGACTGACACGTACGGGTAAGAGTCGGTGTCGCTGAGGACATTTGGAACCAGATGCACCAATAAAACTGGATTATAAAACAATTTGAAATGATAGTATTCCACTTTTTGTGCGCATGATTATCATACAAAACTAATGAAGGTTACAGATTACCACCGAAGAATACCAAAGTGACATTTGATTAAGTCAAAAATGACTTTACCCAATTATATGACTATCCCTGGTGCCTGCGATATGAATTAACTATATTATATTACATACAGCTGCCTGAAAAAACGCTATCAGGAACATATTAACCCTTTTGATATTTTGTATTATTACATCTATTTGCATAATTGTTTTACAGTAATCATGCATTGAAAAATAACTCAACTGGTTGTAGTATCTTGTGTTGTGGGGATACACAACTTGTCCGTCCGTCCGTCTGTCTGTCTGTAGACACAAGCTTGTCCGCTCTTCATCTCAAAATTCCATGGCTTGAGTTTGATGAAACTTCTGTAATGTTGGATTTTATCAAGTCTACCTGTGCATATCGATAAAAATTCACATAATTGATCAGTATAAAGTTTAGTGGTTTATATTGATAGCACATTTAGGTCGGATAAATTATCACAGAGTTATGGCCCTTTGTATTTTTGATGAAATCTTGTCCGGACTTTATCCAAAACCCTGGCTTAAATTTGATGAAACATCACATGATTAATCAGTATCAAGTCTAGTTGTGCATATCGTCGGCACATTTGGGTCGGATGAATTATCACCGACTGCCCTTTTTTGACACAATCTTTTCTGCACATCTCCTGGCTTGAATTGGATGAAATTTCGCAGGATTGATCAGTATCAAGTCTAGTTGTGCATGGCAATGGTATATTTGGATAGGTTGATTTATCACAGAGTTATGGTCCTTTGTATTTTAAGGTACATGCTTATATGATGTGCATACATTCTTGTCCGCACTTCATCTCCAAAACCACTGAATTGAATCAAACTTAAAATGATTGATTAATACCAAGTCTAATTGTGCATATTACCGGCATGATTTATTAGAATGTTATATTACAGAGTAAAAACACTGTCTTTATTTAGTGATAATGAATTTTTGTCAGGATCATAGCTTGAAAACCATCGAAGGAATACTTGAAACTTTAAATATTGATAGATAGGAAGTTGTTGAAGTGCATTGTCCAAGAACTATCTCATCGTGATTTATTTCATATTTATCTGAGGATCGCATGGACTAAATGTGGTGATATGGCCTATCCTTTCTTTTCCGTAACAAAGCAATATGCGAGTGGTATTCAATTAGCTTTTAAATAAGTGACAGATCTAGACTAAGTTATTTCAAGAAAGCGTGTTGTAGATGTCAGCTGATATCATTAATCTCAAGTGAATGATGGGTGGATTATTTGAATACTTGTGTTCAGTTAATGTTTTAATTGCACTATAACTCGGATTAGATAACTCAGTTTTATTGAGACTGGAGTATTTTTGGCGGACTTATCTTTCGAAAAGATTTTTTTTATTAAGAAATTACGTTGCCTCCATTCTTAATACGGAACATCAGTTTTTACTGACTGGATGCTTGCAATTGCCTTGAAGTATGATTAGCATTTGAAGGCTCGTAATTCAGCTTTGGATGAGTAACCTAAATTCACATCTTATTTGAACGAATATCGCATTAAGCTTGCATGGCAGGCAAAGCAAATTACACACACTCACACACACACACGTTTACTTTTACAGGAATAAAATGGGGACGGGAAAATCGGGAAGTTAGGTTCGAATAGCTTGGGATAAAGCATGTCTGAATAACCGAGATCCGACAATACATATACAATCAAAGGCGATAATTGACAAAAAAAACTAGGCATAAGAACATAATATACTTATAAGGCGTCGCTTTTTTTTCTCTCTCTTTTTTTTAGGTATTTTCACTATCGCAAATTGGATCAGATTCAAGACAAGTGTAATATATCGGTTGTATATTCATGCGTCTCCTGTTGCAACAGTTTTGTAAATATTACTGTCACTTCTCATTTTGCATTATTTCTGTTAGTATTGATATTTTTATTTATGCATGTAAAAATATCTTTTCTTGCTCTTAATAAAAAAAAAACAGAAACCGAAAGATGGGAAGACGCCTCAAGATGTATTTTCTTTATTTCTGCGTGAAATATGCATTTTAATAGGGATTCGATACTGCATGAAATAGTTGAGTGTCAGTCCATGTGACCCATTCATAGAAAGTTACGATTACCATTATCGGGCGATGTCAAAATGTCAAACTCAGTTCTTTGTCAGGTTTCAATATATATATATATAAACAGGAACATGGGCGCAAAAAATAATACAATGTACGACACAATTCCTTGTCTGCCGAAAATATTGAATAACTGTGTGACTTAGGCATATTCGATTGAAAATATGCGATTCTAGTGCCAGTGCTTTGGAGGTAAAACTTATCCAAGTCAATTATGTTTCATACTTGAATATTTTGTCAGACAGGAATGGTGGAATGCGTTTCTAACGATTTTAATAATCTAAGTATTGTTTAATGCAAAGTATTGTTGGTGGAATTTGAGCCTGTTCCTACATTTTTTTAAATTACTACTCCTAGTTCTATCATTGCCACTACTACTGACACTACTACTGCTAGGTCCATTACTATTTCTACCATTGCCACTACTAGGAGAAGGACGAGATATGTTTCTATTGAGATTGAATATACAATAATTGGTTAATCATATAACAAACTATTTCTTAGCTCAAATGAATAACACACATACACAGCTATGTTTCTTATGATATTTTTGTTTTCTGAAGATATGAATTCAATTTGGTCTATTCCAATTACATTTCTTTATATATTGATTACAAAGTATGTCCAAAAAGGTCGTGGGCACCTACACTAGAACAAAAATACTTAAGTCAATATTCGTTATAGAAATATATCTCCATAACATCTCCATAATCACCATAATTTTAGTGACAGTGATACATTGCGAGGTTACATGTACATATTACAAAATAATGAACGTTCAAACAAATACGCCGTTAAATATGCGGCGCATTTAAAGTGGCATTGTGACGTCTGTAGTTTCTCAAAATAGCATCCAACACGGTTACATGTGTCGTGCCGGCGTATTTTTCTTGAGAGTAAAACTACCGCCGTGCGACTGGGTTCGACTGATACATTGTACCTGGCTTGAGATTGTCAGATACATTAATTATGGCTTTGTTAATTCAGGAGATGGAATATTTTTTATACGATAATGGGTTTGAAAATATCTCACGACAGCAATATAACAATTCACAGTTGTATTTGTTTTTATACATTTGGATTTTATATCCAAAAAGATACAAATGTCTGTTAAAAAGAGAATAATATATTGTTAATGCAATGTAATAACTTCAAATTCTGATTACAAAATACTCGAATCAGGGCAACGTCTTTTTAAACATCAGGTGAAATCAAGGTTTCGGCATATTGACGCAGGGTAACAAGCATCTGTAGTAGTCAGACTCAAGTATTTACCTCCTAATTTTGCAATAAACCTCATTGGTAGACCCAATCTCTTCTAAAGCATTTATTTTGTTTGAAAAAAAAATATTTATCAAATTAATTTAACCTGTAATACCATCTACTTCTTATTTAAAACTCACACAAAAGTTAACCCTGCGTTTCTTTTTCCTTTGAGTATATTTATTCACTACCTTTGTTATTATATTAAAGTAATGCTTGCCGGAATTACATATGTAATGTTCTTTTCTGGTGACGCGTTATTGACTTGTACATAGCACAATATACCATTTCATCCGAAAGGAGTCGTGTAAGTCAACGAGCACTCTCTGAACAGCTTATCTACATGGTGGTGTAAAATTACACACATTGTTCAATGGTAAATAAACATACGCTTGTGATCCGTTCATATTTGGCAATAACTAATAAATAAATGTACCTTCTCCAAAAATTGTATCTCAATAAACAGCTCTCTCTCTCTCATAACTTGTGAACACGATATAATACTATATAATGATTATGTCTGTTGTTATTGTGTGCATTTAATTGTACCTCATGGACTATTGTGCCTATTTTGATTTTGAATGATGTCTACATAAAGTATCGTCATTATCATCATCATTAGGTTATCCACCCCATTCCACGCGTGTCATGAAATTGGTCTGATACGCCTTTTAGAACATAAAGAACGGCTCTCATCATACAATTATATGAACTCATTGTACTTTTCAATTGAGAGAATGGAGAGACATTATGGAAAACCGGTTAGCAGTGTGCTGTCGATAATACCAGTTGCCTAAGATAAGTATTGGACTTTTATCTGCTTAGCCGTTAAGGCACTTAAATTTGTATCATGATCTCTTTTTATCATCTTGGTCCATTATTTTATTAATCGTTTTTTGGTGTTGTTTTTTTCCTGACTAATTCAGGCCTTACGTATCAGGGAAATGCTATTGATTGCTTCATTAATCTGTTTTCGCAGAATACATTTTAGTTCCTTTTGCGGCTCCTTGAACATTAGGTTGTATTAGGGGAAAATCGCCTAAATACCTTCGAGATTGCTCTTAATACGTTATTTATGTTAAGACTGACTTAGTAACAAATCTGCGTTTAAATAAATAGATTGTCGTAGGATAGTGGTGGCGTACGTGACCGATCCGAGGGTTGTTATCAAAAAGCAGTTAGCTAGTTAGTTATGGAGAGGGGGTTGGGCGGTTTCAATTTTTATATGCATAATTATATATGAATTTACTAGGGAAACCTTTGATTTGCTACGCTTTCTCTCGCTTTGCTAAGACTTCATAAAATGCACGTTATCTATTAACTTTTAAATTAATTATCGTCCTAGTTTCAAGTTTCAGTATGCCAGTTTAAATGAACTCGCAATCACTAAGTGAATTTTTGTTTAAATGACTTATCTTTAAACATTAAAATTACGAATAACATCCGGTATATAAAAACATGTTTACAAAATTGTATATGTTTTCAATTTTTCATGATAAAAACATGGCATTATTTTCTGGTATAGGTCAGGTGTGGAACTCTCCTCACTCTATACCCTACGCAAGTTTGTGTGGTTGTTTGCTGTCATATATCACAGGATTTTTTTATTTGTTTGGTCAAAAGTATGATTTTTTTTGCTTCCTTTGCCAATAATAAATTGACTGGATTGGTGAACTACACAAATAGGCGTTTACACTTTTCACCATAGCACTAAATGAATTATTGTTAGGTTTTAAACAGATTTAAAGGCTTATTGAATTTAATTTGATGAAATAACTTTCTTTAATTGCAGAGTTTGCGACAAAGGACTTAGTTAGACAACACGTACTCCTGTGAAATTAATTTTCGTGGTACATTACTTTTCGTTGATTTCGCAGAGGGTTTTATCCACGAATATTAACCCCACGAAAAACGTTCCTTTAATAGAACTCACGTTTTCTAGAACATGATTCCACGAATAAATGTGCCCACTTAATACATTCAAGAACATAATGAAATTAATGTCAACGAAAATTAATGATTTTTAGTGCCCGAAAAAGACGGCCGGCGGGGGCAGGTTAAATTTCTAATGGACGACGACGAAACTATTGGACGAAATGGAGCTACCGTTCATGAACAGAACACTGTCACGTCACTGACAGACCACGTGTTTGAGGCTTGTGGGGACAGAGAGGGCCTGTTGCATTCACGCCGACGATTGGAACTCGATTTCAAGAACGTGTCAATTCATACAGTATTATGCAATGATTAAAACGATCAGTGTGGGGAAGCAATGTTTGCAACGTCAACCTTTGGAACACAAATGCGAACGTACACTCCGGAATCTGCATGAATCGGCTAAGTTTTTCTCATATTTCAACAATATTATCACACTCCTAAGACCGACGGCACCTTTCTCCTTAAAAGATTCACATCGAAAGATCTTGTCCTGGAATTATTGCTTTTTCATTTAGAGGAAATATTCCAGTTTTTCTAAATCAATTTTGGATGCTGATTGGTATCATTGCTTGAAGGTATGCTTTGCACCATAAGGAACAAATTTCATACTTGTTAATTGTGCGTCCCATATTCTGTTGCATGAATCTTGAACATTCGCTGTATTAATGACTTTTGAATGGGCCAAATATTACAACATCCAAAGGTTGCAGTACCTGTGAGGAATGGGCTGGAAGAACAAAAAGTATGTTATTTTTTTTTGTTTTTTTTTTCACATGCAAATTGGATTGTATCGGGAATATTGTGTGACGCATGACCGTCAAAAATCAATAACACTGGTTGTCTTGAATCTGTGGGGCGCACATGGGGCAAAAGGTGTTCTTCTAAGTACTGATAAAATTCAAATGTTGCACCATCCACTATCCGATACTGTGCTTTTGGCACCTGTGTATGCACCTTTCATTAACTCTTCATTCCACCTTTTGCCTTTAAAAATGAGGAACGGTAATATGGCATTGTCGGCTGCATTAACACAGTCAATTACAGTTGTATTAGACGACTTTGGAGAAGTGATACCTATGGAACGCCTTAACTGTCTTATATTAACAACTAGAATAGTTATCGGTCGTTTACTCATGTTTAGTAAATACAGATAATGCCGGGTCTAAAGAGTTGTGTTGTATCAAAATAGCGCCTGGTTAACTCTCAAGGGTATTTGATTAATAAAGATCATATCCTGTTGAGGCAGCATGCTTTTGCTATATAAACATGATGTCTAGTTTACTTACAGTGATGATTGGTTACATAATTAAACGATATTATCTTGTATTGATGTCTGATTCTCAAGCAATAATGATTGGTTAATAAAAGATAATGATGTTTAATGTTGAAAGTGATGATAATATGATTTTATGTTATATAGACATAATGTCTGGTAAACTTGTGATAATGATTGCTTACTGAAAGATTATGTTCTGTTGTATGAAATTATGAATTTTATATAAACATGATTTCTCGTTCACTTGTGACGGTAGTTGGTTAGTGAAAGATTATGATTTGTTGAATACAATGGTGTTGTGGTAAATTATTATAATCTGTAGTTGATTGTAGCGATGCCATGTTAAAGTAATTAATGTCTGGTTAACCTGTAATGATGTTGGTTAATAGAGGATTATGATCAGTACGTGAAATTAATATAAATTGGTTTATAGTAAAAGAAATATGACCTGTTAAATAAAATGATGTTATGTTATATCAAGATAATGTTTGGTTAATGTTAAATTATGTTTTGTTAATAAAAGATCATGTTAAGTGATAATGCATTTATTTCAGTTCACGTTTTAAAAGGTCCTGCTATTTAAAGATTATGTGCTGTTGAATATGCCTTGTTCAATGTACATGTTGTGTTTACGCGGTGTGTTGTTATGTCCATTCGAAATTATGTTCATTTTCATTTCATTCGGATTACTCGTGTTACAACAAATATGGCGGGAACGAGGTTTGGTCGTATACTTGAAGAAATAGGACATTCTTCTCATCTTCCATTATTTGTTAGGGAGCAGATTGACGAAGAAAGCGCCCTAAATCTCTCTGACATAGAGTTGCAAGAACTTATGCAAAACTATATAATGTATAATTTCAATTAATATGTAAACAGAAATACATAAAACAATCATGTATGTAATTTCACTGAACATATGCAAATAATCAAGTGTAGGTCCATATAATATATAGCAATTAAGTCAACTGTTCAAACATGAAATTAACAAAAAAAATTTTAATCAAATGTTTTACGAGACATCAGTGTAATTATGAATGAAAAAAAAGTTCAAGTATTCTTTGTTTCACTTACAAATTTTATACAGCATTTCAACATTTTACAAATTCAACAGCTGATGTCTTTTAAAATACTATGAATTTTTATAATTTTACAAGATTGAATAATTTAAAATATTTGAAATGTCCACACAGTTAATAAGATTAATTCCATCTTCCCCCCCTTTTTTGATGCCATCCTGTCATCTCCATGTAGGTATGGTAGCGTTTTTTTTCCCCTCCTTTTTGCCTTGTCATATTGTCTAAATTTCCAGTTTTTACATTTTTCTTAATGGGTACATGTGTATCATATTTTCGCAGGATGTTTTTTATGTAACATGCCGTCTGCCACATACCAGTCTTTGAAATGGCTTCTGTAATCATTTTTTCTTGGTTCAAAGTTCATTTCAAACTTACTAAATAACGTATCTTCCTCTTTTCTTCCATAGTCTTTCTCTTCAACTTTCCTGCTCTCACTGGTCTTACCATTTCCATTTTTCCTTCTGTCTTCGGTTTTTTCCCCTTTTCCTTTTTTTTCCCTATTTCTTAGTCTCTCCTCATTTTGTGATTTCTTTTCTTAATCTGTCCTCCTCTCGTAATTTCTCCCTCTCTCAGTCTATCCTTCTCTCTTTTTCTCTCTTCCTCTTGAATCTTTTCCTCTCCCAATTTCTCCACTCTAAATCTGTCACCTGAGCACAACGTGAGTGGTGAGCTGTTGTGATCGCCTCTTGTCCGTACGTGCTTGCGTCTGGCGTCAATAATTTTCTTTAAACAACATCTCCTCCTAAACAACTTGGTCAAATCTGATGTAAATAGCCTGGGATGATCACTGTATGAAGCTCAGAAGTTTGATCTATATCTAACTGTAGTTGCCATGGCAACGGAAGTAAAAAAAAAAATAAAAAAATAAAAATCATCTCCTTACTAATGGCCAGATTTCAAAATGTTTTGATACAGATGTTTTTTTGGTTAACCATCTACCAGATTGCTAAAATTATTCCGATCCGTAAAAAACATGGCTGCCACGGACGGGCTAATTTGCCTTTTATGTACATAGTGAAAAATTTAAACGACTTCTGCTCCAAAACTACTGGCCAGAATTTTATTAAACTTGGCAGGGAAGATCCTTGGGTAAACCTTCACAAAAGTTGCTTAGATAAACTTTATCCACATAGAACTCTGGTTGCAATGGCAACGGAAAGAAAAAAAAATGAAAACTTTAAAAATCATCTACTTTAAAACTACTGGCGCTCAGTATAGTAAGGGTAGTTTCAGGACTGTTTGGCCCGGTGTCAGGATAATGTGACTGGGTTTGGTGTCATGCCAACTGTCTATGGCGTGATAATGTGCAGTGTGACATCACTATATTTGTCTCAAGTAGACATAATCTCCAAATGACTTAAATACTGTCGGTGGGATGTTGAACCTAATAAACAAAACAAAATACCATTGTATTTTAGCTTCTTATTCTTTCCTTAGGAGGCAGTTTGGATTGAGCTGGTAATTATTACTTTGCGAAAATATTTCCGAATCTTCTTATTGTTTGTTTTCCTTTATGTTTACAAATGGCTTGTGTAGGGATCGGTGTATTAAACATTGTCATATATGATTATCACGTGAATAGGGCGGAGCATAATTTGAAATAATGATATGTGCAGTTCGCCGTAAACTCTTCAGGGTGCCCATTCACGCACAACTCTGTGTGAATCACGCAAAACACACACACACACACACACATATATATATATATATATATATATATATATATATATATATATATATATATATGCATACAGAATTTTTAACATTGATGGGTACATGCACGCTGATATTTCTTTTTTTCTTTTGCTCGAAATATGGCAAGTGCACGGAAATTGTGCTGATTAAATGTTTTTATCATTTACAAATCTGCTTTATTTTGTCAATAAACACTAACGCTTTGAGACTTTTGGAACGGCCCACACATGTTATTAAACCGGAAACGTTCGTCACATCCGTACGCTATGTCGTCTGAACAGTAGAAAAGAAGGGAATCAATCCATTTTCCTCGAATTTTTCAAATTGAAAGGGAAGTAATTTTAACTCTACCTTATCAAAATACCAATCTAAATACAGCCGCTAGACCAACGGATTTGATTAGAAATATTCATTAATGTTAAAAAAAAACATATCTCGCGTTCCTGATATGCCACATGGTATCCGGATGTTGCCAATATTCGGATACGGAATTTCTTTGCTGTTTTACGTTTTATTGTGACCTTCTTTTTTATTAAAGATGTCTTTTAATACATTAGTAACAGAATCGCGCTATTGGCAATTAATAACGCGTTCTTTCCAATATTTTAACATCACTGTCTAAAGTATATTTGTCTCACCTGAAACACACAACCGATCATAATTTAAGCAGCCTTATGCAAATGATTCATTCATAATAACATAAACATATGTTACATCAATACATTGTACACATTTAAAATAAATGATAGTATCAATAAAGTATATTGTGTACCTGGAATTTTTATTCTGTACCCCAAATTTTTCAAACCACAAAATCTCTAACTCAAAAAACTAAGGAATTTGAAATTTCGGGTTCATTTGATTGGATAGATTAATAGCGGGCAAACTCTAAGGGACGATATGGAGCTACCGTTCATGAACCGAACGCTGTTACGTCACTGACAGATCACGTGTTTGAGGCTTGTTGGGACACAGAGAGGACCTGTTGCATTCACGCCGATGATTGAAACTCGGTTTCAAGAACGTGACAATTCATACTCTATTATGCATTGACTTAAATGATAAAAAATTATAAAAATCATCGTACTTATCATCATATGGAAAAAATAATTTTATATCTGATCTTTAATATTCTAAGTAATTAGATAAAATCGAAATAATGTAATATGTGCAGTTATTGAAGGATGTGTATATAGTTTCGAAAGGTAATAGCATTTTTTGCATTATTATTATCATTTTCTTCAGGGCTAAATGAGAATCAGTACGTGATGGGCTACATCATGTTACTTAATACTTAGCAGACGTCATAATACCATTGAGCTCCATATACAGATACCTGGCCATTCTACTTTATGTTACTTAATACGTTACTTAATACTTACCAGACGCCATGATACCATTGAGCTCCATATACAGATGCCTGGCCATCCTACTTTAGGTATCTTAATACTTACCAGACGCCATGATACCATTTAGCTCCATATACAGATACCTGGCCATTCTACTTTATGTTACTTAATACTTACCAGACGCCATGATACCAATGAGCTCCATATACAGATACCTGGCCGTTCTACTTAATGTTACTTAATACTTACCAGACGCCATTAAAATACCATGTAAAGACTGCATCTACTTATGTTATAATACTTACCACGCCATTCATTGAGTCCATAACAGTCCTGCCATTCTTAGTTCTTAATACTACCGACGCCATGATACATGCTCCAATACAGATCTGCCATCTACTTAGTACTTATACTTACCAGACGCAGATACAATAGCTCCATATACAGATACTGGCCATTCTACTTATGTTACTTAATACTTACAGACCCATAACCATGAGCTCATATACAGATACCTGGCCTCTACTTTAGTTATTAAACTTACCAGACGCATGATACAATGAGCTCCATAACAATACCTGGCCTTCTACTTAATGTTACTTATACTACCAACGCCAGATACCATGACATATACGTACCTGGCCTTCTACTTATGTACTATATTACAGCGTCATGATACCATTGAGCTCTATACGTACCGCCATTCTTATGTACTTAATACTTACCAGACGCCATGATAATTGAGTCCATATACAGATACCTGGCATTCTACTTTATGTTACTTAATACTAACTTACAGCGTCATGATACCATTGAGCTCCATATACAGATACCTGGCCATTCTACTTTATGTATTAATACTTACCAGACGTCTATACATGAGCTCCTATCGTACCTGGCCATTCTATATGTTACTTATACTACAGACGCATGATACCATGAGCTCTTACGATACTGCCTTTCCTTATGTACTTATACTTACAGACTCATGATACCATTGAGCTCATATACAGATACTGGCCATCTACTTTATGTTATTAATACTACAGACGCATGTACATTGAGCTCCATATACGAACCTGGCATCTACTTTGTTACTTAATACTTACAGACGCATGATACCATTGAGCTCCATATACAGATCCTGCATTCTACTTTAGTTACTTAATACTTACCAGACGCCATGATACATTGACCCAATACAATACTGGCCATTTATTTATGTTACTTAATATTACCAGAGCATGATCATTGCTCCATATACAGATACCGGCATTCTACTTTAGTTACTTAATACTTCAAGTCATATACCATTGAGCTCCATAACAGATACTGGCCATTCTCTTTATGTTACTTAATACTTACCAGACGCCATGATACATTGGCTCCATACAGATCCTGGCCTTACTTTTGTTCTAATACTTACCAGACGCAGAACATTGAGCTCATATACAGATACTGGCCATTCTACTTATGTTACTTAATACTTACAACGCCATGATACATTGAGCTCATATACAGATACCTGGCCATTCTACTTTATGTTACTTAATACTTACCAGACGCATGATACATTGAGCTCATATACAGATACCTGGCCATTCTACTTTAGTACTTAATACTTACAACGCCATGTACATGAGCTCCATATACAGATACCTGGCATTCTCTTTATGTTACTTAATACTTACCAGACGCTATACCATGAGCTCCTATACGATACCTGGCCATTCTACTTATGTTACTTATACTTACCAGACGCCATGATACCATTGAGCTCCATATACGATACTGGCATTCTACTTATGTACTTAATACTTACCAGACGCCATGATACCATTGAGCTCCATATACAGATACCTGGCCATTTACTTATGTTACTTAATACTTACCAACGCATGATACATTGAGCTCCATATACAGATACCTGGCCATTCTACTTATGTTACTTAATACTTACCAGACGCCATGATACCATTGAGCTCCATATACAGATACCTGGCCATTCTACTTTATGTTACTTAATACTTACCAGACGTCATGATACCATGAGCTCCATATACGATACCTGGCCATTCTACTTTATGTTACTTAATACTTACAGACGCATGATAATTGAGCTCCATATACAGATACCTGGCATTCACTTATGTTACTTAATACTTACCAGACGCATGATACCATTGAGCTCCATATACGATACCTGGCCATTCACTTATGTACTTAATACTTACCAGACGCCATGATACCATTGAGCTCCATATACAGATACCTGGCCATTCTACTTTATGTTACTTAATACTTACAACTCATGATACCATTGAGCTCCATATACAGATACCTGGCCATTTACTTTATGTTACTTAATACTTACCAGACGCATGATACATTGACTCCTATACAATACCTGGCCATTTACTTTATGTTACTAATACTTACCAGACGTCATGATACATTGAGCTCCATATACAGATACCTGGCCATTCTACTTTATGTTACTTATACTTACAGACGCCATGATACATTGAGCTCCATATACAGATACTGGCCATTCTATTTATGTTACTTAATACTTACAGACGCCATGATACATTGAGCTCCATATACAGATACCTGGCCATTCTACTTTATGTAACTTAATTTACTTATACACAGACGTCATGATACCATTGAGCTCCATATACAGATACCTGGTCATTCTGCTTTATGTTACTTACTACTTACCAGACGTAGTAATTCCACTGAGCTCCCTATACGGATACCTGGCCATTCTACTTTATGTTACTTACTACTTACCAGACGTCATGATACCAGTCAGCTCCATATACAGATACTTGGCCATTCTACGTTATGTTACTTAATACTTACCAGACGCCTTGATACATTGAGCTCCATATACAGATACCTGGCCATTCTACCTTATGATACTTAATACTTACCAGACTCATGATACCATTGAGCTCCATATACAGATACCTGGCCATTCTACTTTATGTTACTTAATACTTACCAGACGTCATGATACCATTGAGCTCCATATACAGATACCTGGCCATTCTACTTTATGTTACTTAATATAGGCTCCATATACAGATACCTGGCCATTCTACTTTATGTTACTTAATACTTACCAGACGTCATGATAACATTGAGCTCCAAATACAGATACCTAGCCATTCTACTTTATGTTACTTAATACTTATCAGACGCCATGATAACATTGAGCTCCATATACGGATACCTGGCCATTCTACTTTATGTTACTTAATACTTATCAGACGCCATGATAACATTGAGCTCCATATACAGATACCTGGCCATTCTACTTTATGTTACTTAATACTTACCAGACGCCATGATAACATTGAGCTCCATATACAGATACCTGGCCATTCTACTTTATGTTACTTAATACGTTACTTAATACTTACCAGACGCCATGATAACATTGAGCTCCATATACAGATACCTGGCCATTCTACTTTATGTTACTTAATACGTTACTTAATACTTACCAGACGTCATGATACCATTGAGCTCCATATACAGATACCTGGCCATTCTACTTTATGTTACTTACTACTTACCAGACGTCATGATACCATTGAGCTCCATATATACATACTTGGTCATTCTACGTTATGTTACTTAATACTTACCAGACGCCATGATACTATTGAGCTCCATATACAGATACCTGGCCATTCTACTTTATGTTACTTAATACTTACCAGACGCCATGATACCATTGAGCTCCATATACAGATACCTGGCCATTCTACCTTTATGTTACTTAATACTTACCAGACGTCATGATACCATTGAGCTCCATATACAGATACCTGGCCATTCTACTTTATGTTACTTAATACTTAGCAGACGTCATAATACCACTGAGCTCCCCATACGGATACCTGGCCATGCACGATGTCTGGTTGAGAGCGGGTTTGCTGATCAGGTAACGATTATTACTTTTTTTTTGTTCCAGATGAGACCTATTTAAAATGTACCGTTCTGCTTTAGACTTTCACTGTTTTCTGTACGCATTTTTGAAAATATTGTATTAAATCCTTAACTGATCAGATAAAAATTATTTTACATAATTTGTTTTTACATAGGACAGAAAATGATAATCTATTGCAGACGGACAGATTAAATTTCAAACGCGGGAGATCTAGCTCAGATCTTTGCCACAGTGAGTTGGAAAAAAAGCTGTTATACTAAGCCGTGCGATTGACTTTTCTCCACTTTACACTTCAACAAAATATCGATATTCCATTTACCTTACCGCCTTTCAAATATGACGTCGTTTCGATTCGCAAAAGAGGAATCAAGTGAACATAGTTTAAAGTTCTATTTTTATAACTCGCGGAACTATGAATTGACTGCTTGTACATGTCACGTTGTGTAATTTGTTTTCACACGATATGTTTCACCATGTCGCAGGGAAAGAAAGCAAGTGATGATTTTTGCGAGATACTGATAAATAAGAACAGAACAGAACAGAACATATATTTTATTGCTTTTAGACTTAAACATATGGCATGTTTATCATCTATACAAACAAGTAAATACTGAATATGATCAAGGTCATTTATACAAATACAAATACATATATATGAATATAAAATACTATGAGAGTCGGTGCAAAAATCAAACATACTCATTAAGTAAGTTATTTCTAATTTTCATTGAACATATTATATAACATGCAAGATTATTAATTTAAATTGGTCTCACATGGTAATATACATCAATATATCGTTTCCTCAACATTATATATTTAGTACATTTCAAGATAAAATGAAACTCATCCTCAATCTCACCACTATGACATACATTACATAATCTCTCTCTCCTTTCCACCCTCTGTCTTCCATATCTCCCAGTCTGAATATGAAGCCTATGAGCAGATAATCGTAACTGAGTCAATGCTTTCCTATAAGTTCTATTAGTACATAAAAACAAATATGGTTCATAACAAATTAAAACCTTGATTTCTTTGTATAATGTTAAAACATTACTCCTCTCAAGTTCACCTGCCCAACCTTGCTGAAATACATCAAGCATTTTCTGTTTAAAAATAATTAAAAAATCATTAACACAAATATCATAAGGTCTCTCCCACACATACGCAAATCCATATTCACACAACAATCTCTTAACTTTTGATGCCCAGTTTACATGTCCTTTATCTGCATTAATAACAAGACTATCATACAGCGTCTTTACAATACAATTACCACTATTAATTACTTTAAACCAATATTTTAAGATCTTAACTTGTCTACCAATAAACAATGGATATCTCCCTAAATCTCCATACACGCCAGCATTACAAGTTGACAATTTCACACCCAATATCCTTTTACAGAACTTCATATGCAACCTTTCAAACTCTTTCATCTTATTAAAACCACAAATTTCGGAAGCATAATTCATGATGGATGAAACAAAAGAATCAAACAATTGACACAAAGTTTTTAAAGAAAAATCAAAGTCTTTTGTATTATATAATAAAACGTTCATGGCTTTTAATGATTTACCCATGATCAACTGCTGATAACGGTTGAAAGAACCATTATAATTAAATACTACTCCAAGGTAGTTAAAGTCATCAACCACATCGATCTCTATACCGTTATATGTCCATTGTTCATTTTGCCTCAAGCAACCTCTTTTACGGAAAACCATAATTTTAGTCTTTTCTATATTAACCTGGAGCCCCCAGTTATCACAGTAAGTCTTTAAGTTATCTAAACTGAGTTGTAGATCCTCCGGCGATTCGCTCAGCAATACCATGTCGTCTGCGTAAAGAAACAGTATCAGCGACAGTTCGTATAATGTCACTCCTGCACTCCCAGCATTATTCAGATACAGTTCTAAGTCTTCCACGAAGAATGAGTACAATATCGGTGAGCATATGTCCCCTTGTTTCAAGCCAATCACAATGTCTATAAAATCTGAATAATCGTGACAATGCCTAACCTTACATCTCACCGATTCGTACATTGATCTCAGAATGCGCAGCATCCTTCCATCAACCCCCAGTTTACATAGCTTGTACCACAGCGCATTACGGTTCACACTGTCAAAACATTTCTTCATATCAATGAATGCACAGTATAAACGCTGACCCGAATTAATCTGATTTTCTACTACACTCTGAAGACTAAATATTGCATCTATTGTTGCATACCCCTTTTTAAACCCAAACTGTGCATCTGATATTTTATCATACTTTACACTCCAATCACTAAGCCTTTTATTTAAAACAGATACAAAAATCTTTGAAAGACAACTCGTTATGGTGATGCCCCTGTAGTTATTCACATCGTTTGGATCGCCCTTCTTAAATAACGGTATAATGGTTCCCTCCATCCAACTTTGAGGAAATACCCCTTTTTCGAGTATTACATTAAACAATTGCGTCAAATGCGATGCTAATATATCGCCTGCCGTAATGAAATACTCATTTATCATCCCGTCATCAGCGTATGCCTTCCCTTTCTTAAGCGACTTAATCGCAGTCATGACTTCCTCCACAGTTACCCGTTTATCTAACTCCTCATATACAGGATTATCATAGTTTATATCACTTGCACAAAATTCATCTGCCTCTCTATGTGGAGATGATCTTATTCCATCTGATATGGATTTAAAATACTCAAAAAAATCATTTATGGGTATATTTTGTCCTTTCAACCCATTCCTCTTCGAAAAATACTTCCAAAATTCCCGTGGTGATTTTTTCTTCAGCGACTCTATTTCCCTACTCCCTTTTCTCTTATAAGCAGTTTTCTTTTTATTCGCACATGATTTATATGCACGCTTTTTATTACATAAGTTAATTCTATTTTCATCACTTTTTAACATATTGAACGTCTCAAGCGAGTTAATGTACTCCTGCTTCTTTGTTCGACACTCATTATCAAACCAATCAGCATCCTTAAACGGAGAGATCGCTGATCTGTCCGTAAGATTCACACTCCTGTAACATTCGCGTTTAAACAACGGCTCTGCCGTAGCGTTTATGAGATTCACGAAATTATCTACAATATTATTTACATCACATTCATCATTCTCTTCGCTAACATCTAATAATCTATTAAAGTCTGACAATGACGCAATTAATCCCCTTGTAAATAACTGCGATTTTTCTTCGTCCCATTTAACAGTATCTATCTTAATGATATTCTTATTATTCTGACGTGAAACACTATTTACCGGTATAGCAAACTCCAATATTGCATGGTCTGAATATACATTAAAAGTATTAATCTGTAATGACTGCACTTTGTCGAAATTGTAATCTGCGCATAACAGGTAATCAATTACTGAACTCCCTGCGTACCCGTAATAGGTATAACCGCCAGTGTTTTCTAAGCGTCCGTTACAAATTCGTAATGATGTTGCCTTACAAAGGTCAAGTAACTGTAATCCTTGTGCATTGTACTGTTTATCCATTGAGGTCCGTGCATGGGGTACGTCCGGTATGTAGTTCTCGTCGTCTGTATGCGTGTTCAATGCGTCACAACAAATATAGTCCGGTTTCATGCCAACTCTACCGTTAAAGTCGCCAATTACCATGACGGTCCCACTATTTTTAAAATCATATATGTCATTCTCTAATGTACTAAACAGATCACAATTTACTACGTCATAAGCAGGGGAATCTGCTCCCCAAATGTAAACTATACCCAAATAAATGTCTTTATCTATCCTAAAATATCCACGTCGCAACTTAAGCCACACAATTGTGTCATAATGGTTTCTAACAATTTCCACACCTTTCAAAATCGAATCTTTTATATAAATAACAATTCCTCCACTATTCCGCCTAGCGTTTCTATGTTGAAACTTTCGGTATAAATTAAAAGCTTGATATCCATCTAGATCAATCTTACTACATTCTCCTGTCCATGATTCTAATAAAGCGACTATGTCATACTTAGACAAAATATTACAAAACTCACTGTCTGCTAATTTGTCCCTAGTTAACCCGTTACAGTTCCATACACCCACTGTAACACCGCTCTCCGCTACTTCCTATACGCTCCCGTACGGTCCATCTGTGTACGTTTTTCCGTTCACTATCAGTTTGTTATACTTCAAGTACGCGTCTTGTCCATCCTCCCTGGCTTTCTTCATGATTGGTAACAATCGCTTTCGCTGGTCCACCACTTCCTGTGGGTACTGATCATGCATGTAACATCCGGTGTCCTTTAAGTTATTCCTCAGAGACTTGACATACTCTTTGTCTTTCCTCTGTTTAAAGACTGCCAGAACATTTCTAGTTCGACCGTGTCTTTTGGCTCCAATTCGATGAATTCTTTCAAACTGTATTTCCGTCACTTTGTTGCTTTCCATTTTTAATGTGTCTTTGAAGAATGACGTCACGACTTCCTGCAAACTACTATCTGTTTCATTGTCTCCCTCCTTCAATCCACCCAGAATTAAATTATTCATCATAGCTTTTGACTGTAGGTCGCTGACTGATTCCTTCAACTTTTGGTTTTGATCCTTTAATTTCCGAACCTCATCCCGGGCTTTCTCGATATCATAGTCATTTGTATCCATGCGCACCTCAAGCGTCGATAAGCCATCCGCGTTTTTTGTGACTCGTTTGTCAACATCTGCCCACAACTTATTTAATTTTGAGTCCACGGCATTTATTTTCTCGTCAAGCAAGTCTATTTTATCTAAACGTTTACTGATTTCATCAAATTTGGTATTGAGAAATTTCATCAAATCCGCATTTGATACCTGATTTTGTGTATTGCCGTTGTTTATACAGTTGGCTATTGGTGTTGATATAGTCTGGTAGCCGCTAGGTAACCCTTGACCTCGGATCACCGTACCGTTAGTGTTCATGATTGGTGTCCCAACTTGGCCTACACTGGACATGTTTACGTATTGCGGGGGACTTCCGGTGAAAATCTGACCATCCCTTTGTTGAAAATTATAATTTCCATCCATTACTTGCGAACCATCAAAAACACTTCTAGTATCTGACAATAGCGAAAGAAATGATGTTTCGGCATATGGTTGATATTGTTCTGATGGAATAGTAAAAGTTAAATCGCCTACCGCACTTGCTGTATTGTTGTTTCCCGCCGTTTTAGGTTCTTTGTTTCCTCTAGCTGATTTTGATTCTTCACCTGTACTGCTGTTTTTACGCTTATTTTCCGACTTATCCCGTTTCACAGTCCCCTTTCTTCCCATTTAGAACACTTAGCAGTGCTTCACACAAACAAAATCTCACATAATCTCCATTTATTGTCGAAAAACACAATATTTTCCAGAGAGCTCCCGATAACGTGACCACCATATTACTTGACCTTGACCTTAATAAGTTTAAACAACTAGGTGGAAACGAAATAGATGGCACTTTATCTCGGGGTGTTTTAGCAAGAGTGAGTTTGTGCCTTCAAATTAATAAAAACACAGCAAAAGCACTGTCAAACAGGGAGCGTGAGTCGTCCATGTTATCATGGTCTTGGAACGGGTAGCTTTTAACCACATCTAGCCATTTAACTGCGGCACTTATTCATGTAGGGACTGCGTAAAATCCCCGAATGTCATTCTATAGACTTTCCCATACGAACAAATAATCAGCATGCACCAATATGGATAATGAATTCTTAAGTCAATCGAGTCTGACATTTCCATCAAGAAAGTCAACAAAACAGCGCAAAAATCGGTAACCAGGTGAAGCCAAGGGGTTGAGCTACGTTCTGATTGGCCAACGCATTGTCCTTTTTTCTACTGTAAGGGTGAGGACGACCGCAGTTTTGTCGATGTAAAATTATTTGAAAAGGCAATCGCACGGCGTAGTAGCTAAATCATGGGTAATTACAACATATATCGTGGTTTTGGTGAACACCATGGTCACATGGTAACTCAGCATGGTCGTGTTAATTCATCGCGACGGAGTTTTGGACTGACTGTGACTCCATGCAGCACGTGGTGCAAATGTTGTTTGCTAGTAATGAGGCCGTCTGCTACCCATCTTGTTGATGAAGGAACAAATTGTTCCCGTCTTGTTACTTTTCGGCCTCACTTGTAATATGACCGATCCCGGTAAATGTAAAAATATAAACTATTTTGGGTATAATTTCTAAAAGGTCTGCTTTCGTTGGTCTTCCAGTTATATGTAATTGGATAGTTATCTATTTAGGTATAATTAACTGTGCCATTCTCGAGTATCGCACGGTATGACGTCTGCAACTGTAGCGTTTATACCAATTCCAGTGTATTTATACTATTCCATTACTGCACAAGGTGTGACGTCATATAAACAAGATGGCTGCACGAAGTGCGTGAAACGGGAAGATGCATCTCAAATTTTTATTCTATTTTTTTTTAAATTTTTAATAATGTTCTTTAAAAATATGTTATTTTTATGATACAATAGGATTATGTGTCACGAACGACAACAATATCGTTTTTTGAATGGATGCACGTTTCACATCACACAGTCGGAATATTTCCGCCTGCCGCAAGAATGCCACTCACAACATTGACAATCGTTGTAACACTACCCTTTTCCCTAAGGAATTGGTCCCCAATTTTGAAGTATTTAAAACCCAAAATTATTCTAATATTGAATGCTCAAACCATAACCTCTTTCTTCCGTAACTCTCTCATCTAACACCATCTATCTCCTGACTCTATCGCTTTCTCAAAATTTAACTTGCTAAGATAGCATGTTCATCCATACATACGTTACTCTAACATCGCATTTTTGCGCATGCGCGTTACAGTTTGGAAGGCCATTCTACGAGACTTGGATTAAATAAGATATCGGACATATTAAAAGATCATAAGCACTCGAAAACCAGGTAAATATAACATAATAACAACAAAGTTCATTCTTACTTGTGTATGTTTTGATCTGGGTCATTCAAATGCGGGACTCGTACATTCGTTCCCTGTGATTGGTTAGTTAACAGCAATAAACTGACGTCATTTCTCCAGTGTTATTTTGTTTCCACGCGGCGTCAGTATGGAAAAGGTTTTATTTTAGCCAATGGAGCCGCATAATCAAAACAGGGAGCAACCACTGTTATTATTGTAAAATAAAAACGTGCAAAATGTTAAAAAAATATGAATCAATTACTTGCATTAACTGATGAAAATAAAATTACAAGAGTCAAAATATTCAAGTCCTCTATAGTTATAAAAAAGAAACTGGACACATTTAATGCGTATCTGATGACTTCTCCTTAAAATTGTAGGCAACGGGTTTTAAAACATGGTTAACGGACCTTGCAAGTAACCTGATTGATTAAAGCTCAGAAGAAAAAAATGAAGATGTTTTGAAATCTTAAAATATTCAGAATTTAGATACACACCGTCAACTTGAAAAACCAATGAAAAAGCAGTTAAAATATCAGTATTACAGCATATTGTAGATAGTGTAAAAACACACAAATACTATACATGTACATATGGCCGTAGCGGACACGTCTAATTTACGGCTCCAGGCCCAACAAGCGGCCCCAGTATTTAGTGCATGAAATGGGTAAATCTAACTGAACATTACATAGCTTTTATGGTAAAACCTTGTAAATATGTATTTATTTTAATACATATCAATACAAAAAGAATGCCATACTCCTACGTCACGCTACTTTATCAAGGGATGTAATAACTATTGGGAAGATTGTTTATACCGGGACTTGTACCTGGATCCCTTACAAAAAAAACAACAACAAAAAACAAAAAAAAACTAGGCTGACTGTTTCGTCAACATTGTCCCTGCTGTTGCTGCTGATGATGATGATTTTTTAACATTGGCATTTATATCGCCTTAGTAGCTTACTGTCAGGAAATTTCGAGCATCTTGCAAACCTTAACTATTCAATTAATTATATAAGAAATTAATTACCTGTTGTAAAATGTATCTTCATTGATCTATAAATAAGTTGATTTATGGCATTTAAAATCATCATCACATAATGTGTCTACTGTAATTAAAGGATTTTCTGTGCTTTTTTGTTCTATATTTCTGAATACATTGATAATATAAGTTTTTTGTTGTTGTTGTTTTATGACATTTTCTGTGTGGCTTTGCTTTATTTAAGCCGTGTTTCAAAAACATGCGCGGCGTCTTTGATGCTTTGCATCAAAATTAGTCTGGTTATACTGTTAGGTTCTTCAAAAAAGTTCCACTTAGTCCTACTAGTCAAGTGAATGCACGCATAGTATGTACTGCTTTTATTTTTTTTCCGAAGACGGTTAATAAATATGCCATCTGGACCAGAAACAAATAGCTTTAAAAATAAGTGTTGTTTTCGTCTTGCTATAAATGTCAATGTCTGGTTTTTTTTTTTTTTTTTTTTTTTCGTTTTTTTTTCAGGTAGTTTGAAACAGAAGAATTCAAGAACTTGTTTGATGTTTTTTCTCGAACAATAAATTTTTAGAATATTGGATTAATATTGGATTTGAATTCTTTTCAACATTAATAACACAACAAACTATCATACAAAAAAAAATAAAGATACAAATTTCAATTTTTACTATAGGGTGGTTTTCTGACAATGAGGAGCATAAAAAGACGCTGTGTCTCCTAACCTCTCATTCTTTTGTGCAGTATTCCAGATGAACTCAGTGCTCACAATTATCACAGTGGGTGACTGGGCCTAGGATGTGAACTTGACCAAATTTCTTTGCATTGGGGGAGCGAATTGTTTGCAAACACAAAATAAACTATTATTATCATCTTCACTCATGGAAGAAAAAAATCTCAGACAAGAGCGGTTACTTTTGTCATTTTCCTTTTGTAATCAGTTGAATCTGATCAGTTACAAATAAAAAAAATAAATCAATTAATTTAAAATGAAATTTAACATAAAACCAGAGATTGTTCACAACTCAAAATCGCGTGCACTCCGCTGATTTTAAAGGTACTATCAAAAGTATGTTTTGAAAACATTTGAAAAGGTTTGTAGAAGATACTGTAATTGTATATACCATATTTCTATACGAAAATGGCCTATACCTCTGAGATAGCCGTTTCGAAAATGCGCGCAACCAAATTTATTGGAACGCCATTGGCAGTAACTTTCAATTGAACTGACATAGTTACACAATTACTCGGTCGACTGGTATTTACTTCACCTAATAAAGTGGCATCTTGCCTATGTGATGTGCTAACTACATAAACATTCGAGAGGAAGAAAGTGTTGAAATAATCCCCATAGGGTCCACGATGTATTAGGTTTGTATGTATTGTTATTATTGTTTCTTTGTTAGGGTTTTATGGCTCGAATTAGGGTTGAATTCGAGCCGTATAGAAGCCTTTATGATGATTATATTGTGTGGCCAAAAGTAGGTTATCAGTGGATATCTCTCTTTTTTGCACATTTTGTAATGTCTCCCCCCCCCCCCCCGTCTTAAACATGGTCACAGGAAAGGAGACGGTCGTTTTGTGTTGGTTAAATAATTGAATTACAAAGTGTGGCAGTTTCAAAATATAATTTTCATTTAAATTCGGTTTATAAACATGTAATTAGCTTTCAGAGCTATGATCCGACATTATCTCCTGTTGTTCTTGTTGTAATGGGACTTCGATTTCAAGTGAATCTATTTTCGCGGAAGCCGGTCACAATTGTTTTCAGGCACATCTGATTTTTTGCAAATGAGATAAATATAAAGTAACTGCATTTAGAATAGAACAGAATAGAATACTGAATTAAAGACACCTCAACGGTCGAAAAACGTCATATGGTGTCAAACAATTATATGATGAAGCTAAAAACTAGCATGTTACAATTCAATAACGAATCCCGCACAGCAAGAATGTAAACAAGTTAATATGATACGAATGTAAAAATCAGAGTTTGATATATATACTGATAGAAACGGTTTTAAACATAGTTTTTACATTAAAATAATTTGTTTTGATAAGGCTCAAATCTACACAGTCAATTAAAAAATGTTTAATAGTATACGGTTCCTGACAAGGAAAACAGAAAGGTTGAACCTCACGATTTAAAAGATAAGAATGTGTCAAACGACTGTGTGTGTCCAATTTGACAACGATTAATAGCACATTCTTCCCTACGCACAGCGTGGGAAGCCGGACTTCAAAGTCCTAAGAATGGTTGAATTGTTCTCAATTTATTATACTGAGCATTATCCCAAACAAGTTTGCCATTCGCATTGAATAAGTTTATTAACAGAGGATTTGAAATCTGTACAAGGGATTTTTATGTCAGCTTCATCCATATCGGAGGCTGCCTTCGCAGCGCGATCAGCTTTTTCGTTCCCACAAATTCCCATATGACTAGGATTCCAACACAGTAACTGCATTTGAGGGACGTCATAACAGATGGGAGGCTTTATTAATTTTTCACAATATGTTTACATTACCAGAATAATTTTAACGTGTATCTATTTCATTGTGTTCTCAAGTTTCCAAGTAATGAGAGTAATTGAAGTATTGGCTCAATCTTTATAAAATTTGGTCAGGATGTTTGTCTACATATTTTGGATGAGTTCGAAAATGGGTCACGTGGGGTAAAAAACTAGGTCTCCAGGTCCATTCTAATGAAAACCTTGTGAACACACTAGAGGCCACAGTTTTATCCCAATCTTTATTAGATTTGGTCAGGATCTTTGTCTACATATCTTAGATGAGTTCGAAAATGGGTCACGTGGGGTCAAAAGCTAGGTCACCTGGTAAAATCTTAGAAAAACCTTGTGAACACTCTAGATGCCACATTTTTTGCCCAAACCTTATGAAACTTGGTCAGGATGTTTGTCTACATGATATTTTGGATGAGTTTGAAATCGGGTCATGTGGGGTCAAAAATTAGGTCACCAGGTCAAATCTTAGAAAAACTTTGTACACTCTAGAGGCCACAGTTTAGCCTTATCTTAATGTAACTTGGTTTTAAAGGGCCAAAAACCGGAAAATTTAAAAAAATCTTGTGAACACTGTAGAGGCCTATAATTTTGTTCCAGACTTCATTAAACTAAATAAGAATTATGACTGCAAGAATTCCCAGTTGAGTGCAAATTCATGTAAGATCAAAATCTAGGTCACTTAGTCAAATGTTAGAAAACTCTTTAGATGCCACATTTTTTGTCATCATTCCTAACGCAGCAATCTTACTCAGGTGATCGACACAGGGCCACCTTGTATATTCATACTATAGGAAATTATGTATTCTATAATCTGAAAATTAGATACATTTATATGACTTACAGTTTACCGCGTTATGACGTTGCATTTATTGCATAACTTTTGCTTATCCTGATGAAGGCGTAAGTCGAAACGTTGATAAACGATAAACTTTATATTTGTTTATGTTGGATCTTTTAAATAAAGTAGATATTGTCTCCAAATGACTAAAATGATGTCGGTGGGACGTTAAACCCAACAAACAAACATTATTAGTGTAATACAAATGGACAACACAGTACAATGAGAAAAAAAGAATGGAAGAAAAAAGAGAGGAAGAAATTCAGACACCTGTGCAAAGTGTCTGGACCAGGGATTGTATATAGAATCCCTGGTCTTGACTAACAAAGTTTCACTGTTATGCAATGTATAAGGGGGTGTAATTCCTATTCTGTTGTTTTTTTAGCTCACCTGAGCAAAGCTCTGGTAGAGCTATTGTGATCCCGTGAGTGTCCGTCGTCCGTCGTGCGGTGTGCGTCTTCAACAATTTTTAGTGTTTACACTCTATCACCTTTATATCTTAAGCAATCATCTTCAAACTTTAAGACAATGTTTATGACCATAAGGTCTCGATTGAGTTCGATTATGGCTGAGACCGTCAATTAAGTCAGGAGTTATGCCCCTTTTAATATTAAAAAATGCCATATTTCACTTTGTTTACTCTCTAGCATCTGAACCTTCTAAGCAATCATCTTCAAACTTTATGGCAATGTTTATGACCATAATGTCTCGATTGAGTTCGATTATGGCTGAGATCGGTCAATTAGGTCAGGAGTTATGCCCATTTTAATATTACAAGAGGGCCAAAATGGCCATGTGTCACTCACCTGAGTTAGATGACTGTGTTAGGCATAATGATAAAAAATCTGGCATCTAAAGTGTTTTTCTAACATTTGACTAAGTGACCTACATATTGATCCTACCTGAATTTGCACTCAACTGGAAATTCATGCAGTCATCATTCATATCAAGTTTAATGAAGACTGGGGCAAAAATGTAGGCCTCTAGAGTGTTCACAAGATTTTTCTAAGATTTGACCTGGTGACCTAGTTTTTGACCTCATGTGACTCATTTTCAAACTCATCCAATATATCAATTAGACAAACATCCTGACCAAATCTATTGAAGATTAGGCTAAAACTGTGGCTTCTAGAGAGTTCACAGGGTTTTTCTTAGATTTGACCTGGTGATGATTCTTGGATGAACCTTCAAAAAAGTTGCTAAAATAAACTTGATCCCTGTAGAACTGTTACTGCCATGGTAGCAGAAAGAAAAAAATTGAAAACTTAAAAAAACATCTCCTTCTAAACTTCTGGCCAGATTTCATTTTTTTTAGTAAAGATGTTCCTTGGGTAACCCTATACTCAGATAAGCGATCCAGGGCCTCTTTGTCCCTATTGTTATATTAAAAGGGACTTAATTCCTGACCTAACTCAATAGAGACATTATGGTCATAAGAACTGTCATAAAGTTTGAAGATGATTGCTTAAAAGATGCAGATGCTAGAGTGTAAACAAAGTGAAATCTGGCATTTTTTTTATATTAAAAGGGGCTTAACTCCTGACCTAATTGACCGATCTCAGCCATATTCAAGCTCAATCGAGACATAATGGTCATAAGCACTGCCATAAAGTTTTAAGATGATCGCTTAAAAGATGCAGATGCTAGAGTGTAAAAAAGGTGAAATATGCCATTTTTTTAATATTAAAAGGGGCATAACTCCTGACCTAATTGACTGATCTCAACCATTATCTAATTCAATAGAGACATTATGGTCATAAGCATTGCCATAAAGTTTGAAGAAGATTGCTCAAAAGATGAAGATGCTAGAGTGTAAACAAAATGAAATCTTGCATTTTTTTGAATATTAACTCAATCGAGACCTTATGGTCATAAGCATTGCCATAAAGCTTGAAGATGATTGCTCAAAAGATGCAGATGCTAGAGTGTAAACAAAGTGAAATCTTGCATTTTCTGAATATTAAAAGGGGCATAACTCTTGACATAATTGACGGATCTTAGCTATAATCGAACTCAATCGAGACCTTATGGTCATAAGCATTGTCATAAAGTTTGAAGATGATTGCTTAAAGGATGAAGATGCTAGAGTGTAAACAAAGTGAAATATGGCATTTTTTGAATATTAAAAGGGGCATAACTCCTGACCTAATTGACGGATCTCGGCCATTATCGAACTCAATCGAGACATTATGGTCATACACATTGTATTAAAGTTTGAAGATGATTGCTTAAGAAATAAAGGTGATAGAGTGTAAACACTAAAAATTGTTGACGACGCACGACGGACGCTCACGGGATCACAATAGCTCACCCTGAGCTTTTCTCAGGTGAGCTAAAAAAAATGCCAGATTTAACATACAAAACATCATTGTTTGTTTACACTTTAGCATCTTCATATTTTGAGCAATCCAAACTTTATGACAATGTTTATGACCGTAATGTCTTAATTGAGTTCGATTATGGCTAAGATCGGTCAATTAGGTCAGGAGTTATGCCCCTTTTAATATTTAAAAAAAATGCCAGATTTCACTTTGTTTACACTCTAGCATCTTCATCTTTTGAGCAATCGTCTTCAAACTATATGGCAATGTTCATGACCACAATGTCTCGATTGAGTTTGATTATGGATGAGATCGGTCATTAAGGTCAGGAGTTAAGCCCCTTTTAATAAAAAAAAATGCCAGATTTCACTTTGATTACACTCTAGCATCTTCATCTTTTGAGTAATCATCTTCAAACTTTATGAATTGTTAATGACAATAATGGTGAGATGGGCCATTTAGGTCAGGAGTTAGCCCCTTTTAATACAAAAAATGCAAGATTCCACTTTGTTTATTCTCTACCAACTTCATTTTTTTAACAATCTTTTTTAAACTTTAAGACAATGTTTATGCCCATAATCGCAATCGGGTTCAATTATAACTGATATTGACTTGTTAATTTAGGAGTTATGCCCTTTTCACCATAAAAAAGCCGGATTTCACTTTTACACTCTAGCATCTTTATTCTTAAGCAATAATCTTTCTCAGGTGAGTGATCAAGGGCCATCTTGGCCCTCTTGTTTAATGTGCAGTCGGTTTGAAACAAGGGGAGGTATTTTCGCCGAGAATGTTTTCCTTATTTTTGGAGGATTTAGAGCTATTCTTAAAGGATAATAATGAGTGTAGATTAACTCTTGAAAATTTAACTTTTATATTGATGCTATTTGCGGATGATATGGTAGTATTAGGTAATAGTCCTGAAGATTTACAGCATAGTCTAAAGTTATTGTCAGATTACTGTAATACATGTAAATGGAAATTGGTAGTGAAAATTAGTCAAACAAAAGTAATGGTGTTTAGGAAGCGCGGAAATTTAGAAGCAAATGAGTCATGGACATATAATGATAGTATTTTAGACTGTAAACAACTGTAAACAACTTTAATTGTTTAGGAACTGTTTTTAATTATGCAGGATTGTTTGTTCTAAATCAGAAAGCTCTAATAGGTAAAAGCATAAAAGCATTGAATATTTTATTATACCTCAAGGTTATGTGCCAACTCTTTGATGCTTCTGTTCTCAGTTATTTATGTGAGATAAGGGGGTTTGGGAAAGCAAAACAAATTTATCGGTACATTTGAAATTTTGTAAATCTTTATTGAAAATTAGAAAATCTACCACGCGCATTGGTGTGTATGGAGAGCTTGGTAGATATCCATTGTATGTATTAAGATTTGTCCGTATTATTAAGTATTGGTGCAAAGTGTTGTCTTCAGACAATATTTTAATAAAAACACTATAAAACCTGTTATTAGGTGATTGTCATGCTGGGGAAGTTCACTGGGTCAGTAATGTGAAACAGCTGTTAGACAACTATGGATTTTCTTATGTTTGGACAAGCTCCTTTTTTGTTTTCTAAAACACTTTCCATATATATTTTTTTCATATTGACCTACTTTTTGACCCCACATGAACCATTTTCGAGCCAAGATTTTATGGAAACAGACATTCCGACCAAGTTTCATGAAGATATGGCCTAAAAATGTGGCCCCTAGAGTGTTAAACCTACATTTTGATCCCACATGACCCAATTTCGAACTTGTCCAAGATTTAATGGAGACAAACATTCTGACCAAGTTTCATGAAGATTAGCCTAAAAATATGGCCTCTAGAGTGTTAACAAGCCAAATTGTTGACGCACACCGGACGAAGGGGGGTCACAAAAGCTCACCTTGAGCATGCTCAGGTCAGCTAAAGAAGTATATTAAATCTTATTACTTTAGACGTCCAAGTGTTTCAAGTTTGTTGATTTATTAGTGCTCTGATACAACAGTAATCAAGCGATTGTCTAAATATGTTTATGAGGCTTTCATAATTCGCAAGGCTATTATCCAAAATAATATATAGTAAATATGTGTTAGTTTAGCACCTTGTATCTTATTTAACTTTGATTGTCGTCGGGAAAGGAAAGCGTCAGATTTTGATTCTTTTTGGTATGAATGTTTTATATTTATAGCTAAGTGTCCGTTGTATGGTTCACGTGAAATTGTATGTATGTGTTTCGTTTTATTTACGACTAGAAACTGTATAGTTTATATCGAAAATAAAATGTATGTTCTGTTCTGTGTCTGTTCTGTGTAAACAAAACATTTTTTCTCTAAAAGCTGTGGTCAAAATTTAATTTCTAATATAGCACCTTTGCTTGGGGCACCTTGGGGGTCGGCTTGTTTCCTTATATACTCAGATTTCAAAATTCTTCATGTCGCAGTTACGGTGTTCAAAGATATACTTTGTATTATGTGTGGTTTCTGGATTACTTCCCTTGTTATAACTTCGCCATTTACCGCTTATACAGAAATTCCCGCGCCTAACACATTTTTTATTTTTTTTTGCATTCTGTAAGTTTGCATTCTTTTTGACATGAAGATTTATTTACTTGTTTTTGATATGTTAATCCACGTATTCCATTTTTGTACGCTTCTATAGGTATTGGACCTGGTCCTTTGTGTCAACTCGGTTCTTACCAATATTATTGGAATAAACGTTTGAAACCACCTTGGTTATACTAGCTGTAAGGTCCGCCTGTCGACAGCACTCATCATCTATGACTGAAACTGTCAGAATTTAAATTTTACTTGGCGAAAATGGTTACCTCTTCGCCCTCTGCCATGATGACTTAAATAAAGTTAATCCCTTAAATATGTAACCATCAGGGGGTCAGATTAACCATCAGGGGGTCAGATAGTGTCCTGATATGAACATGTACTTTGTGAAGAAAATTTCGAAATGATTTCTCTATTAAGCCAATGACTAGAACGTTATATCATTTTCACAAATGGTCACCTCAAGAACTTATTGTATAAAATTTGATAAAATGAATTAATCTATTGAAAAATGAGGCCTTAAGGTGTCTGGGATGAGGGTCACCAAGTTTCCTACAATGGTATATACTTATTTAATTAAAAAATTCTTCTCCTCAGAAGCTGTAATCGCTTAAGCATTGTTAATCCCTTGAAAAATGAGAACTGGCTCTTGATACTCAGCTAGTCTTTTATATATTATTTGTAGAATCTAAAAAATTTAAATTAGAAAACTGAATCTGGTTGCTGCTGAAGACAAGAGCACCGTATGCGGGTGCCAACGCTCGTCTGTTTTTGCAAACGTTACACATTTTTGTCAAACACTTAAAAAAGTTGACCATGAAAATCACAACTAAAACGGTAAGCCTTTAAATGAAAAGTTGAAGTACCATACCCTTGAAGGATGACCTTGACCTATGCATGGAATAGAATGTATACAACACAAAGATGTAAAACAAAAAATCACAATTGCTAAGCCATTGAGTTTTTGATAATCAACACGAAACTGTAAAATTTGAAGACATTTTAATAAAATATTCTTTTTTATCTGCCTAAAGATCATTACAAAAATTCATAACAACAGTATACAAAGTTTTTTTAAAAAATATATTGAAAAATGACAAATAAATATCTATTATAAAACTTGTCCAAAGTCATGGCAAAATAAGGTCAAAAGTCAAGGTCGATAGATAAAATATTGAGGTATATCTGAATAGCCCTTGCAAAGATGAATATGCATACAAAATATAAGATGTGTGTCAAAAAGTTATGGCCAACGTTAAAGTTTTTTGTTAAACATTTCAAAAATAGGTCAATAGGTCAAAGTCAAAGTCCAAAAGTGTAACATTGATGGAAAGGTCTTGCCACAAGGAATTCACATGTGAAATATCAGTGCCCTGTTGGTAACAGTTCTGAAAGATAGGCATTTTAAAGTTTTCAAAAGTTACAGCAAAAATAGGTCAATGGTCAAGGTCGATATATAAAATGTTGAGGTATATCTGAATAGCCCTTGCAAAGATGAATATGCATATCAAAAATGATGAATATGCATATCAAAAATAAAAGTTGTATGTCAAATAGTAAAGAAATTACGGCCAACGTTAAAGTTTTTTTAAATATTTCAAAAACAGGTCAAAGGTCAAGATCAAAGGTCCAAAAGTGTAACATTGATGGAAAGGTCTTGCCACAAGGAATTCACATGTGAAATATCTGTGCCCTGTTGCCAACGGTTTTGAAATGGCATGCATTTTAAAGTTTTCAAAAATAGGTCAAAGGTCAAGGTCAATAGGTGAAAAATTTGCATAGGTCTGGATAGGCCTTAGCGAGATAAATATGCAGACCAAAACTGAAAGTTGTATATGGAATAGTAGAGAAGTTATAGCCAACGTTAATATTCCGGACGACGATGACTACGCGGACGCCGGAGTTACGATAAAAGCTCGTATTTTTTTTTCTTCGAAAAACAGACGAGCTTATAAACCAGGAAAGTCATTCAGTGCCTATCATGTCCATATGACTGAAATACTGTCGGTGAGACGTTAAACCCAACAAACATTTATTGCCTGAATTGTTTAAAATGAGAGTTAAAGACTTATGGTATCCTGGTATATCCTCATGATTAGTAATTTGCTGGAATTTTCCTTTCAGTTTAAGTGTATCGATTTGTTTCAATCTAAAGTTTACACTACGTTGTTCTGTGATTATTGTGTAAGATGTATGATTAAAGATTAAACTATATTATTTTACATCGATTACGAAACTCCCAATGGCTCTGTTGGCGACGTATGTGGTCATTACTGTGGGGGGAAACCGGAGAATCTGGAGAAAACCCACGTGTCTGGACGGGCGACCACTCTACTCTCTCATGTATGTTACCAGGAATCAAACACGGATGCATTGGTGAGAAGCGATGTGTTACCACTGCGCTATCAGTGCTTCTAAAGATATAAGTAATATGGTAGTAATACGATAACAGTAAATTGTGTTGTATAAGAGAGTTTTGTGGGAATGTGTGTATTTTAGTTTGTAATTCATTGCATTTCATAAAGTAAGTATACTCAGAAACCCCGACAACTGTTCAGTCAGACATTATTAGTCCTAATGCATATCATTTTCACTGATGTTTCCTGGTTTCAAGTATGAGTCCATATAGGAGAAGTACGATGGTTTCCTGTTAAGACACATAGTTTCATTATGTCTCAGAAAGTCGGAAAAAAAAAGAATTCATTGTTTATGATCTCGAGATCATAACGATATTTTATACTTTCAATGAGATGTGACTACGGTATTTAAAAGAATAAGTGTATTTGACCAGCCCTTACCGCCTTAGTGTCAAATGATATGAGGTAGCACTTCTGTTTTCAGAAGACAAGTGTATTTGATGGGCCCACAAAACCTCAGTTTACATGTCCAGCAGCTAGGATATGAAATGATAAAATAGCACTTATGTATTTGAGAAGGCAACTGCATTTGATTGGCATACACCGCCTTAGTTTAAAGGTCTTGACTTTTATGCGGTAAGAGGTCTAGATATATTAGGGCTTGATGCAAATACATAAGTGGGGAGTGGTGTTGACACCTGTTGGAAAATTTATATCTAATTTTA
>CM037787.1:54730373-54744466 GCA_021229015.1 Solen grandis | reverse complement strand
ATTTTTGTTTTGGCAATTAGATAGGAGCGCATAAATTAATTTCTTTAATTTAATTCTAAATGATGTAAATATCTTAACCGTTCTACTTCTATATGAAAAATATATGGATATTTTAATATTCAAATAAGAATTACTTAGTCGATGATCGTTTTCTGCGTTCACAATCTTTCATTTGGCACTGCATGCTTGAGTAACACTCCCTGGGAGTCCATGAAGAAGATGTAGTTTTTGGTTGATCTTGATGTTTTGCCTTCGCAGGAGGTGATAAATTCGTAATAGGATTATACAACCTTATGAAGGTTTCATCCGTGGTAATATACGATTTTAGAACCGTCCTCCTTGTCGCCCGTTTCTCCTGATAAATTCAGTAAATACAGTGTATGTTTTTGCGCCAAATACATTGTATACAGATAGTGTTCTTTGTTTCATTATCAGACTGTATAAAGCGACAAATTCAAAGGGTTTCTTTGAGCGCTACCTGAGTTGTCTTGGAGACATTTGCCTTCTATTGTGAGAGAGTATAGGTTCTAGTTAACTTACTTGTAATTTAAAAGTATTCTATCTTCATAAATTTATTGTTTTACTGTGGAATGTCAAGTAGTCTTTGTGACATAGACACAGACTCAAAACCTTATGGACAACACTGGTATTTATTTGTAACATTATAAGGCTAACAATCATGTTTGATTCAGTAATGTGACTGATTATGAGCGCAACGAGTTCCGCGGTAATGCATAGAAGTATTGTAATTCATTCGATAATCGACAGCTTGGTGATTTGGCAATATAGTCTACCACGAGTTACCGTTCCTATTAAAATTCAGCTAAGCTGTATGTAAAAAACACAATGGACTTCAGGTTCATTGTCTGGGAGAATGTTTATGAAATTTAATTGTTTAAATCTGTTTGATATGAAATTAAGAAGGATATGAGATCTCATTTATCATTGACGTGACATGGTGTCACATGGCCCAGTCATAAAAAATCATTTTAAAAGCTTACAGAAACGGCATCAAACTTACATAAAACGCTTTATTTGCAAAAAACGGCCATGTTTCATCTCCATCTTCTTGAACTGAACCTAAGTGAAGGTTTACAAAAAGAAAAAAAGAATTTAGAAAACTTAATTCTCTTTTACTTTTAAAAATGACTTTATTGATGCTGGTAAATGTCAAAGGGGGGGGGAGAATTTCATCAATAGAATTAATTATTTAATTAAATAATTGATAAATAATAATTATTTATTCAGAGTTAAGGTGAAATAATCTATAATTTCATTAGTTAAAATCACTTATTGATTATCTCTATACTTAGTTCAATTTCAAATAACAGTACAAAAATATTTCGGTCAACTTTATTAAATGCTGGAATACCAATATCAACAATATACTAAATGACCGACATTGATAACTGAAATATCAGTTAATAAGTTCAAATCACAGACAGACACACACAGATTAAAATCGGTCCAGTGTTATTTTATATATGACATCGATATGTTGCATTTAAATTTATCTAACGAAGTATCGATAACTTGTTAGCAAAGTTTAATTAATTTCAACCCATTCAACTCGTCTTAAAAATTGGCCACTGTGACGTGTAAGTATTAAGAGGGTCAGTTGAACTGGTATGTATATACAAGGTGCACCGCTAAAATAATTAAAGAACCTGGTGCATATGATAATAAATTATATCTTTTTTTCTTTGCTTTGTTGTTTTCTCATTCCACATAACAGGCATCAAACGAAACCTTTTCATTCACTGATATCCATTAAAAGCATTGAATTCAGGTGGTTCGAAAGATAGATAATTTGTCCGGAATAAAACTATCGATGTACTTAAGATTATCATGTATAATTACTAGAAAGTATAAAAATTGGGTACTAACTTTAGTTGAGACAGTAGTTTGTGATCTAACTTCTAAGCATACTTCACATAAACACACTGGAGACAATTGAGTTAAAACTTATAAAATCTTAAAGTATATTTTCTATTTTATTTTACTGTTAAAACTAGTATATAAATCAACCTCAAGCTATGCTGCTTCTCTAGCTGTTTTCTGAAAATGATTTAACAAAGAAGAATACAAGATTATTTGCAAAGAGTATGTTTATGTCATATATCATATTTTGAAAACCAGTAGACCTAATTTTAAAATCGCCTGGTCATTAAACTTAATGCCAAAATTAAATGATAATAGATAACAATTTAGCGTATTGAAAATGAAAATATGCGTCCGTAGACAATAATCTGTATCAAGTTTTCAATGACTAAATTAAAACTAGATTAAAACATTTAATTTATGCCTGTATATAAAATAACATTCATACTTGTCATATGTAACTTATTTATGTCAGGTAAATAGCATTTTATTTTTAAGCAACTAAAATACAATGCAAATAGTAAAGACAATAAAATAAATAATATCAATTATAAATATATCAGGTCGTTATTACATTAAATCAATTTTACAAAAGATAAAACTGTTTGCATGGGTGTTGTCTGTGCTGAGGTTATCATTTTCGCGACCAAGTCTAGATATAACGGGTACCATATGACTGTCGATGTGACTGTCCTTGTGTCAAATTACTGGGGCACCACATGTATGTGATAATGAATAAATAGGACAATGGAAGATAAATGTGTTAATATTCTACAAACGCATTTCTGTTTTCTATTTAGTTGTGTAATCATTTTAAAGCATTAATGAAGAACTCACTTCACGATTCACGTTTCTCACCATTGTACAAAATACCAAAATAAATATTTCTGTAACATTGATAACCATACACTCTTTTAGCCACTGTCTTAATTTCATTTTTAGAACAATTGTTTTCAAATAGTGTGTATGTGTGTACTACACGATCAATTTCCCTTCCTACACGTTTGCACAACAGTTATGAAACTCAAATATACACATTGAACATGTCAACCATTAACAAAAAAAAACCCATATCTACAAGTATACATTTAAAGGAAACCAACATCACAATACTTTGTAAATTTAATTAATTTAAGCCAAGTTTTATTGACATTTATCTTAAACGTATTTGGGGTTATGATTACAGTAAGGATTGATATGAATAAATCTAGGAATCCGTAAACGCATAAAAAATAATTTATTAAAATTGTTGGAAGTAGCTATACTTGATAAACACATACCTTGCTTACACACATACCAGAAGTTAAAACCACTTATAATAGTTATCTTAACCTGAACAGTTACGACATTACATAATTATATATTGAAATTGTTCTATTTTTTCCAAAATGAATGATAAAGGCATAATATAACTAAGTTATTTTACCCGACACTTTAAAACAACTGATATTAATACTGGTTATGACCAAGAAAATGAAAATGAAAGTGCAACTATCATGAATGAAGTGCGTGTCGGAGATCGTGTTTGATAAAGTCTTATCAAAATCCACCCAGATTTATTTATATTGGTTGTATATATTGGAGACAAGACAAACAACGAACCTTGGATTGTGGGCAGCAAAAGTAAATACATGACGTGACTGTATGATATGCGGTTCGGGTAATATATTTAACAAAATTGTACAGATGTCCTAGATCGCTTATCTGAGTACTTTATGCATAAATAATATCCTGTAGGCCACTTAAAATTTGATCTGGTTTCTATAAATTCCCTAAACGAAAAAAAAGGCTACATTGACCCTGTTATCGCTCACCTGAGTAACATTAGCCTAATTAAGACTTTTTGATTTTGCCTGGCGCCCTTAAGCAGTAACCAGATTCAGGATTTGACAACCTACTGATTATATAAATAATTACACGTTATGTGACATACCCCATTCACAGGAACCCTCATTTTTGAAGAAATCCACCTTGTAGCATAATTTTATTCATGAGCTTGGGTGATTATTTTGCTTAATAGAATTATAATGAACAAAAGGCTTCACAATTTTATAGAATAAATTAAGAAAATAATTATGGTATGCGTTGAGCTTCATATTTGATGTAACCATGTTCATTTGTACAGTATATTGTTTTATTTTGTTGGTTTTGACTGGCAAGATGATTGTAAAATATTTTCATCGGAAAACAAAGTGATGCCATTTTAGACAGTTGAAATTCTCTTTAAATTTCGTTTTCTCTACAACGTGCTGTTGACAGCTATTAGATGAACTTAAATTAAAACAAGATAAAAGTGCAAAATATGAGTACACTTCACGTGATGATAAGATTAAACAGTATAACGGTATCATCATGTGATTTGCATTGACGAAATGATAACAGTATCTGTATAAATTGGACTTCTCTGAGTGTATCCATTTCATTAGAAAAAAATCGTTCATTGCGATTGATTTCAAAGTAACTGTTCTTGCCTTGCCAGTTAACCACCACAAACGGACCAGAACGACGGATGTTTAGCTGTAAGTTATTTTTCAGTTAATTGACATCACATTCAGATAACACATTTATTGCCTGTAGTTCCCAATGCGAATATGAAAGAACTTATTATTTTGTTGCTGTTATCTCTCAAGACATTTTCTGTTTAAAATATTAATTTTCTGCGTTTTGAGAAAATAACTGTTCTACATTTATTTTCTGGCAAACTTTTGAGCGGTTTAAGTCAGTCATTGGTAGCAATTTCAAATTCATGTGCAAAAGTTTGAATCACAATTATATTTATTTAAAGAATTTCCGTGCGGTCATCATTACAATATCAAACAGCATATGTTCAAATATATTCCTAAGTTTCGTACCAAAGGTAACACTTACCAACGAATCAGATGACTCAAAGTCTCGAAAGTTGAAGATACTTTTCCTCTGTTGTATCTTTATACATCATTTAGCATAAGCTTGTTACAGTAGACCATAAACATATCATCCGTATAAGAAATCTTAACTTAAGTCTATTTCAATCTATTCATACCTATTTTTAAACAGTCACTTATTCCACGTACTGTAAGAATATGGATTCAAGTCCATTACTCTGTTAAAGAAATGACCACTTTGACGGAGTATAGAAGTAGCATTTATCACTTAATCTTCTGAACTAGCTTGGAGAATAGATCACAGTAACCGTTGTCTGTGGAATTTGGAGGCGAGCGTAGTGTAGTATAGTACAGAATTGATTAATCAATTTAAACGTTCAATTGCTGTGAACAATGATAGTATTATTGCGACCTGCATAATTATTGTAAACAAATTCTACAGAAAGGAAAAACGAATAAATATAACAGATCACAAATCTAAGACTTGTGGTGCTAACAAAATTCACAGGTTAAACTGTAAAATCCGTTGCCCGTTATTGGTGTGGCAATGTTAACATTAAATCGGGTACGGATGACATCCAGAGCCCCACTTATACTGCACAAAGCTATGAAGTTGCCTTAGCGCAGGGCAATATACCATGCTTTTCGCGTGTACCGTATGTTGTATGAATACGTAAACATCGTGGTTAATACGCACGCCAAACTACAGCGTCTTCCTTCCTAGCGTTCGTATAAACGACACACAACATAAATTCGAAAGATAATTTGGCTAATTCTTAAATATAAATAATAAAACGCATTTAGTTAAAATGGGACTTCTTTGCTTTGTTACACACTCTTGTAACGTGGATACGAGGCTAGCATTCTTGAACAACACGAGGAACCCACTATACAGTGTTCCCAAGAAATGTGACTATGTTTAGATTTATAAAATTCTAAAAGATTTACCAAGGACCTGAACCCAAAAATAAGCAACTCGGCGAAATATCATATATTCTCGCACCAGAACGAGAGTGGGGCAAGTGTATTCTGCGGATAATCAAGTTCTGTGTTACTCAGCGATAGCAAAACACCGGTCAATACGATTCGTCATTTTTGTCTAGTTGTATAATATCTGACTAAATTGTTTGTTTTTTTTCAAATTAGTATGGTGTTTTTGTCATATGCTTTAGTCCTTTTAACATTAATTAGTGCAATTGTAGTGTGTATGTATCTATTATTTCAATAATAAATCGTAATAAATATTTGATTAACATATTGTCCGATATATGATAGAACATGTAAACCGAAAGGAATTTTGTTATCCCATTCTAAAAAAACAATCATTTATTTTTATGCCCCCGCATCGATTGATCGGGGCATATTGATTCTAGTCTGTTTGTCTGTTTGTCTGACGTTTGTCTCTCTGTTTGTCACAAAATTTTATCTTGACCACAACAGGGAAGTCCTTCCACCTACAGCCTCCAAACTTCACAGGTGCATTTACCTTGATCAGCTCTACAGGTGAGGCTGACCTTCAAATGAACTTGACCCTAAAGATCTAAGGCCCCTGCGGGGACATGGCGTTCATTTGAACGTACTGCTTGTTCAAAATATAAAGATAACCATTGTTATAGAAAAATACCGTTACTTACATTGGCAAAAGCTGGAATAAAATAAAAAGTAAATTTTGAAAAACAGCTGATAATGACACTCAACGTAGAAAACATTGCAAACAAAGATTTTAACTAGACAACTGTATGGATCAACAAAAGCAAGTCAAATTTAAAGACTTAAAGGACATCATGTAAAAAATGGAACACACCATCACTTTAAAATTTAAGGGGGTGCATGGCGTTCATTCGAACGTAGCGTTTATTGTTACTCAAAATATTCCACTTTGATGTGAGTTAATTATACCAAATTTTGTATTAGATTATACTTAGATGACATAAGGCGTAGCGGCGATTGCCCCGTCTATGCGATAATTGTTAATGGCTAAGAGCACCTTTGCTTTCTTATAGAAAATAATCCCATAAAAATAAATAAATAAATAAATAAATAAATAAATGTCAGTTTGTTTGTTGGGTTTAAACTCCCACCGACAGTTTTTAAGTCTGCTTGAGACAGATGTAGTGCTAGCCTGTCACACTGCAGCATCACGCCGTAGACACCCAGTCACACTATTCTTACACCAGGCAAACCAGTCCTGGAAATACCTTTATATGCTGAGCGTCAAGCAAGGGATCTCTACCAGTACTATTTTATGCGACTTTGGTATGTTGCGGCCGGGGATCGAACCTACGACCTTTCGATTCCAGGGCGGACGCTCTAACAATACGACAACCGGGATCGGAATATATGCTTATACTTAAATACTCGTAAATAAAGCCACTCCTTACAAAAATGCTGTTATGAAGAGGAAAATATATTTAAAAAAGCGCTTGAGCATTTTTCGTCATATAGGATATATTTGCTAAAGTATTGGCAAACATGATCTTCTTTCATTAATTGAACTATTTCACTCCTGAAATATTTCCCTTCTAGTCCTTAATCAATCGTAAGGACCTTATATTGACTTTTCGTGGATTTAAACAGTCATTATTTCACTTATATCTGCCGTATGCAACCAGAAGCTTACAGTCAGCTATGAAGTTATCTTGGGACAATATACTATGCTCTTCATGTGCACCTTATGCTGTAGATGATAATCGTGTTTTTTAATGTTTTTACATTGCATATACTGAATGGATAAAGATAGCCATAATGTTGTTTGCCACTTTCGAATCGTTTCGGAGCACAACTCCGTGCAGCAGTTACGTCCCTTAAATTCGAAAGCACAAGCGCACCGGCTTTTTCTCACAATATCGCGGTGGCGCCAAGGGTATACGGGATTTCCTTCACACGCTTATTTGAGTTGCTTATCTTTGGGCTTAGGTCTTTTGATTCACCATAAATTCTCACAAACTGTGCAATTTTATTCATTTTTAAATTCATATAAAACAACTACTAAATGGTTATTAAATAATCGTGATGCTCGTGATGCTGAATTAAGGTGAGTTTTTGGCTGAAAGACATGCAGTAAAGGATTAAATCTTATAAAACACATTTTAAATAGTCATAAAATGCCCAATTTGGAAGCCTTATTGCACAACCTTAAAAGTTAAGCATTGCTGAGAGGGGAATTTTTGAAAAAAATTGGTGTGAAATGGCCGACCGGTGCACTAAATTCATACGTATGTTATTTGGCCTTAAAAATAGGTCAAAAAGTAATCGGGTGACCCCATGTTTAAAATGTACAGAATTATTTCTCTTGAATAGATCTATCTAATGAGGGTAAGTTTGGATGTCAATTTCCCTCACAGAAGTTTTCATTTGCATATAGGCTTATATAGCACATACAGTAAAATTAATTGTGGTCTTAGTCCATACGCCGTTCAATGGTTGCCTACAGTGGGCCAGTCCAAGATGGCGGATCACAATGAAACAAAGAAGGAAAGCAAATATATTTAGGCATATCTTTGTCTTGGATTGTGCAAAGGTGATACCATTAGCAGATCGTTGGAACAATTCGTGTTTTATCAAATTGAAATCACAAACCATGACTCTGTAATGTAAATATAAGGGCTGGTGTAAAATAAACAAAGTGGCGCAGTGGGATGTTAGCCGTCTTATAATCGAAACGTTCCAAGTTCGAGACCAGCATAGGAAATTTGTCAAATTTGAAAGACAATACTTGATTACTATTGTTATCCTGACGAAAAGGATAATCATAGCGAATATATATCATACACTTTAGGAAAAATAAATCTATTCGATAACTAAAATGTTGATTATTTGCTCGGAGTTTACGTCACATCAACACCATTTCATTCATCTGGGCGCTTAGTATCTACATGAGATCAATATAAATCTACCTCACCACGATATCACGCCGTATACTAGTGGCACGATGCCACACACTGTCGCATTATCTGTCCTGGAACTACTCTTGTGTGATGCTCACAAAGCACAAGGTAGATATATCAATACTATTTAAACGACTTATATGTCACGGCCGCCGATTGGTCCCACTCTAACCACCCGGTCACTGGAAATGGTGACGGCGATGTGGATAGTGAATGGATAGTGAATGTGTAAGCAGTTATAATATAAAAGGACACTTATATTGTATTGCCGTTGTACTATTTTTATAGAGACATACAGTTATGTAACATGATTGAGTTAGACACAATCCGGGAGCATTTTCCAAGGAACAGAATATCATTATTTTTGTTCTGGTTTCGCTGCTACCCAACACACCATATGCTATCAACCATTTTTGTATAGGAACGACAAATTTTCGAGAGGAAATTTGCAAACTGGTTCCAATATTTGAAAGGAAGCAAAGTTTAACAGATACCTAAGGACCTGTCGCATTATAGTGGAGCACGTCATGGCAGAACTGAAAACCTACCGTGCTGTCAGTACTGTGTGGCGTCACTCGCGACTTACATTGTCATCATTTTTTTGTAATATGCGCGGGACTTGTATGTCGCAGGAAAAAATGAATTTGATTTTGTAAATTGTTTTTCTGCCTTATTCTCAGTTCACATTTCAGTTTGGAAATTTATGAATTCGTGGTCCAATGGTAGCGAATACTGATCCCGAGATTGTTGGTTCGAACCCCGTTAGGGCACCTTCCTAGGCACAAAGTACTGGTCCTATCGAGGAACTGTGGAGACAGCTTAGTATATGTTGATAGAACTTGTTTGGCAATCGACGTTATATAAATTGATTTAAAATAAAATCAAAATTGTTGTTACGATTCTTCAAGTTCGGTTACCCGTGTTCCTCCCATGTGAATATACCGTTCATGTTTTGAGAAAACCCCTTTGAAATGCCTATTTATAGATTGCGAGAATTTGGAGCTACTTTCTGAGCCCACTACAGAAGTGAATATAATGTAAGCCGGTGTGTAGAGAGTGGGTATTGTCCGATATTTAGCTCGACTATTCTAAGAAAATGAGAGCTATTGTAGTCACCCTTCGTGCAGCTTTTGGTTAAAGATTTGCATGCAAGTTACTATCAACCTTATATCTCAATAACCATTTATGGTATGGTATTGACTTGAAAGTTTATAAATATGTTCAGGGGCATCGGACAACCAAGGTAGATAACTCTGGATTGAATTTCTATATGAATTATGACCCCTTTTAACTTTGAAATTTGGGTTAAAGTTTTGCATGCAATTGAAAATTTTGTTAAATGTTTTTACATGCAATATATAATTTGGTTTAAGTTTTGCATGCAAGCTACTATCCAGCTTGCACCTCAATAACCATTCATGGTATTGACATGAAAGTCAATGAATATGTTTAGGGGCATCAGCCAACCAAGGTAGATAACTCTTGATGGAATATATTACAAGTTATGGCCCTTTTTAACTTAGAAAGTTTGGTTAAAGTTTTACATGCAAGGAATTCGTGCTTATATTTCAGTAACCTGGCATGGATTTGATTCGAAACTTCTTTAATATGTTCAATGGTATCATACTATAGTGGCAGATAGTTTTTGGACTGAATGTAATGCAGAAAAGGGCCCTTTTTACTTCTTTTATTTTTGTCATCACTTTTTCTCAAGTAACTGATTGAAAGTTAAGCCTATGAACATATGTCATACCTCACTTCTCACGTGAAAATCCTATTTCTTATCATTTTCGAAGTAAAAACATGAATTTGTTATGTACAGTCCTCTTAAACTGGAAAATGACTGAGGAAATGTGTATAAAATAACTTACATCAAAAGCTAGACAGATAGTTTTGAATGAGAGCGATGATTCTAAATATCAGGAAAGTTCTGTTTCTTATACTGATCAGACAGTTGCTCCGACTCCGGCAATTAGAGCAGCAAAAAAAAAAAAAAAAAAAAAAAAAAAAAAAACAGCGAGTGAAACTGCGTAACAATTACGGGGGATATTTATGCCTGCTAAACTTAATTAAAATGAATACAATGTTACGATAAAAATAAAAATAAATTAAAAAAAATATCTGATATTAAATTATTTAAAATCTAATAAATTAAAAACAAAAATACCGTGAATGTACACGAAGAGAGAGAGAAAAAGAAAAAACATACAAAATTTGCACACAAAAAGTAGGATCGAACTTGTATCCTCCAGCATGGAAACGCATGGCGTTTACCACTTCTCTATCATTATTTCTAAATACTCATCTTTTGCCTATCTAGTCCCGTAAACCGCACGGAATGTATCGAGCGAAGATCTGTGCAGTGACCGTGAAATGCATGCGCTTGTGACAGGTTGATAAAATCGGACAATAAGAATCTCGATCGTTACGGTTTGTAAACACAACAAATTAGGTATCGGTCGAAATAGGGCTTGGTTTTATGTAATAGTTCTAATAGCAAATATGTACGATTTTCACGTGCAGAATGTATACTTAAACAGGTGGTAACAGTTTAGGATAGATAACACGAGCGTAGCGAGCCGACAAATTAAATGTTACGCGTGGTCTATCCCACTTAGACCACGGATAAAAATTAATCGGTTTATTGTCAAAGATAATACAGGTACATTTATAGGTAACATGGCTGGGAACATCACTGTCCAATACACAATCTTAGGGGTGAATTGTCAACTTAGTCATTAATTTGAATATTTCAGAAAATCAACGTTATTCAAGAATTTAAGTAAACTTATCGCAAAGTTAGTGGAATTCGACCTGGAATTTCAAGGCATATGATTCAGGTCTATATGCATTGCTTACGTCAACAAGATTGTTATTAGTTGAACTTTGCTGTGTATAACATTTAATTATATTTATGTTTTTTTTTTTAATTTTTTAATATTCAAACGTAAAAGTGTACTAAGTATATAAATTCATTTCATATAAAGGAATAAGTGGGCTTTCAGATTTGTTCATTAAAAAAATATAATTGTCACATTTAGTTGCATAATTATTGCGTAAAGGTTGATGCTAAATCGAAATATTTCACAATTTTCATGCATTGTGGCACTTTTTGTCTACCATGCCTACTTCCTTTTACACAAGTTATTGACATTTTGGGACATTGGAAAAATACATTTTTCTTTTGAATAAATTATTGAATATTAATTATTTCTTCCCACATTGTTAAATGGACAATAGACTATGTAGCAGTGTGTTTGTTTTTCAGCCAAGACAGCAAACAGTGTTGGTTGAGTGCATGCAAGATGTAGATGTGACAAGTAATATTTTCTTTGAAAGTGAGGCCAAATCTGAAAGCCTTTGCAAACTGTATTCTCGTATATGAATTGAAATTGTATTCTGAGTATTACTTAGAAAAAACATGAGTTACTGTAAAAGAAATGGCTTATGTTTTTCACCACCCCACCCACTTTGGGTTGACAGTGACCCCTTAAATTGTATATGTGTGTGTGTGTGTGTGTGTGTGTTTGCATCTTTAAATTGATTCAACCATTTTGTCTCGTTTAGATTTCAAATCCCCCCATGAAATATTGATTTGCACGAGGAAAACGTGACAATTTAAACAATGACTATGCTTGTTTGTGATTCGTGGAATTAAGTAGGCCGTGGTCTAACTCTTCTTTACATTAATTTGAACATTCATAGATCTCGTGCGAATGTCACTTAAGATTTCAAAATTATGCCACGACAGCGTATTGACGCCTTAATTATATTTTTTTTATATTTGTGTATGGTAGAAATCATGATACTACTACTCGTTAACACCAGATTCTGAGGAAATATGGAAATATAAAATGCATATTTTCTAAAGCGTTTAATTCTTTTCGTGAAGAGCAGAACATCTGGTATCCTATTGCGTTGGCCAACGCGAACTCTATATGTATATATGTGTGTGATATCGAGATAAATTAATAATAACGAATATGTGCCTATTAAGTGATTTGTTGTTGTTTTGTTTCTGGCTATGGCAGGCAAGACAGTTTGGAGGAATTGTTGACCTAACGCCATGACTGAAATCGGTGATTAACTTTCGCTAAACTTCTATTTATATAGATAAAGGCTAAATAATGAGAATGTGTAAGAAAGAAAAACAAATTCACTTTTGCTTTGTTACATCATGGCGAACACCTGAAAGATAGACACAGCAGAATGGGGTGAACTAAGTGAAAACTTTTTTCGGAAACTAAAAATAACATAATAATAATTGCACTTACACTTATTTAAGAAATTTCCTTTTCAGCAACATTGAAATATTATACAGTATATGTTAGAATACCGTTGTATCACAGTTTCGCCCCCAAAGCAACAAATAAAACCTTACCATTGAAATGGGAAGGATGAAAAGAGTTACAGCCAGTATACCTCAAACAATCACAAGTAGTGAATTATGAGCATAATGAAATGTATATGATATAATGAATAAGCTGACTTGACAAAGTCTAGAAAGTAAAGGATTAGAGATCTGTGTATCTGTATGCACAATTCAGCATCAGCTTACAACGTTTACCGTGATCTATTCGATGTAGACGACTCTGCTTGTTTGTGATTGGTGGAATTAAGTTGGCCGTGGTCTAACTCTTCTTTACATTAATTTGAACATTCATAGATCTTGTGCGAATATCACTTAAGATTTCAAAATATTCAAGCAGCAAATATGTCACGACTTTCGGAATGTCAGCGTATTGACACCTTGGTGATATTTTTCTATTTGTGTATGATACCAAACATGACAACACTAAATCAACGGATTCTAAGGAAATCTGAAAAACTAAAGTTCACAGTTTCTTTAGCGTTTAAGTAATTACACGCCTTTCCGTGAAAAAAGCAGAACATTAATTTTGGTATCCCACTGCGTTGTCCAACGTATACTGAATATGTATATATGTGTGTGAGATTGACATGTGTGTATAATAACGGATGTGTGTCTATTAAGTGGTTTTTTGTTGTTGTGTGTTCTGCTTACGCCAGAAGAACTTGTCTGACCTTAAACGCGTAACTTAGCCGGAGAGTAAGAAAACATTTTCGATAGAGATTAAACACGTAGACAAGTTGGAGCACAGGAGTTTAAAGCCATGTCAATAAATAAGTATGATATAGTAAAAGGTAAGACCCGTACATAATAGGAAATCGGGCCTGTGGCATTGTAGTCCCAGGGGTGGCGGTGATGTGGTGTGATGCGGTGTGATGAGAATGCGAGAGATTTTTAATCACGTGACCATAGGGCGAGAGGGAGAGCAAATTTGAATACACAGACAGATGCAGTTGAGTTTTCATTTTTTTAATTTACGATTTTACGATGCAACATTGCACTTGGCATACTGCATACCGCATACTGCATACAAACTACATACAACGCTTAGTTAAATTGAAAAATAAGCGGAGATTAAAACATGTTAAAAGT
>CM037787.1:54680273-54730273 GCA_021229015.1 Solen grandis | reverse complement strand
GATTCACAGTATATAAAGAATACTTAAATCAGATCTACCTGCAATAAACCAAGCCAGCAAGAAACAACCCAGAACACCATCAAAGGGATTGGGCTTAGCATTTTTCTCGTCAGCTTCCTCATCATTTCTGTTTTTACACCTCTGCCCGATAGAAGTTAGGTTTTTCAGAATGCCAAACGATCCCGCAACAATCAAGTAAATTGGAATCATTCTTTCCGCCGGGCAGTCATCCTTGTGTATAGCACCTGAAACCAAGCAGGGAGATGTATCATAAAACTGAAATGTAATCATCGTCAGAAATCCCCCCTTTCACTTTATAATGAACAGGACAGATATTTTATTTCGATTGTACATAGTACATCATCATAAAATATTCGAGATACATAATAAATAAATCAATCACGTGATATATAAAGACACAGACTATGAGAGTGACTCTGTAAAATCTTTAAACAACTGTATTTCTAACTAACAAAGATTCTTTTATATATTTTGCAAGACTAAATAATGTTTTGTTAATGTTTTGTTTTTGTTTTTTTTATTTGAAGACTCAATGGGTTCAATGAACATACTTGGTCTATTCATATAATAATTCTTAAGTTATTTTCTCCTTATGTTACTATATCTAGGACATACACAAATAAAATGATATTCATCTTCGATGTCATTAGTGTTACAGCATAAACAATATCTTTCGTTACGATTTATTCTCTTCCTTGTAAATCTTCCTGTTTGTACTCTTAATGAATGCGAAGACAATCTAATTCTAGAAATAATACACCTTAGAAAATAGGATAACACATCTAAATAGGATTCATATCCCTAATTATTTTTAAAACACCTGTATGAGTCTAAAACAGAACTATTTTCAATGGACATATGCCAAAAAGGATTCTTAATACTAACTGTAAGGTTTTAAATGCAATCCAAGACCGCAGCTATTCAGATTAACCCATTTACTAACCCATTTATCAAAACCATTCTCACAATCAATAAGACCGTGCTCATATACTTTTGTAACTAAAGTATTATCAGATGATAATACTTTACACCAGTATTTGATAATACGTACATACCTAAAATATATATAAAGGATATCGTCCAAGTTCACCATAAACAGAATTAGAACAAGTGTTTATTTTTTCTCCCAATAACATTTTACAAAATTTTTAATGAACCTTTTCTATTTCTTTCGACTTTGTAAAACCAAAAAACCAAAAATCTCTGAACCAAAGCCCTAAATCGATCCAACAAAAGAATCAAATAACTGACATAATATTTTTGGTTTTAGTTTGATCTTTTTTGCAGTTAACTAGTAATGTATTCAAAGCTTTTAACGCTTTTCCCATTATATATTCTTGATTTTTTTTTATAAAATTACCTGAATAATTAAATACCAAACCTAAATGATTAAAATCATCAACAATGTCTAATAAACATCCCTTGTAAAACAACTTTTCATTCACTTTTAAACTGAAAATAATCTAATTCTGAATAGCATTATTTTCTCAGTGTTGACTTCTAAACCCCATGTACCACAATAATTTGATAAAAGATTCAAACTATTTTGTAACTCCTCTGGTGTTTTTGCTATAACTGCCATATCATCAGCAAAAAGAATTAATATGAATATAACATCGTCAAATAATAAACCAGAATTAACATCATCCTGTAAATATAATTCTGTCATAGGGCCAGAATTGTCATGGAAGTATATGTTGTTTGTTTTATTTTTATTCCCGAGATAAACCATTTATATATTGATAAATACCATTCCTTAATTGCATTTAATAATCCAAGTAGCCTAGATTTTCTGATTAAGTAGATATTTAGATCGTAGTAGTAGTAGTAGTAGTTTGCTATAAAGTATTATAATCCAAGTAATTATATTACTTACACTGACTAACCAGTTTGTTTACTGATTTGCCGCTTAACATATATCACGTGACTACTGACCTGGGGTCATCTAGTAATCGAGCGGAATTTTCAAATGTGTAGTCGCCATGACTGGCATGTATTGATAAAGGGATATATTATACATATATTCAGGTAAATATGCTATTTTCCTATTGTTTATATTCATTGATATATATATTCATCATTGTTGTACTATCATTCATAAATAACATGTATAATTACAAGTAAATCTTATTTGTTTTGAGTAAAGTACTCACTACACAGACCACTACATGTACTTGTATATACATTGTAAACAAGTTTGACAGTAGATACGTTGTCGCTTATTCTCAATGTAAACTTATGATTGCATTATATTATATTTCAGATGTCATATATTCGAGTCATTGACTGATCGATTGATTTATTGTGATTATCGTCATCATCCTGCCATCATCCATTAAATTTATAAATCTTATACGTCGTCACTTACTCACCGGGTACGACGACAATGGCGCCCAACGTGGTTTTGGATGACCAGGAGATGGATTGTTTACATGCTGTGGTGATATTGTGCACAGAATAGAATTTTATATTCTTTCTTACATATACATATATTTGTGGATTGCCATTGGAAGCTTTGGATTGGTACCATTCGCGTTTGGACATTTGTGTTTTCCGGAAATCAGGGCCCTGTATTTATCAGAATTACAATTTATTGGATCCAACCTACCCGTTCTGGACAGGATCGGCAAGGATCATCGACGCTGGAGAAGGACATTAAATGTTTTCACTGGAACTTTTTGTGCCGTGATTTAATTACGGTACAGTGACTTTTGACATAGTGCCTTGTGACATAGTGATAGTGATAATCTTTAAATTAGGAGTATAGGACTTCTAGTGGTCATGGTGTGGTGAGTTAATTTCTTTTATCATCATTATTCTATTGTATCATTGTACATTTATATCTTTGTATTTTTTTTTCTTTCCCCACTTTCGTCTAATGAGTAGATTTTTTTTTCTCTCTATCTTGAAGTAAACATAATCTAGGATCAGTAATATTCACTTGGTGAACTGTATAATGCATGCGCATGATATTTCTTTGCCCTGACTCATTTTAAATATAATTTGCTAACACACATGATCAGTAGTTAGTGTATCCATTTAGTCTAGACAGTTGGAAGTAGTATTTATGTTGGACACGTGTTTGTGTTTATAAATATTGTGCACGTGTAATTTGTGCTGCTCCATACCCGTGTACCTTGCTGTGTATACATACCATACCAACATTTATCGCAACTATACTGTGTTTAACTGTCGTTGATGTAAACATTGAATATATACATTGTCTACATCAGTCGTTCAGTATAAATGTAGATCTGTATGTTTGAATTCATAAAATAAAATGTTTATTTTATGAGTTACTGTTTTTCGGTGATTTCAAGGCCTAAATTGAGCTCATATAATCGGTTATTTTGCGAGATACGTTTACGCGTGCATGCTTCACTTATAAATTATTTTGTCGATTCAAATATTTTCAATACGTTGTGGACTTTACATCGGCTTATATTCCACTTTGCATAGAAAATTTCGGAAGTTTACGATACGTCCACTGCTTATCAAAACACGCCCGCGACTCCGGTAATATAATGTATACTTAGCCGTATTCTTGATACTCGTCTCGGTAGCGCAGTTGGTAACGGCGTCGGATTTAGTTGTTGCGGAGTTTTGGGAACGGCCCATAGTTCGATACTGGTGACTGTCAGAAATATTTTGTTGATTTTTTTTTTCATTTTTTTTTCTCCTTTTTCTTTACTGAATCAGTACATTATTGTTATTTTTTTTTAAATGTATATTGATAAATAAATTTAAAAAAAAAACTGTTACAAACATAGCAAACAATATTTTTTTTCCCTAACTGAAAAAAGTCATTATAATTGTATGTGTTGTGTATGATTCATACTTGTTAATTGTATAGATACTTATTGAAATTAGTTATACAAGTATAAGTATATGAAAAGTAGCTGTAGAAATATATTAGTATAGTCATACACCAAGAAATGGGGGAAAAAAGCTAGGGAAAGGAGAATTGAGGAGGAGATTAGAGCTAGAGAACAGAGAGAAAATGAGTTGAGACAGTTAGATTTACAAAGAAAGATTCTCATTGAAGAGAGAAAGAAAGAAAGAATTCATAATAAAGCAAAGGCACTTGAAAAGCTACGCCAAGAGAGGGAGAATATGGAGGAGAGGATGAAAAGATTAATGTCAGATTTTGAATCTGAGAGTGCTATGGTTTTGGAGGGAGAGCGCAGTAGTATTAAAGGTGCTGAATCTGATGTGAATGATGAAGAAGCGAGTAATGAAAGTATTGAAGATAGTGATAATGATAGTAGTCAGGAAACAATAGATAATTATACAAAGATTATTTCGGTACTAATGAAGAAGTACATAGCATAGGTACGCCAGAAGACTCTAGTACAGATATTGATTCAGACTTAGAAGCAGAGAAAATATATAAAAGAGAGATGGAATGGTTAGATGAAAAGTTGAGAAAAATTGAGGAGGAGAAAATCATTGCCACTGGAACAGCAGGACTCAATGCTAAAGAAAATGGATATGGTAGTCATGATGATAATATAATTGCGTGAAACAAGAGTTGTCTAGAGACAAGAGTATGCTCAAACACAGTAGAGACAATGCGTGTTTGAGTTTTAGAGATGCAAAAGCTGGAGGAAGGAAATTTAGGAGAGAGAAACATGATAGTGAATCTATGAGAATGCCTAAAGTATATGAAGTTTCAGAGAAAAGGAGTTCGTCTAAGCTAGTAAAGGGAGTAGAATCTGTCAGAGAGGATGATACATATATCAGAAATTATGCGGAAGCGAATAGATCATCATGTGAGGAACATGATAAAGCAGAGGAGGATTTGATAGAAAAGATTAGACGAATGGAAAGTAAAGAGAAGAAGCTACAGGTGCTTATTGATAGAAAGAAACGTCAAAACGAGGAGGCGAAGCGAAAACAGCTGAACAAACTTCATAAAGAAAGGATGGAGAAGTTGAAGAAGGATGAGAAGCGTTTAGAAGAAAGGCTTCGAAAGAAGGAGGATACCTTAAGCCTTTTAGAATTTTCTTCGGCATGTGATATTGATTTGGAAAAGGAGAAACATGCTAAAAAGAAGACTAAAAGAGAATCGAGTGAAACACCGAAGGCGGATATTCCTTTGTCACTAAGGAAACCTACAATTCCTGAGTTAACGGAGGAAACATTTGAAGAATGGAAAACGGAAGTGGAATTCGTTTTGAAGTCAGGTCTTTACCACAGAGATATTATTCGACAGACCGTGCGTAATTCATTAACTGGCCCAACAAGGAAAGTATTGCAGACATTGAGTGAGACAGCCACCACTAGAGAAATCATAGAGAAAGTTGAAAGTAACTATGGTAATGTAAGAAGTGGTGAAGCTGTGGTATCGGAGTTCTACAATGCGAAGCAAGGTAGAGAAGAAAGTGTGACTGACTGGGGTATCAGAGTTGAGAGCATTCTAAGAACAGCCATCAAGAAAGGACAAGTAAGTGCAGATCAGACAGATGAAATGTTGAGAAACAGGTTTTGGAAGTACCTGTACAGTTCGGAACTGAAGAATGCCACACGACTATATTATGAGTCAGCAAAGGATTTTGAAGAATTAAGGCGGAAAATTAGAAAGGAAGAGAATGAAATGATGTCTGAACAGAGTTTAAACCAGAAGGAGAGAACAGCAACTACACAGCAGCGTACCGAAACAAATGAGCAGATTTCTTTGATGAAAGATTTGATAGATCGCATGAAAAGACTAGAAACCAAAGTTGCTGATCAAGCGCCTGCGCGACAAGAAAGAAAGCGATCACATGATGATAGCCGGAGAGGTGGAGAGGCAAGAGAAAGTAGAGTATATAGAAGTGGAAATACATGCAATCAGGGATCAAATAGAGATTGGAGAAATCAGAGAGATATCTCGGATGGAACCTATAGAAACGAGAGGAATTATAGAGATGACAGAAGAGGCAGGGATGGAAGAAATGAAAGTGGTCAGGAGAGGAGAGGATACATTAACAGAGGCAATAATGACAGAGGATATAGTGAGAGAGGATACAATGATAGAAGAAGTAGTGACAGAGGATACAGTAACACAGGATACAATGCCAGAGGATATAGTGACAGAGGATATGACAGAGGTGATAGCGGAAGAGGATATGGCGGAAACCAAATATACAGAAGTAATAGAAGAAATGGAAGAGCTGGAGATGGTGAGTATAGAAGAGAATCATACGGAAATGCAAGAACTGGTACCCAAGCACAAGGAGGAAATTTAAACCCGTAGACGTCTCATGCGAGGGGCAGGATAGAGACGCTACTAGGCGCCCCACTATAGATTTTGTGGATAGATTGATAGGAAAGGATAATGTTGCAGATATAGAAGTAGAAGGATTGAACGTATCAGCATTGATTGACTCAGGATCTATGATAACATCTATGTCAGAAAGTTTTTATAAATCTCTGGATCCTAAGCCACCTTTATTACAGTTTAAGGACTTCAAGTTAGATGTCAGAGTTGCCAATGGGGAACAGATGCCATATCTGGGATATATTGAGGTCAGATTCAGTGTTCCATTTATTTCAGATAAGTCGTTTGACTTGCCTGTTGTGGTCGTGCCCATGACTAAAGAGAACACTAAAGTACCTATAATAGCCGGTACAAATCTGATTCGACTTTGTTCAGAGAGTGTTGGAACAGTTTATACCAATATTCCTGCTGCATGGACTTTTGCTTTTCAAGCGATTGTTAACGACGGGGCTGGTGTTGTTAAGTCGACACAGCGATTTACGCTTAAGCCATATAAGATCATTTCCATCAGCGGTAACTGAACCATGTTTGGAAGGACATTGTTCAACTAGAGTGACTGTATGTCCTCGAGTTGTCTCTTTAGACAACCATGGAAAGACTGCTAGGATACCTGTGAAATTGTACAATTTGTCAGCTAAACCGGTTTCTATACCAGCTAAAGCCAACTTATGCGAGTTACATGAGGTCAAGGTTTTGCGACCTAGTCCTATTGTTGAACACTCTTCTGAGTCTGATAAAGACAAAGTTGAAGTGAAAGTGAATCAACAGTCGGCTAGCACTGGTAAACCTCCAATATCTGGTGTTGATCTTGAAAATACTGACCTAACTACCCAACAGAAGAGCAAAGTCTATAAGCTGTTTGAAAAATGGAATCACATATTTTCAAAAGGCCTTACAGATCTTGGTCATACTGATCTCGTTGAGCATGAGATTCATTTATCAGACAATAGACCCTTTAAGGATTCACCAAGAAATATTCCACCTGGTTTAATCGAAGAAGTCAGAGAACACCTTAGTGAGATGTTAGACTGTGGAGCCATTAGACCATCAGCAAGCCCGTTTTCATCAAATGTAGTGATTGTTCGCAAAAAGGACGGAACTATACGATTTTGCATAGACTTCAGGAAATTGAACCAGAGGACAATCAGAGACGCATATGCCATACCGAAGATCGAGAACACTTTGCATTTATTGTCTGGTTCCAAGTATTTCTCGACACTGGATTTGAAGGCCGGATACTGGCAAGTGGCTATGAAGGAGGAGGACAAGCATAAGACTGCGTTTAGTGTTGGAGCGCTGGGATTCTATGAGTGTAATCGCATGCCATTTGGGTTGACGAATGCTCCAGCCACCTTTCAACGGCTTATGGAGTCCTGCATGGGTGAACTCAATTTGCGCGATTGCCTCATTTACCTCGATGACATCATCATATTTTCCCAGGATTTCGAACAACACATTGACCGTCTTGATGCTGTCTTTTCTCGCTTGTCTGAGCATAATCTAAAACTTAAGGCCAGTAAATGCGAATTTTTCAAGTCTCGTGTCAAGTATCTAGGCCATATTGTGTCTGAGGAAGGCATCCAAACAGATCTAGACAAGATTGCTGCGGTTAAGGCATGGCCTACTCCTGAAAGCACCAAAGACGTCCGGAAGTTCCTTGGTTTTACCGGGTACTACCGACGTTTTATCAAAGGATATGCTGGAATCGTTCGCCCTTTGAACGATCTTCTTGTAGGTCATTCTACAAAGAAGAAGCAAAAGGCTTCAAAGAAGAAAGTGTCTTTTACTTGGGGTGAATCCCAAGAGGCTGCTTTCCAAACTATCAAGGAGGCACTTACTAAACCTCCCATACTGGCTTATGCTAATTACCAGTTACCCTTTAGTGTCCATACAGATGCTTCTGGGTCAGGTCTAGGCGCGGTGCTGTACCAGCAACAGGGAGGGATTGACAGAGTTATCGCTTACGCTAGCAGGAGCTTGAAGTCGTCAGAGAGAAATTATCCGGCTCACAAGCTTGAGTTCCTGGCACTCAAGTGGGCTGTCACTGAAAAATTCAGTGACTACCTATATGGGTGCAGGTTCCAAGTATTGACGGATAATAACCCTCTGACGTACGTTCAAACAACCGCTAAGCTCGATGCTACCTGTCAAAGGTGGATGGCAGCCCTCGCTGGATACAATTTTGAGATCCGCTACCGTAGTGGTTTGAAAAACGCGGACGCTGATGGTTTGTCCAGAGTTGAAGCTGGAAGATTTGACAAATCAATAGAGTCAAACACCATTGGCGCAATCAGTGAAGCCGTTACGGTTAGTACTGACAGAGCTCCACTGATTTACAGTTTGGCTGTACCTGACAATGTACATGATCTTGCAATTGCTTCTGATATTGATCCTCCAGAGCATGTTATACAGGCTTTTTCCCCTGTCTTCAAAGGACTGGAGGAAGGCGCAAATGGAAGATTCAACAGTTACGCGTGTCATAACACATCTTGAGCAAGCCACTAGGCCGTCTGCAAGGCGAGCTGAAGCCGATGATAAGGCAGTTCTAAAGTATCTCCGGGAATGGGATAAATTAGAACTTCGAGATCGGGTATTGTACCGTAACTGTTGTTTCAGGAAAGGATGTGCACCAGTTAGTCTTGCCAGTTCACTTACGTGATGAGGTGTTTCTTTCACTTCACGATGACCTTGGTCATCAAGGTCGAGACAGAACGATCTCCTTATTCAAGGCGAGATTTTATTGGCCTGGAATGGAATCGTGGGTGCAGGACAGAGTGAGAAACTGCCAAAACTGTATTCGACGGAAGTCGAAGTCAGAAGTTGCACCGCTGGTGACCATAACATCTTCATCACCAATGGAAATCCTTTGTATGGACTTTCTGAAGCTCGAACGGTCGAAGGGTGGGTATGAGCATATACTGGTGGTAACAGACCACTTCACCAGATATGCTCAGGCCTACCCTACGAAGAATGAAACCGCCAAGACGACAGCTCGTATCCTGTTTGACAATTTTATCATACATTATGGGTTTCCTTCAAGGATCCATAGTGATCAGGGTACGAACTTTATGTCGTCACTGATGACCGAGCTTTGTGAACTTGCTGGAATTGCCAAGACCAACACAACACCTTACCATGCCATGGGCAATGGAATGTGCGAGCGCTTCAATCAAACGTTGCTCCAGATGCTCGGGACGCTTGAAGATCACCAGAAAAGTAATTGGAAGAGCCACGTTGGTACTTTGACCCATGCGTACAATGTTACCGTGCATCCTAGTACAGGCTTCTCACCATATTATTTGATGTTTGGCCGACATCCCAAACTAGCCATAGATGCTTTTCTTGGTCTTTCCACAGGTACTGATGAATTCCGTAGCAAGTCCGAATATGTGAGGAAGCTGCAAGATCGCCTGACGTCATCATATCGTAAGGCACAAGACGCTGCAAAGAAGGCCGCTAGCAGTAACAAAAAATACTACGATGTGAAGGCTCATGCAGCTACTTTGCAGCCAGGCGACCTTGTTCTTGTCCGGAATGTAAACCAGAGAGGGCGTAACAAGATTGGTGACAAGTGGGAGACAGAGCCTTATGTCATCCTGTCGCAACCGAATACGGACATCCCAGTATTTGAGATCCGCAAGTCAGGTTCGAGTTCTAGGAAGACAAGAGTGGTGCACCGTAATTTGCTACTTCCTATGCGGATGTCTACAGGAAGTGATATGGATGCCACATCACCGTCACCTAAATACATCATCCCGGCAAGACGAATGAATTTTACGTCACCGGATGACGACGACGTGCCAGATCGTTCTCGCCGGACCCGTCAGCCTCCGAAGTGGCAACTGGGCGGAGACTGGATTATGGATAATAAATGACCAATCATTCTGTTTTGTTTATTTGATTGTTTGTTTGATGTTTTTTTTCTTTCTGATTCATGATAACATTTGTTAGTCATATGAAGGATATACTGAAAGTGTTTCCAACTAATTTGCTGAAATTTGTTTTTATTTCTCTCATTTTTCACTTGCTATCATTTATCGTTGTCCATTTATTTGTAATGCAATGTCAATAGGACTTTATGAGTCTTACTATACACTAAATAATAAATATTAAAAAAAAAAATCATTCTTATGATGTCACAACATAGATATTCCATGATATGTTGTTTGTTTATTTCGATACATTTTCCGCTGAAGTCGAGGACGACTTCTCCTGAAAGCAAGGGAGAATGTCATAGGGCCAGAATTGTCATGGAAGTATATGTTGTTTGTTTTATTTTTATTCCCGAGATAAACCATTTATATATTGATAAATACCATTCCTTAATTGCATTTAATAATCCAAGTAGCCTAGATTTTCTGATTAAGTAGATATTTAGATCGTAGTAGTAGTAGTAGTAGTTTGCTATAAAGTATTATAATCCAAGTAATTATATTACTTACACTGACTAACCAGTTTGTTTACTGATTTGCCGCTTAACATATATCACGTGACTACTGACCTGGGGTCATCTAGTAATCGAGCGGAATTTTCAAATGTGTAGTCGCCATGACTGGCATGTATTGATAAAGGGGATATATTATACATATATTCAGGTAAATATGCTATTTTCCTATTGTTTATATTCATTGATATATATATTCATCATTGTTGTACTATCATTCATAAATAACATGTATAATTACAAGTAAATCTTATTTGTTTTGAGTAAAGTACTCACTACACAGACCACTACATGTACTTGTATATACATTGTAAACAAGTTTGACAGTAGATACGTTGTCGCTTATTCTCAATGTAAACTTATGATTGCATTATATTATATTTCAGATGTCATATATTCGAGTCATTGACTGATCGATTGATTTATTGTGATTATCGTCATCATCCTGCCATCATCCATTAAATTTATAAATCTTATACGTCGTCACTTACTCACGACCCATATACGTGTAATATACATAACACTTGAGCTGACCGGGTACGACGACAATTCCAAATCTTGTAAAAATAATGACACTAAAATTGGAGAACTTACTTTATCTCGTCTTAATCCGACAGCACATTCAAAATATTTAGAATAACTATTACATTGTTTCACACAGGATTTTACTTTTTTTATACATATCTTTAAGCAGGCGTAATAATTTACCTTGTATACCAGCATGATAAAGTTTAAACCAAAGTGCGTTTCTATTTATACTATCAAAACAACGTTTCAGGTCAACAAAACAAACATATATATTTTTTTTTTTTCATTCAAATATTTTCGTATAAAATAAAACAAAATAAACATTGCATCAACAGTAGAGTAGCCCTTCTTGAAACCAAACTGTGCGTCGGCAATTCTGTCATTATTTAAACAAAATGATGCAATCATGTTGTTAAGAATTGTAGTAAATAATTTTGACATACAGCTAATTATGACATTGATGCCGTGCAAAAATAGGCAAGCAAGGTGAAAACGTCGTTTTAACATAGTCGTTACGAACTACTGTTTCAGCCAATGAAAACGCGCTTTATTGGGTTGCATTATCTGTTGAAACTGTGGTGGAACCAATGAAACGTTATTTGAGTTATTTAAATGAAACTACCTAAATAAAGCAATAATCTGATACTCGTACATAGCTTTTATTAAAGGGGGGATGAAACCGCCATGGCAATGTCATCATCAGCTGTATCCTATGAGAGATACACGAATACATACAGATTTTCTCAATATCAAAGTTATCAGTGTCATTGCTGTTGTTTTTAGGTTTAATTTTAATTAGAAAAAAAAAATAGAATGAAAGAGAGAAATATCATCACTTTACATAGATGTGATTTTGAAAGAAACTCCCAAATTCGAACATGTTGAACATAAAAGGATTGCATGTATTCATTTATCCAACAGCTGAAGCATACTCACCCATCACGATCATGCTGATTGGAATAGCTAAGGTGAGACCCAACATGATGGTACATGCAACTGCAAAAACAAAAATAATATATAGATCATATCATAATTCATCATCCGCTCACCATCACCAACATCATCATCATCACCATCATTATTTTCATCTGTTCATCATAATCAAATGTTCATCATTTTGTTAATCATCATCATAATGACCGTTATCTGATCGAAAAAAAACCTTTCCCTTTCACACACTCTCTCTGACAAAATAATCACATTCATATCAAATCTTAGAACAGCGGTAATGCACAACGCTTCTCACCCATGCGTCCTGGTTCAACCCTCTGTCAAGTATATGCATTGCCATTAAATCACCTATATATAACAATAGCTAATAAAAATAGATGTACTACATGCATCGGCAACATCATTCGTCGATGATTATGGTCATCGAAAGGGTGCGTGCAATTTTGAACTTGGATGGAGTGGTCATCTGTTCTGACCCGTGGGTTCTTTCTCTATTACCATCATTGCCATCGAAAATGATTTTATATTTTTAACTTGATGTATAATTTATCCCTTTACTTCATACAGACACATTTTTTGACACAATTACAAACAGATCAGACCCAGGTCAGACAGGTCAGGGTCTCCACTGTTTGCTCATAAAATATTATATATCAGATGCTACACAGTCTGCAGAGTAAAATAAATATACACCGTTTCATATACCATTTAAAGTTCAGTTAATTAATATTCACGAAGTCATAAACTTGTACATGAATATTCATGAAGTAAAGGGACAAAATAAAGTTTAAAAACAATTATAATACTTACGGGAGCTGCATAAAATAATAAAGAACTTTTTGCCGAAGTCCATATTTCCTTCAGACTCCTCTTTGGCTGCCTTAACTTTCCCGAACAGGGAGTCATAAGTGGGCGGAGGTGTTGCTGAAAATGATGACAAAAAAAAAGATAAAGTGATACCCCTTGCAAATTTTAGGCATTGGTTTCAGAGCGACTGCATACTGTGAATGCTGCAGAATTTGTGGACGAACATCCCTTTTAATTCATATTAAACTTATTTATTTAACGTCGACTTGGAAACAAGTTTTTAGCTTATGCTAATCCCTCTCGACGGTTCCTTGGTTGAACCAATACTTGGCGTCTGGGAAGGTCATGGAAAATCATTGTTCCAACTGGGCTCGAACCCACAACCTGCGGAACCACAGTCGGGTATGTTACCAACGGACCACGGCACACTTCGTTTTCTTTTTCTTTTGGAAATTTTAATTACTGACCATATAAAATTCATGCTAAGGTTGGATTACAAAATATTGAATAAAGTTAAACTTACAGACGATATTTGTTAAGAAATGAAATATTAGGTCTTTTTATCAAAAACAGAAAAACTGATTTAAATTCATAAGTATTTAGGTTTACATGTAAATTAACGGTTAATGTCTGTTGAATTGGTATCAAGATATTGTTGTTGGTGTATTGGGGTTTACCGTCGATGCGATAGTATTTCAATCATAAAGCGATGTCCAGCTAATTACAGGTTGAGGAAGACCCCGAGTACACAGAGGTACCCAGGTAGGAACACCGACCAACCGCAAGCCAGCTGGAAGGCTTCCTCACAGGAAAAATCCGAAGTCCCTATCGGGATTCGAACCCACAATGGTGAGGGACTGAGAGATTTGTAGTCCACGACTGTAACCGCTCGGCCACCGCGCCCCCTGAAGATATTGATACATCGAACATGTTGTTTCAATAATATATACACAACTGATAAATTTCATGCTTAATTTATTACATGAAAGTAATTTTTGGGGGTATAATGTTTCATAATTATCAGGAAATAACGAGCAACGTAGGTATTTGAATTACATCGATAGAAGTCTAGTCATGAATGACTGATCAAAATTACTGTTATAATATCTTCTGCAAAATATAGAATGGACACGAATTCCGCATTTAAATGGCACCAAATTATGACAAACCCTAAGCCACAAGCACTTTTTTGAACGGTTTTTATTTATTTATTTATTTATTTTGTATTTATTTATTTTGTTGTTGTTGTTGTTGTTGTTGTTTTCGTCACGATCAAAAACGTTATTTCGGACAGTTTTATATCTCTGTTGGTCTTTGGCCAAACAAACTTTTCACTTAACACAGCAAAGGACTTCAAGGTATGTATAAATATTTGTAGGCCTTAAGATTAAAAATAGGTCAAGATGGCACAGATCAGGGAAGGTTCAAAGTTGTGTAATCAATAAGAATGGTACCGGGATTTACCCGGCCATAGCCGAGCTCCATATTTATCAGATTTAGGTAATCCATCCATCATTAACTCATAATCATGGTCCTTCAAATGCTTAATAGGCTTCAGTGCAGATATACGCATTCATTGACTTGGAGTTATAGGCTCTTATTCTCAAAGTCAATAAAGGCTTACATTTACTATAATATTCCAAAGATCACTTGATAGATCATGTTCACAATTTAATGATGGATGGATTTCCTTAAAAGGTGTGTGGTATGTTTATTATTGTATGATCTGTAACCATAACAGTGTGTAAATATCATTAAAAAAAAGAAGAAGAAGAAAAAGAAACGCAATAATTATAGGTCCTTAGAGGATTTTGTTAAATATTAACATTATCTTTCTTTTTATCACTATTAGTTAATTAGAGATCTTAGGGACCTAACACGCATTCTACCGACAGTACTTAGCATTAAGCAATATTTTGATTCATAAACTAGGATTAAGCCATTTCACCATTCCTGTTTTCTGAAATATTTAGGTAGCCTACATAGCTAATTCGACATGTTTTTTTTTTACTAACACTATTCATATAGAAATGAAATGTTTGTGTATTTCTTATGAGAGAAACAATTAAATTATGAAATTCGCCCCTAAGTATTTAAGTATTACTTGGGGATAAGTACTGTCGGAAGAAGACGAGCCAATCGAATTAAATTCACTGACTGAATTGCAATATGTGTATTGAAACCTGAGTTCACGTCACATACTAGTATACGAATATACTCTGCCACGTTTTCGGTACTTTACAGTAAGTTATATTGGGTAAATATTTAGCTGTCTACCCGGAATACTCACTACGATTTTTACATACTTGACATTCCAGTATGACGTGTCATTTGGTACCAAGTTGCAGTTAGAAAAACACGCCGTAGACATGCGGCATGATACCACACACAGTCACATTATCCTGTCAACCGGTCTGGGACTACCATTACATGATGCTGAGCGCCAAACAAAGTACCATTTTTTTTACAACTTTTGTGTGTCGCGACTGGGGATCGAACCCTTAGCCTCCCGATTCCGGGGCGGACGCTCTAACTATTCGGCCACCGGTCAGGTGCAAATATACAGCTGTTAAATATAATATAAATTAAGAGTTGCAACATTTTGTGATTTGCGCAAAAGGACTGCAAGTCAATGGCTGCTTGCATCTACTATTAAATCTTTCTTAAGCATTTGAATGATCATGATTATAATTTAATGATAGATAGATCACCGGCACCTTAAATATAGATTACATGGCACTCGCCGCCCAGAAACGCATCTCAACAGAATGTGTATTTCTCCACTTGTAAATTTGCAAATGTCGTCTATTTCAAAATAACAATACTTCAACATAGATTAAGTGATACAATGTAGCGCTAAAAATGCATTTGAGAAAGGAGGCCGACTACATAGCTGTTGTTTGTGGTGGTGTTTATGTTGGTATTAAGCAACTGTACATATCATATAGGATATATGGAGCAGGAGGTCATGGGTTTGATCCCCGGCCGCGACATACCAAACTCGTAAAAAAAAGTAATGTTATAGCCCCCTTGTTTGGCGCTCAGCATATAAGGGTATTTGCAGGACTGGTTGGCCCGGTGTCAGGATAATATGACTGGGTGTGGTATCACGCCACATGTCTATGGTGTGATACTGCAGTGTGGCAGCACTATATCTGTCTCAAGTAGACATCGTCTCCAAAGACTGAAATACTGTCGATGGAACGTTAACCCCAACAAACATACAAATAATATACGGGATATAAAATGACAGGCGGCTGCAACATTAAAACGGCATACAAGAGTAAATGCTGTTCTGCTGCAGACGACGACCTGTGCATACAAAAAAATACACAAGAAATAGTCATGGTAACAATTTGGTAAGCAGAATTTGTCCACGGCGTCTATCATTGACTAGATCTAGATATTACAATTTCACATTCAAAATACTCTGAATTAATTGACTAGAAGTTAAGAATTTCTTAGACAAAATATTTAATTTTTAAGGATGCTCACTGGGTGCCAAGATGAGCCCCACTTTATTACTACTTTTCAAGCTTAAATGATTTAAGATAACTACAAATTATGTTTTTCTCCCCAGAAAACGCCCCAATATTTTGAAAATCGGTCACGAAATGCACAAACCATATTTAGCGCTAAGTAAATGCTTAACACTAATTATCGCTTGTCTTAACCCTTTCCCTCATATAGACTCATTTTGACGCGCTCAATAGGTACCACATAAAGCCTGATCTGCAGAAAACCACAGTTAAACCTTACCAAATTTAATCATAAAATCCTCATTTCCAGACCACTGAGGAGCAGCGAACAGCATAAAACCTGATCAGCCTGCGAGTTACTCGCAGGCTGATCTGGTTTTATGCTGTTCGCATAGGTCTTTTCATGATTTCCTCTATGAGGGAAAGGGTTAAATTCCACAAATTGTGCAATAGGAACACATGAGATTTATTCCCAGTCACTGATCAGCAAATTATAACAAGTTTCAAATCGAGGGGTGAGAGCGAAACTAAGCTAAATGCTTATATAATTATATGTACTTAGCCTTTTTCGTTCTCACCCCTCGAAATTGATAAATGCCAGTGACCGAAATGTTATCAAAAAAAAGTTAAATCAAAAATGTTTCTAATATAAACTTCCATGGATGTTTGCTAAGGAATGAATTTTGGTAGTCTTTATTAGAGAAACAAACTTAATGAAATTCGCAGAATGGATTGTGGAATCCGAGTCAGGGACTTGATCTTTGTCGTTTTTGCGCTTAGTTTTTAGTGAACCATTTCTCGTATATGTCCCGGAAAGTGACCCCACGAAAGTTTTACGAGAGCTAGACGCCTATAAAAATGATAAATTGTGTTTTTTGAATACCTAAATGGATAGCCATCGCGTATTTTAAAATGAATTCAAAGGCGCATAGAAATCTGAAAAGAAAAGAAAATGAATTATGAGTCGCATGGTTGACCTCAGTCATTTGTAACTCTACTCCCCGATACAAATACTGACCTTGGATAAGTAACCAGCTGTCAACGAAATGGATTTCCAGCTTCTTTTAACTGTGAAACAACTAGGTATTTGTTGCTGTTGTGTTTAAATTTACCCTCGCTGCAACAGTATTTTAATAGACACCAAGCTAAGAAAAGTGAGGGATGACCCCCCAAAGGCAAAGAGATAGCCGACACAGATTTGCATGAAAAATCCTATTGTTGCCATGCGGGACTCGAACCCAAATCGGTGAGGGATCGACTATATACACGCTTAGTTACGGTGGTCCAACGGAAGTATTTGTAAATAAGAACGAAAATTAGTGAAATGTTTATTTGTTTGGTTTAATATCCAACCGACAGCATTTTCAGTATGAAGATGTCTTCTTGAGACAGAAAATGCTGTCACACTGTAACATCACTCCGTAGACAATATGACATGATACCAAACCCAAAGGCACGTAGAAATATGACAAGAAAAAATGAATCATGTGTCGCAAGCCAACCAGTCCTGGAACGACCCCCCGCCCCCACATGCTTATCGACAAACAAGGGAACTATACTAGTACACTTTTCTTAACGACAAACAAGGGAACCATACTAGTACACTTTTTTTACGACTTTGGTAAGTATTGACAGGGAATTGAACCCACGACTTCCCGATTCCGGGGCGGACGCTCGCATCTCTCTGTCGCCGGAACAGGTGTAAGAATGGTGAAACAAGATCCTCAAGTATTACATAAATAACGCTAAGAAAAGTTGGTAGAATTAGTGCCCGATTCGCAGACCAATAAGAAATCTGATCCAGTCACATTATATTATCCATTCCCTGGGGATCTAGGAGCATGTAATTAATGTAAAATAAAGTATTTTCCATCGACTTACCATTGTTTTCCGCAGCATTGTAGTTAGGTGGTGGCTGCGACCCTGCTGTCATTCCAATTTCCTGAAATCATAGCAAGCATTTGTAAACAATATTAGACAAATAAAACTTATCGATGTTTTTAATACGGAATACGCAATTATTACAAACTGGCAGCAAATTAAATGTGTGATCATAGCAGTACGATTTCTACGTGTATTTCACCTCGAAAACTGATACTGTATACTCGAAAATTTGTGTATTTTTCAAACTCTAGCTCTGACTATATATTTCAATAGGGTTTTGGGTGTTTATAACAAAGTTTGAGTCAAGAATCCAAGTTTGAGTTCAAACTTTGATTGAAGTACTTTTCGAGAACTTTCGGCTTGGATCGCAGATGAGATTATGACAAAGGAGAATATGGCCCACTTTTCAAGATTTGCGATGCTAAGGGATTTCCATGCACGGATTAAGAGCGTGTATAGGGGTTATGACTCATAACCCCTTTGATTCATAAAAAGGATTAGACCCTGCACCTTACAGATCATATGCTGGATCCGCACCTGCTTTGTTTGACATACATTAAGATAAAGGACAGTGAGGGGTTATTCTCGAAAGATCTTTGGTAACGTTTTATAAACCCTATATTTCCTGAGAGTCTTGGAATTGCAGGAAAGTTAAGACAGTTAATTTCAATGTGGATTAATCTTGATAAAAACACTTTAAGTCCACGTGTTTAAACGTTTAAGATAAACAAACTGCAAACTCATTAAAATGTTATTTATCGAGTTTCATGATTTTGCTTATTTTGCCACCATTTGTGTAATGGGAAGTAGTAGTAGTGGTAGTAGGAACTTTTGACTATCTACAGGACCAATCGCTTTTCTATACTAACTTCCCCTTTTTACATTTTCGCGTTTAGCTATAACTCATCTCTTTTATGTAGATTGGTTAACTGATTGTTACAACTTAAACATCCCTCTCGACTATTCCAGGATAGCACAAGTACTTAGCACCTAGGGAGGTCTTGAAAATGTCTTGCCTGCCTCCACACTGGCACTAGAAGTACAGAGATGTCAATTTCATTGGAATGTTGATTACGATTTTTTGTCCCTCTGTACTGTCTTTTGAACATGTTTTAATATACAGTACCGGAGAAGAAAATCGTACATGTACATTTCTGATAACCAAAAGACTACAATGAAATTTGCAATTCTGCGGTTCTAGTGCCAGTGTGCCACCAGTTGACCCCCACAGCCTTTGGTATTCCGTAACCATGTACCATGATGGCTTTCCTTGACCCACTCTCACCATAAAATACAATGTAGAGTGAATTGTCATAATTCAAAAGGCCATATCAAATTACTTTAACTCTTTATTCGGTGTTTTACCGAAGGGCTCGGTCTATTCAAACGAGCATATTCATATTTGGCCACGACAAGTAGTAAAACAGGCAATCTAAAAATAATGTATTGGTTGTGAATAGAAAGGTCAATATTCAGCTCGGAGTGACATACAAGGTATGTGTACCACTGGATAACTCAGTCAACCATAGACAAATATTTATATTCAGTGCCTTTCGTTTTTGAGCAAAAGAAAATCTTGGTTTATCCTTCTATTTCTCCTTCTTCTTTCTTAATCATCATCATCAACAACAAAAATATTACATGTATTATCATCATTACAAAAAGTTCAATTTTTATATAATAATTTATGTATCAAGATTAATAGATGCAAAAGAAACTAGGCACATAAGGTAGCACATTTTTTTTTCTTCATATGTTGTATGTACCAGTACTTTACGCCTGGGAATAGCTTCTTGTTCTTCTATTGTAATGGCTAGCAATCATATACTGATTATTATGGCCATATTAAAGACATTGCGGTCAAGAATAACTCACAAGTCTTTTTTTTTTTTTTTTTTTTTGTGTGTTGTTGTTGTTGTTGTTGTTGTTGTTGTTGTTGTTGTTGTTTTAAAAAACATTTCGCCGTCTGCAACCTTTCGAACAAAAACGAACAAAAACGTTTCATAAATGCACTCTCACAATTATCAAAATACAGTGGAATTTCACAATTCAAAAGACCAGGTCAAATTACTTTTACGCCTTTATTCTGTGTTCTTCCGAAGGACTCGCCCTATTTGTAGGTGGCTCCGGCAAGTTGTAAAACTGGTACATTTGTAATCTAAAAATAACATATTGACTGAATGGAAAGGTCAATATTCAGCTCGGGGTGGCATACAAGGTATGCGTGTATTATCGGATAATTCAGTCAGCCATAGACTTAATGTACACATAATTATATTCTGAAAAGAAGAAAAAAATCGACATGGGGTTTTCCTCTTCTTCTTTATTTTCATTATCATCATTTTCACATTTATTTCATAATATTTTAAAGTGATATTAATAATACAGTTAAATACTAGGCAATCAGGATTAATGGATGCAATTGAAACTACAAATAGTTACATTAGCTTTTGTTAATTTCTATTCTGCATTATGGACAAAAGCCTTTATGTATAACTAATACATATAGGTTTTAATACTGAGTATCAACGCAAACAGAAGTGTAGCAATAAAACTGTATGGCAAAATCACTGAGAGACAAACATATATATGTTCATGTTGTTTTCTCTTAGAAATTAGTTTTTTTTTTGTTTGTTTGTTGTTGTTTTTTTTGTTTTTTTTTTTTGGGGGGGGGGTATTGTTTGTTTGTTAGATTTTATTAAGTCCCAAGTACCGACAGTATGGCTATAGTTACATGAGTAAATTTAGCCTGGAACTACCTTACTTTATGTTTTTTATTTGTTTGCTTTCTTTTCTCTTTTTTCTTCTTTTTTTTAGGGTGTTGTGAATGTATGACAATTTAATGACATAAGGAATATAATCTTTTTGAAAATTTGCATCCCGTATATTGTTTCCTTAATTTGACATGCCTTTATTTCATAGCAGATTAAATAGTGTCACACTGCAGTACCACGCCCTGGACACGTGGTATGGTACCACACCTAGTCTCGTTGTCGTCCTGTTCAAGGACACGTATATCGCCACTAAAACCGAGTACATGTACTAAACAGAAGGGCTTATTGTGAAAACCTTCTCCAATAGCACGTCTTTATTTCTCATGCATATCCCACATAATATAAATTTTGAGCTTTTTGAGTCAGAAATTTATCAAATGAAACATTATATACGTCGATTTTTAAAACTTTTCATCACCGTTGTAGGTTTGAAATCTAATACCCACTCTTCGGATTTATGACAATCCTGTATATATACTTAAGGACTTTGAAAACGCACACTTTTAAAATGTGTGTTTTTACAACGAACGCGCTTAGTCTTTGGTTATATTCATACATATTTCAACATTTTTTTTTAATATTTCCATTTATTATATTTATGTTTTATAAAGTAAACATATGATATATATTTGATGGAATCCTTCGTATTTCGTTTTCGTGAAAAATAATTGTAAAAAATACAATTATAAGACAGGCGTGCGTTTTTAAAGTCTTCGAGTAATATACGTAATGCACAATATATAATCCGATTTTTAGGTAACATTTATATATTTAATCTTTGTTATAATAGTTGTAATAAGATTCTTTATTTGCTTGATTCTCTTACGCCAAACAATAAAAAAAAAGAAACTCCGAAATTGAGTTTTATTATTCGATGTATCCAAAAATTAAGATTACCGGAAAATCGCATTGTATAAGTAAGCTTTCGCAGCCTTTTAATTTATGCTTATTCATATTTTTTGAAGCCTGCATATTTTCCTCAACGAGCTATATACTTCATAGAGCAATATATAATAGTTTAGTGGTCTTAAACAAAGTTGTTTCCAAAGAATTTAACGATTTAAATATTTCTTCAAATTGCAAGTCACGCGGTCATATACCACTCCTTCGTTCCGACTTAAGTATAATCATTACTACCAGTTCCACACTAGACTTTGAAACCGGTTACCGAGCGTTCCACAGAGTTCAATAAGAACTCACTCAAAAGAAATAATTGACAATTAACCGCAAGCCTGTTACAAAAGTTAATAAATCCTATTAGTTGCATACCAAAGTCGTTCAGGATTATACTGAGGTCTCTTGTAAAACTTTCGGCGGACGTTGTGCTGAGGTAAGCGTTGTTGTGACAATGTTTCAGTCATATGTAGCGACGTATCAGATAATAAGACCCCGCGTGTATTCATACAGAAGCACCCGGACACAACCACCGACCTACTGTGAGCAAGTTAGTCGGCCTCCTCACATTCAAAACGAATGGCCCTGCCGGAATTCAGGCCCAAAGCGGTGATTGGCTGAGTGACTTTACCTGCTAGGTCACAGAGGCTCTATAACCTCTATTTTAATTCGGCAGGTTCTACAAACAACAAATATAAGCTCACATAAGCTTTAGAATCGACCGAACAGATGGTGACGTACGGCGGTCTGACTGTAAAGGGAAAAACCAGAGAAAACCCACCTGTCCGTTCTGGAGACCACCGACCATCTCACATACAGCCCTGGAAAGGATTCGAACCCGGGTCGCACTGGTGAAAAGTCAGCCACTACGCTAATTAGACAGTCAAAAGGTAGATGTAAAAGTAGTACTCAAATTACTCCGCCTGGTGTCAGGATAATGTGGGTAGATGTGGTGCCATGCCACTCGTGTATTAAATTGATATTTGACCTACATATTTAAACCTCTGCAAGAGGAAACCTTGTGCTTAGCAGCAATTTACCTCTTTAAACTGCTACCCCCATTAAATTCTTTATTAAACTGTATAATTGTTTTTTATATGTTTTACATTTGTATTGTTTTGTATTGTATGGTATCACTTATTTAAAATATAAATAAGCTAAAACAAAAAGCGAGTTTTAAGATATTAGAACATACATTTGACCTCAATTAAGCAGTGTGGCCGTTTATAACAGAGTATGAGAAACAAATCACCAGCAGTTCAATACTTTTATACAATTAACTAAACAAGAACCCGCAAAAGCAAAAGATAAAATGCTTTTTTATCTTATGTCACAAAAATTAATTAATTAATTAAAGATTGAGAGTCAAGATGGGGATCGAAATTAAGGGTTCGCTAAGGTAGGACCGAAATACTCTAATCACTAGTTAATAGACTTTGCGGAAAGAAAAGAAAAGAAAAACTTCCCACGACATGTTCCTGTGTCAATTTACACTCTGCACATTTCGCAACAATGTTTGATCTTTGGATAGTAATTACTATCAAACACATGAGACAGAATTTAAATCAAGGTCTGCTACCAATAAAGAACTTACAGGTCCTCTCACATCTTAGTGTCAGCTAGAATTATCACGTGGTATTGACATAGTCCCACTCAAAGTATTTCTCTTTTAATATTCGTTGCTATACTTGCGAAGAACGTAACCTCATTCGGTCCTTTGCCTTTTATCCCATTCCGACAAACAGTACCATTGAATGAAGGTCAATGACCAACGCATCCCCGCAAAAGGTCAAAAATAACATCTGACATCAGATCCGATACCCAGATTGAGTCACTTTGTACACCTTAAAAGTCTGTCTTAAACGCATTTGAAGATAATTTCTTGACAAAGTGTAGAATCAAGTGAAAGGATAATATTACGAATTAGCTATTGACGTGTATGTATAATATATCTTTCGGTAAGAGCTTATCGAAATGTGTGTGTAAAATTCAACATCAAGGGTTAGTTACCATGCGTAATAAATTGGCATTGTAACAGGTTTTTTTTTTTTGTTTTTTTTTTTTTTTTTTTTGTTTTTTGCAATTACTACATCAATGATTCGGATGAAAAAAAGACTCGTATCAGTCCTGTCCATATGTGTTTTCTGTATAACAGAACAGCAGAGGTCGCAAAAATTTAGACATAAATTCCAGAGACACGTCTTAAAGACATATTCCGCTGAAATTCGGTTCCACTTTGAAGTTTTAGTGCAAATGGTTTTTGTCATATATCTTTTAGTTATAGTCTTAAAGTACCTATGCGCGAAATTTTAGAAAAATCTTTCCGTTAGAAAGCCTTAAATCAGGGATACGTTTAAGTGAAAAATCTTGTATATGTCTTAACATCTGTAAACAAACTGATAAGGCATTCGTCAGTACCAGAGGTCGTAGTTTTCGTTAGTACAGATTAGGATTTACTTTCAGTTTGGTCTTACTTTCAAACAAAATATTCCGTTCTTTAAATTAATGATACCCGGGAGGGCGTCGGGCGTCCGCTCAGGTTGACTTTTTTTCGGCGTGAGCTGTATAAATTGGATTTGACCTAATTTTTTTTACCAATTTAATCTTGGTTAACAGCCGAAGAGTTCGAAAAAGCACTTGTTTCACTGGTTTGCATAAATTGTTTTTAGGGAGTTTCAGGGGGTATATCTTTCTGCATGATTATCAATTGGCAAATAACAATTTAATCTATTTAAACATAAAAGGCATCCGGTTGAAAAAAAAATCAAACATAAAAAAACACCCAGTTGAAAAACTAAACACTTGTGAGTCTTTAGAAAACGTAGTTAACTCTGGTGGACTCGTCTTTCTTAGCTAACATAAGCTATATGCTATATGTAGCAACATTTGGTTAGGTGTCCGTCTGTTGATCTAAGGGCCCCGAGATCGAATCCCACTGATGTTTTTTTAATTAGGTTTCGCTTATATTACATTTGTTTCCCTTTCTTTTCTTTTTTTTACTGGCTAGTATATTGCATTTCCTAAATATAGAGACAAGTACGTTTTCTAGCATTATTTTTAAATCACAGACCATTTAAAACTTGCCAGCATTATTATATTAAATACATTGTAACACTTTTACTTTCTTTTACTTTCATATCTTTGATGTTGTTGTTTTTTCTTACGCCGAATATATATGTTTAAAGGTATTTCTTGTTTTAATTTACTTTAACTTCTATAAGCCGTTCATTGGAATGCTTCAATATTTGACAGTGACTTAAGTGGATGGACCTTTACATTAGCAGTTGACCTTGTGATGGTAGACAAATACACGACCTTCATTAGCCGTGTTTGCATTGGTTTTTGCGTCCCACTAACTACAATATCTCTGTCTGAAATTCCATCTACATGAGCCATATAGTGCTACCTCTTTGCAATACCATACCGTAGACAAGTGACCTGTCAAGTTATTCTGACACCGGGCAAACCAGTCCTTTGGCTACCCTTATATACTATTTTATGTTGTTGTTGCTGTTGTTGTTGTTTTTTTACTTGACTTGACTAATTGACTATTTGAGTTTACCGTCGCTTCGACAATATTTCAGTCATATAGCGACGTCCAGCTAATTACAGGTGGAGGAAGACCCCGAATGCACGGAGGCATCCGGGTAGAACCACCGACCTACCGCAAGCCAGCTGGAAGGCTTCCTCACATGAAAATCCGAATGACCCTGCCGGGATTCGAACCCACGCGGTGAAGGGCTGAGTGAGTGTTAAAGTCAGCGACTTTACCCTCTCGGCCATGGCGGCCCCTGTTGTTGTTGGTTTTTGTTGTTTTTTTTTTTGGGGGGGGGGGGGGGTTAGGCCCCTAATAACTTTGCATCTCGAGACCAAAGATCGATCTCACGAAAATTACAAAACAAAATGGAAATGAATTTTGTCAGCCAGAATTATATATCTGATATACACACACCTGTCTCTGATTGTATGCTCATCATCATAACGGCATGTTTGAACCTCTGGCGGAATGTAGTAGTATGTGTTATTCACCTTGAATGTTGTTTTGATTTACCTGAACAACGCGAGTCGTTTGTAATGTGTGCAACATACTAGCATATATATACGTATATATTACTCTATCAAGTCTATGTGTGTCCTCGCATTGTTGTATTTTATAGTGTTTGTTCTATCAAACGGCGGTCAACTGTTCTGGTTAAACCACTACTGGAAACGGAGCATCTGGGAGTAATTAACAGCATCATAACTTTCAGCAGAGTCCAGATGTTGGGAAGAAAAAAGAATCGCACATGTCACCACGGACCTTACTTTTGATAAGCAGACTACTCAAACAATTGTTTCATTAATACAAATGTGTTCGTCGTCACCACGTCACCACTCGTCACCATGGCAACAGTGTTTGTCTTCCATCTTTACGCATCTATTGTCTTCAAATACGTAGGCATCCGATGGTAATTCTACATCATTATGCATGACCTTCGAAATCGACCTGACGGTCAGTGGCAGCAGATATATTGATTAGAATACAGTTTTACAATACTCTATACAGCCCATTTGTATTTTTTTCAGAGACCGTATTATTGATTTTCCCGATTACATTTGCATGGTGACTTAAAATAAACCCCAATTAAAAGTGTTTATTAATTGTGTCAGAAAATTGATGGTTTAAGCTTCGCCTGCTCTAGTAAAACAATACTAACTTTGTATGCAGATGTAACTACTTGTCCAATTTATTAAGCGGTAATGAGTGTAAAACGTTAATTTTCATAAGAATCTTATTTTGGTAGTTTCACCTTTTGATTTAAAGAAAGCTGTTTGGGATTTTTTTTCACATCAAGTAAACCATTTTGAATATAAAAAGAACCGATGCATGATCTTTATTACAATATGCATTTCTATGCATTAGACACTGATTTCACGTTTTTGATACACAACAATAACGCGGGAGCCCAAATCATTCAACAGTGAGACTTACATTAAAAGGACAATTGTAGATATTTTTTTTTTTTTGTAAAATCATTTTCTTACAAGATTATACAAATATTCTATTTATTTTTTATTTTAATTTATTTATTTATTTATTTATTTATTTTTTTTTTATTTTTTTTTTTTTTAGTTATTTATTTTAGTTATTGTTGTTGTTGTTGGGGTTTATTCCGAGTGTGCCGTACTATCCTATTTGGGGCAAAACTATTTCTTCCTTTAGATAGTAATGTTACTGTTGAAGATTTGATTTTCTCATGTGTGTATTGTCTGCATGGAATGTACCAATCTTATATTCATAGCGTCTCTTTTTAGCAATTATGCATAATTTGACACATATACTAACGTAATTTCAATAACTTTAGTCATAACCCTTCATATAAACATATAATTATGTTGAATAATCCACAATGCGAAAACACACTGGATAACTTTACTTTCTTATCAGAAATCTTGATTTACGATCAAGCTTTCAAACAGTCACAATTTTTAAAACAGTGTGCATTGTATTTAGCGTTTTCCCGTGTAATGTGGCCGAGTTTATGCCAGGAAACAAACACTTTGCCAACATTAACGAAGGAGAGTAAAAAATATATATTTTTTACCAATCATCTGTGAACGAGCTGCTTGAAGGAAAAAAGGAAAAAAAATAACTAGAGGATAAAATAAAAGAATAAAAAAACTCACAACGTCTTTGGTGCTTGCCATTGTGTCTTATCCACGGTATATCCAAATTTTATTGATGGTGTGTCTTCAACAGGTAGATGAATGAACAGGTAAGAATCTCGGCACCGGTATTTATATGTGAACGCATCCAGCTGAAATATCTCGCAAACTTACACTGTCGTCTAAAAATACACAAGGCCACAGGTAGCTTCGTTCCGCTCTAGTAATTTCAAATTCGTTGATTCAATATTTTTACTGGGTTTATTTTTACATTGTAATATATGTACAATTCGTCTTCAAACTGCGTACTTCAAAAGAAAGTAGTGCAATTATTTAAAAAAAAGGGTTTCTCAACCGGGTATTTTGTAATAATTGCGGACCAATAATGAATATACACGTATTGATTTTACTGTTCACTTTTCAACCCACGCATTAATGTGGTCAGAGTGGCTAGGTGGGGTGAGAATTTAGCTCGCGGTGACACATTTCAAGTGAAATAGAGGCTGGTAACGGGGGCGCACGTGGAAACCTTTAAAACGCCCATTATAAACACGACAGCTAAATTTTGAATATGAAAAGAAGAATATATTTCGCAAGATACCTTTTAGGATTTTCATATTCATCTGATTGTTAGTCATTTATCTAGATATTATGCTCGAGTGGGTGGAAAGGAAAGATTGGCAGATAGCGCTCTTAAAGTTTAGATATCACTTGACCTACTGGATATTTTTTCTTTGCCATACAGACTGTATAGAAACTGATCTACACTATTGTATGAGCAAATAAAATAGTCTGCCTCGGTCTTAACTCTTAATCTCATGAATTTTTGTGTGTAAATTATGACTTGATGAGGAAAAAAAAATAGTTCCGCCTCTGGTTTCCCGACCGACCCTCTTTTTTCACGGCCAACTCTTAAGGTTTTTTTTTACATTTCCGCTTTTAAAAAATCATTTCTTTACTTTTTTACTTTTGCAACATTCGGAAGGTTTTTTTATGGCCTAAATATTAATTTTCTATTTTCTGAACGTATATGAATATAAAAAGATATTTTTCTTTGCCGTACAGGCTGTATAGAAACTAATCTAAATATTGTATAAGCAAACAGGATACTCTGGCCTCGTGTTCTGGGGGAAAAAAAGGTACTTAAGGTAAAGTCATTGAAATGGTTCCGATACATTTCGGACCTTATTTCCTTTCACGGAAGGTTTCCTAATGTTTCATAAGGATACCTTGGTTATCTTGGTAGAGTTTAAGTGGTCCAAGACGTAGTAGAACCATTTCAGAGATTTTACCATAAATATGATTTTCAAACTCAAACTATGCCCTTAAGTTCTAATAAGGATTTGAGTATGATTCTAAAATTTGAGTCTGAGATCGGTACTTAAGTATTTTTGAGAACACGGGGCCTGATCGATAGTTCGTTGAAAGAGCTGCCTGATCTGGGTCTTCCCTGCTTGCCATTGAGTCAAAATTAGTCTATATGCGATGCAGTGTTAAAACCTATTTTAAAAAGTTTATTAGACTATCAACCATGCAGCATTTGGTTCTGTTCCCGACATTCAATGTTCTTGTATATATATGTGTAGTTCCCACATCAGGGAATATCCCTCCTTTTGGCGATAATTTTGAAAGGTAAAATCAAGGGATTTTATGCGAATTATATAGAACTCTTATTAATTCGTTATTTCTCCCCCCCCCCCCCCAAAAAAAAAAAAAACAAACACCAAAAAAAAAAAAAAAAAAAAAAAAATGTATATAATATTAAAGGCTCATGAAAATATTTTAGGACAAAAAACCTAAAATTTGGATATATGCACAAGAAATAAACGCGCAGTAACAAAAATAGTATGGATAGTATGGGTTCATCCTTTAACAAAATAAACAGTGTAACGTTTTGTTATAAAGTTTTTACCATTTAAGTTGTTTTTTCTTCTTCTTCAAATAGATTTCAGGAAGATAGACTGAAAAAAAGAAACAGTGGTGACTTAAAAAACAACCATTAGTCTCAGATTTCGGCCTACATTAACTTATGCCATACAACATGGCTGCCAAACTTCCTATGACTTCACAGGAGAACTATGTGCACTGGGCGTGGTACCATTTTAAGTGGATCTAACGACCCACCGACATTATTTCAGTCATTTTGAGACGATGTTTATAAACTCGAGACAGATACAATGCTGCCACACTGCAGTATCATGCCGTAGACATATGTGGCGCGATGCCACGCCCAGTCGCATTATCCCGACACCGGGCCAACCAGTCCTATGCTGAGCGCCAGGCAAAAGAGCTTTACAATAATCTTTTTTCAACGTTGGTATGTCGCGACCGGGGATCGAACCAACGACCTCCCGATTTTTTGGTTAAAATATATTTATTCAATAAAGTTTGAAATACATATAGATACAAATACATTACATTTAGGATTAGAATGATGGTTCCAGTTCTGTCCCCATTTTTTCACGTAGACAAAGTCCCCAAAGGTTTGAATTATACTCGTGGTGGGACATTTAAACTAAACACACACCATAAAATACACGAAATGCACGCACACATTCATGTAAGTGCATTTATAATAAACTCTGAATATGTCAAAGTGTTGATCATATACCGTTTTTTTCCCCCACATCAACATTCCTTTGAAATTGCGTGTTTTAACAGAAATGTTGGTGTGGTGTGATGGGCAACACGTCTTCCTACACCGTCAATTGTGACCGAGTGGTTAGAGCGTCGTCGGGAGGTCGTGGGTTCGATCCAAGGCCGCGACATACCAAAGTCGTTAAAAATAGAACTGTTATAGATCCCTTGCTTGGCGCTCAGCATATAAGGGTAGTTGCAGGACTGGTTGGCCCGTTGTCAGGATAATGTGACTGATTGTGGTATTATGCTACATGTCTACGGCGTGATACTGCAGTGTGGCAGCACTATATCTGTCTCAAGTAGACATCGTCATCAAATGACTGAAATACTGTCGGTGGGACGTTAAACCCAACAAACAAACGTCTTCCTACTTGAAAATAATATTTCCTGGTCAACCCCAACCGCTCATATGTTATGTATTTACCGGGTTGTTTTGTCATTCTTTCGATATCATAAAAGAAAAAAAAAAACATCTTATCTGCCAACGCTGTAATACACAAGATTTGCATTCATCCGCATATTATTAAAGGGTAATTATTTATACAAGAACCACCATCATGATTTATAAAATCATATTTTAATCAAAATGGTTACGCAATTTTGAGACTGTAAGTTATCTACCCTATATACCCACTACCCTAATATACTGAGTGGGCAAAGGAGCTATACCAGTACCATTTTTAAGACTTAGGTATGTCGCGGCCGGGGATCGAACCTACGACATCCCGATTTCGAGGCGGACGCTCTAATCACTTGGCCACCGGGACCGTTCCTATGAAATACTGAAGGACATGACTAGCAATATTTTGTTGATATGAAATATTTGCGACTATTACATTATCGTTCTAGAAAATACATAGATGCGATCTCAGGCTCAAATTTGAGTCTCATACTCAAATCCCTATATAGTTTGAGTCCGAGTATGAAGTTCATACCTTAGTACCGGTTTATCATTTTTATTTTCGAGAACACGGGGCGAAACGGGAAATGCGCACGTGATTAATGGTGAGCCACGACTGTAGCATGGAAAGCATGCGTGCACGGATTTAAATACACTGTATACTTGCAGGATGTTATGCATTTACAAATGAGATTGACTTGAGGTTAACCTAATTTTATGATAATGAAACGTTTGTTGTTGTTTTTTTAAGTTTTTGCTACTGCAGTAACTACGACCCAGTTGACATCTCTCCGTCTCTCTCTCTCTCTCCCTCTCTCTCATATCAATGTTTTCATTTTCCTCTCAAATTTATGACAAATTATTTTGATGAATATCACATAACTTTTGCACAAGCCCTTGTATGTTCGTATTATTACTGCATCATATGTTATTAAAACCATTACGCTTAAGCTCAGTCCACACCTTAGTTACAACTAGAACTATCACTGAAGGTGATTCATACCCCAACCCCATCTTTGACACAGGATATATTCACATGACACATAAAACGAATGTTCACAAATAGGATTTGGGCTTATAAGCATACAAAAAAAAATATTATCACTTAAGGTGATCAATACCCACACCGGAAGTCTGTCATGTGTAGGAATACAGTTTCAAAAGTTTGCGTGAGTGAAAGACTACATGTATGTAAGGTTTAAAGTTAGTGTGAGCAATGGTTCAAAAGTTTTGGACAATGCTAAAAAGTTTTGACAGATAGACAGAGAGACACACACATACAGACACACAGAAGAAAACAATTTGCCCCCAAGATCTGTAGCTGAGGAGAATAAAAATGCAGTCTAATTATGGTTCACATCCATATTTATTGTTTGCAAAAACCTGTCTTTAAGAATTTACATTGTGGTTTTCTTATGCACTGCACTTCTTCTCATCAAGATCAATCTGCATATGAAGTTTCATCAACCTAGCTACTTTAGTATTGGAGTTATGCTCCGGACAAAATCAAAATATTAAAAATGACAAAGGGCAATAACTCCTTTCAAAATACATGCAAAGTTATGGTTCTTATGCACTGCACTTCCTCTCATCAAGATCAATCTACATATGAAGTTTCATCAACCTAGCTACTTTAGTATTGGAGTTATGCTCCGGACAAAATCAAAAGATTAAAAATGACAAAGGGGAAAAACTCCTTTCAAAAACATGCAGAGTTATGGTTCTTGTGCACTGCACTTCCTCTCATCAAGATCAATCTACATATGAAGTTTCATCAACCTAGCTACTTTAGTATTGGAGTTATGCTCCGGACAAAATCAAAAGATTAAAAATGACAAAGGGCAATAACTCCTTTCAAAATACATGCAGAGTTATGGTTCTTGTGCACTGCACTTCCTCTCATCAAGATCAATCTACATATGAAGTTTCATCAACCTAGCTACTTTAGTATTGGAGTTATGGTCCGGACAAAATCAAAAGATTAAAAATGACAAAGGGCAATAACTCCTTTCAAAATACATGCAGAGTTATGGTTCTTACGCACTGCACTTCCTCTTATCAAGGTCTATCTACCTATGAAATTTCATCAACATAGGTACAGTAGTTTTGGAGAAATGCTCCGGACAAATATTTGTAGACCAACCGCCGGACCGACCGACCGAACAACCGACAGGGTGACTCCTATATACCCCCCCCAAATTTCATTTGTGGGGGTATAATGATGTCAGAGATATTTTTTCTAAAGCTTTTCATAGCTCCATAGTTAAAACATGCAAAAAAATAATGTCCGCCTGAACTTCTCGAAAAATTATACGGATGTAACACAGATATTATTAATATGTATATGCCAGTGGCTCGCTTAATAACATTTTCATAAACTCGTCTAGTAAAATTTGGTATGACATAACAATTCATGTCGGATCCTATATATATATGAAATAGGTATCGAATATAAATGCTTTACTTGTTTTACATAACAACTAAAATAGAGAGGAATACATTATTTATTCATACTTTTCTCAATATAAGTAATATCAAGCAAAGAATAATATACCCTGAAAAAGAACGTGTAAAAGCGAACCAAATGGTTGAGATACAGGATTGATATACATATACCATATCTGGTTACAGGAAACCACATTCGATTATCAACCCTTGCCTTTCCGATATTTTACTTTTTAACCCTTTATCACGTATTTTGACACATTGGTATAAAGAGCAGACCCGTATAAGACAGTTTCTTCCAAACACAAACAACATATATGTACATCGGTTTGAAATCTTATGAATTTTCAAATAAAAACATGAAAATGTGTAGAGAGTTGCACGTTAAGAGAGCTATAGCTTCTTCAGGAAGCTGTCTGATCAGGGTCTCCTCTGTTTACAATACAATATTGTGGCTCAGATTTTGAAGGAGCTGTCTGATCAGGGTCTCCTCTGTTTACAATACAATATTGTAGCTCAGATTCTATAGGAGCTGTCTGATCAGGGACTCCTCTGTTTACAATACAATATTGTGGCTCAGATTCTATAGGAGCTGTCTGATCAGGGTCTCCTCTGTTTGCTTATCAATATTTTGGCTCAGATTCTATAGGAGCTGTCTGATCAGGGTCTCCTCTGTTTGCAAAACAATATTGTGGCTCAGATTCTATAGGAGCTGTCGGATCAGTGTCTCCTTTGTTTACAATACAATATTGTGGCTCAGATTCCACAGTCTGAGCAGCACAGAAAAAAACAACAACATGGTTTCATATACACTTCAAAGGTAAAAAATTATTGATTCATCGTCATAAATTTGTACATGAATATTCATTAGGTAAAGGGTTAAAAAAATGAGTTTAAATAATAATAATAATTAGATTTAAACTTACTTTTCTTAAATAATCACACACACACAAAGGTGTCCCCACCACCCATCACATTTTCCAAAACAAAGGCCAAAAGGCCAACACCCAGGTGCGCAAGTCATGTCCTGAGTAATATACCCATGAAGTTTAAAGTCTGTAGCACAAATATGCATCACAAGCATAAAATTCCATACTTTTCAAAAACAAAGGCCCATAACTCTGTCAACTTCAATGAAGGTTCAATAAAAATATCCAGGTGCACAAGCTCATGTCCTGAATAATATATCCATAAAGTTTTTCCCAAGCATAAAATTCCATACTTTTCAAAAACAAAGGCCCATAGCTCTGTCACTTCAAAGAAGGTTCAATAAAAATACCCAGGTGCACAAGTTTATGTCCTGAATAATATATCCATGAAGTTTCAAGTCTGTAGTAAAATTACTTTGGATTTATGCATGTCACAAAGTTTCGGGACAGACGGATGCACATACATATGTACAGACAGACAGACAAAGGCAAATTTATATCCCCTCTCCCCCATTTTGGTGGAGGCATAAAAACAGGTGAACAGGATTTGCACAAGATATCGATGACACAACATCTTGCAAACACTTAAAAGACAGATGCCTTACTGTATCACTCATGAAAGAGATCTACTATCAAATGAGAGACATACATATTAATATGCAATAAATTGAAGAGAAAACTCAGTATATTTATAAATGATATAAGAATTTTACAAATCTCATGTTATCTGGCGTTAACATGATCGTACATGTAACTTAAAAAGAGCTTCTCTTGTTTGCTCTTTACCTATACATGTATCAGAGTTGCGGATCTTTCTCATCACTATTAAGCCAGTATCACTAATATAATTCTGAACTTTTTTTTTTTGCTGTGCAGATTGTGTAGAACCTGAGCCACGATATTGTATGAGCAAACAGAGGAGACCCTGATCAGACTGTGTAGAATCTGAGCTACAATATTGTATGAGCTAACAGAGGAGACCCTGATCAGACTGTGTAGAACCTGAGCTACAATATTGTATAAGCAAACAGAGGAGACCCTGATCAGACTGTGTAGAATCTGAGCTACAATATTGTATAAGCAAACAGAGGAGACCCTGATCAGACTGTGTAGAACCTGAGCTACAATATTGTATGAGCAAACAGAGGAGACCTGATCAGACTGTGTAGAACCTGAGCTACAATATTGTATGAGCAAACAGAGGAGACCTGATCAGACTGTGTAGAACCTGAGCTACAATATTGTATGAGCTAACAGAGGAGACCTGATCAGACTGTGTAGAACCTGAGCCACAATATTGTATGAGCTAACAGAGGAGACCCTGATCAGACAGCTCCTTTAGAAGCTTCTGATCCGGACCTGCTCTGTTTTCCATTGCATCAAAATAAGTTTACTTGAACAAGTAACTGGTGTTGCACGCAATACATGAGTCCCCTACCGGTGAGGTGCATAATTTTTCTGTTACCATAGCAACCAGAATTTTGGTCCAAGAAAAAAGCAAAGTGACATGCAGAATCTTCATACTGCCATCTGTTCGTATACCAAGTTTCATAACATTTTCTTAAAACGGTTTTTATATTATCGCAGGATCCAGATTTCCGGACGGACAGATGTATGGACAGATGAACAGATGCATGGACGGGGGGGGGGGCAAACCTATAGTCCCCTCCGGTGTAAAAACCCGTAGGGGACTACTAGGAATAAATAAGGTCTTAAAATGAAACCATGACAACAAATATGACTTAAATCAATATAACTTTACTTCCTGGGGTAATTTTGACCAAACATGATACAATGTAACACCAATAAATACAAAATATAAAACTGCTATCCATCACACCAGATTGAAATATTTTCTCTCCCGTATTGTACAGCCAGTATACAATCCCAAACCTAAGACTATCTAAATATTGCAATAAGGATAAAACACCATAAAATACATACACACATGTAACAGAGCAGGAAAACAACAGTGTGAAGAAGTGTAGAACAACAACTACAAAACAACACTAAAAATTATTTAAGACTTTGAAAAAAAATGTGTGTTACATTACTGATTTGATATACAATGCAGGAAAATTATTACAAAAACATAACAAAACAAATCAAGAAAAAAAAACCAATTAATTAAAAGAAAAAAAAAACAAGTGTTACATTGGAATGAATGCAATGTCCCCATGGGGGTGGGGGGGGGCCTTAGACCTTGGGGGTCAAGGTCGTTTGAAGGTCAAGGTCACCTGGTAGGTAGAGGCTCATCAAGGTGCATACACCTATGGAGTTTGAAGGCTGTAGGTAGAAGGACTTCCATGTTATGGTCACGGTTAAAAATTTCTGACAAACAGACAGACAAACAAGAGGGCCAAGATGGCCCTGTGTCGCTCACCTGAGTAAGATGGCTGTGTTGGGCATAATGACAAAAAATCTAGCATCTAAAAGTGTTTTTCTAACATTTGACTAAGTGACCTACATATTGATCCTACCTGAATTTGCACTCAACTGGGAATTCATGCAGTCATCATTCATATTAAGTTTAATGAAGACTGGGACAAAAATGTAGGCCTCTAGAGTGTTCACAAGGTTTTTCTTAGATTTGACCTGGTGACCTAGTTTTTGATCCCACATGACCCAATTTAAAACTCATGCAAGATATCATGTAGACAAACATCCTGACCAAAAAATTTATGAAGATTAGGCCAAAACTGTGGCTTTAGAGAGTTCACAAGGTTTTTCTTAGATTTGACCTGGTGACCTAGTTTTTGATCCCACATGACCCAATTTAAAACTCATGCAAGATATCATGTAGACAAACATCCTGACCATAAAATTTATGAAGATTGGGCCAAAACTGTGGCCTCTAGAGTGTTTACAAGGTTTTTCTAAGATTTGACCTGGTGACCTAGTTTTTGACCCCACATGACCCAATTTCGAACTCATCCGAGATATCATGAAGACAAATATCCTGGCCATTAATTTTATGAAGATTGGGCCAAAACTGTGGCCTCTAGAGTGTTTACAAGGTTTTTCTAAGATTTGACCTGTGACCTAGTTTTTGACCCCACATGACCCAATTTCGAACTCATCCGAGATATCATGTAGACAAACATCCTGATTAAGTTTCATGAAGATTGGGCCAAATTTGTGGCCTCTAGAGTGTTCACAAGGTTTTTCTAAGATTTGACCTAGTGACCTAGTTTTTGACCCCACATGACCCAATTTCGAACTCATCCGAGTTATCATGTAGACAAACATCCTGATTATGTTTCATGAAGATTGGGCCAAATTTGTGGCCTCTAGAGTGTTCACAAGGTTTTTCTAAGATTTGACCTAGTGACCTAGTTTTTGACCCCACATGACCCAATTTCGAACTCATCCGAGATATCATGTAGACAAACATCCTGACCAAGTTTCATGAAGATTGGGCCAAAACTGTGGCCTCTAGAGTGTTCACAAGCAATTGTTGACGACGGACGACGGACGACGGACGACTGACGACGCACGACGCACGACGCACGACGGACAAAAGGCGATCACAAAAGCTCACCCGAGCACAAGTGCTCAGGTGAGCTAAAAAACAATTACTCCCCCCCCACCACCCCCAATCTATCAATGCTGAAAACCCTATCACATAACTATCAATTCCGGTCCTACATCTAGTAACTATGACCTTAAAAGTCCCAAATTCAACCCCAAGCAAAGTTTAGAGCACTTAAGAACAGCTTTTTTACATTAGCCCTATTCTTCAAATAGGCTTGTTTTGATGCATTGGCAAAGAGAGCAGACTCAGATTAGAAAGCTCATTCCAGGAGCTGTTTGATCAAGGTCTCCTCTGTTTGCTTATACAGTATTGTACCTCAGAATTTACACAGTCTGCACGGCAAATTAAAATCCAGTCCCATAAATACTGACCTAGCCAGGAAAGGGAAAAGCAGAGCTTAAGTTTTCATGGCTAAAATCCAGAAAGATACATTATCCATTACACATAATTTTATTATCGTAGTTTAATAGATACAGACATCATCCTACCTTGCCAAGAACTCTTTCCTCACATTTTTCATACCCTCTGTTCCCAAAAATATTACACATAAATACATTTGGATTCCTATAAGGTATTACACATATATAATATTTGGATTCATATAAGGTATTTTTTTTTTTTAAAAACCACAGACACTATATCATATACCAGTACATTACACATATAACCAATAAAAATACAAGTATCATGTGAACATACAATATATCATCATGGTGTATAGACTCTTGAAGACATAAAGTCTTGTTCGAGATATAGAAAATGAATACCTTCAATATTTTCTTAACATAAACTCTGCAGGTATAAAGATATTTACAGATAGTAACTTTTTTTAATCATTACCTAATCCTTTATTTCATATAGACTCATTTTGATGCATTGGCAAACAGAGCACACCCTGATCCGACAGCTCCTCTAGGAACTGTCTGATCAGGGTTTCCTCTGTTTGCTCATACAATATTGTAGCTTAGATTCTCCACTGTCTGCATGGCAAAGAAAAATCCATTGTTTCATATACCATCTAAAGTGAAGTTTGTATGTTTATTGGGTTTTATGCCCCACTGACAGTATTTCAGTAATTTGGAGACAATGTCTACTTGAGACAGACATAGTGCTGCCACACTTCAGTTTACACTGTAGACATGTGGCATGTGGCATGATACCACACCCAGTCACATTATCCTGACACCGGGCCAACCAGTCCTGCAACTACCCTTATATGCTGAGTGCCAAGCAAGGGAACTTTAACAGTACCATTTTTACAACTTTAGCACTATGGCTGGGGATCGAACCCACAACCTCCTGCTCTCGAGGCAGACGCTCTAACTACTCAGCCACCGATGACGGTTCTTAGTGAATTAAATCAATATTCACCAAGCCATAAATAAGTACATGAATATTCATGTAAAGGGTTAAGCACTAACAGTCACATTCGGTTGTAAATAATCAACCTTAAGTAAAAAACACGACATACACATTAATATACAATGTACCTAAATATTTCAAATATTATTCAAAAGTAAAAACTGGGATGTTACATTACACAGGTTACAAATCTGATACAAAGCCATACAAATATGTACAGGTATACTGTAGTCTAACAGTGAAAATAATGAATGAATGTAAATTGGTTGAGAAGCTGTAAAGTTGACATAAATCATACCCATTACATCAATCCAAGCTGCAGTCTTGTCATAACTGCGGAGGTCTCAAAATAATCAACAAGAGGGCCATAGTGGTCCTAGAACACTCACCTCAATACCATCGACCTAATACAAATCATTATAGCCTGCTCACGCCAATGTTATCCTTATTCAAGATTAGATAAGGAAACAAGCCCCTACCACTGTGAGCTTCTTTTTATGGATCAACCTTGGTATAGCAAACTACAGTGGAGGGTAATAAAAAGACAAATTCTGAAATTGTCTATTTGTATTTACAAGGGAAATAACCCACCACCTGGAAGCCTCATTATTAAACAGGTCAGCTTTGTTTTCGCAATTATAACAGAGGACCATGCGGTGTTCATTTATGTCACATAAAAATTAAATTCTAACCACTGGTTTAAAAGAATTTTGAGAAGTACTATACAAATTACATAAGGAAACTAGCCAAACCCTTGGAAATCTCATCACCTTTGTTTGCGGTTTACGAAATGATTTGTGAAACATAAAAAATTCTGTCACTCATGAATATTGAAAACAATTTATACTAGACAACTTCTTTCAGAGCCTATTTTTTTTTAAAGGATCAACTTTGTTATAGCAATTTTGATAGAGGGCCATGAGGTGATCATATGTTATTAAAATCTGACCACAAGTTTATGAGAATTTATTTTAAATGCACATTGTGTGATGGAATACCCAAAGACAATCCATGCCACATTTAATCTTATTTCTGCTCCGTGAATTCATGGGAGAATTCATTTAAAGAAAATTAATGAAAACATGATAAATGTCCTGGTGGACACGGGTGAGCTAAAAATATATCTTAAAAAAAAATATATATATCTTAAAAAAAAAACGTTTTACAAATTGTCACCAAAATCCATTTCGTTTTGTAAGCCTTATTTCAAGGCAGCTGAGATTCCTTTTAATTATGGTACTTCAGATTAGATCAGAGTAGAATTACACTAATAGCAAAACTATCACCCTTCACCTCATATACTCACTTTGACCCATTGGCAAACAGATGAAACCCTGATCAGACCGCTCCTTTCTGGAGTTCTGTTATAAGGATATAGACCATTTCACTCTTAAATGAGATATCAAGAAGCACCAAATCTCGTACATGCTGGTGTATAATTCCACACATTTTTTAAATGGGGAAATAGACACACATTTGAGATTTTTCCCCATGTCACTGATAGGTCAATTAAAATCAGCGAATTCTCTGGTGAAATGGTCTATTTCTATCAGATCAGGGTCTCCTCTGTTTACTCATGCAATAATGTAGCTCAGATTCTACAGTCTGCACAATATAAGAAAAATCCAAATGTTTTATATACCATTTAAATTTCAGCCAATTAATATTAATCAAGTCATAAATTTGTGTATGAATGGTTTGTCAAGGAAAGTATGATATCTTCACTTTGGGACATGTAACTCTGCTTTGCCTTGATGGTCTCGTCAAAATTGTTTATCATATTTACATTTGATGGCAAAAGTGTTAACCATGGTTTGTTCTCCCACAACCTGTGGAAGTCGTCTGCATCCCAAATGTTTTGTAACTTCATGTATGCTGACTACATGTAATATACATGTAAACACCCCTGAGGGTAAAATAAATACAAAATTTTACATGTATAGAATCTGTATAGAATCTGACACAAGTTTCATTTCATAAAAAAAAAAAAAATAATAAACAAAAATTATTTTTAATCCAGCCAGAGGTTAGTTTTATGATATTCCTGTCTTTGGGTGCTTAACTTCACATCCTACTTTGGAACAGTGGTTTAGGTCCCTTTCATTACAGCTACACATTGATGTACATTGTATACGATTTCCATAAGAAATTATAAAGTTACAGGACAAAGTATGATTCAGTATGTGTGCAAGGCAAAAGTCACAGTGAAACGTTTACTTAAATGAGAGCACAGCAAGCCCTCTGTTATCACTTAATCATATAATTAGCTTATACGCAAAACTCGACACCACACAATAGCAGGACCCTTGCCTTGTTACTGAAAGACTATTGCATTTGCTATTACCATGCCCTAGAATTTGTCAAATATTATTTGTTGTTTTTTTAAACAAAAGATTCTGTAAAAATGAAGGTGCATGCAAGTGAAAATGTCACATTTACTTTAGTATTTTATTAGACAAGCAGCAATGTATAAACCTGTGGAGGCATAAACATGTTTATTTCATACTGGTTAGCATACAAGTTTTTGATGGTTCCTAGGTTGGACCAGTACTTATTGCCCATGAAAAATCTTTGCTCCTTTTGGGGTTTGAACCCCCAACATTAAGATCTGCCATCATGTACATATATTACCCATGGACCATGGCCACCCCTTCATTTTTTTTTTACACTTTTAATCCTAAAAAAGGTTTAATAAATTGGACCAAAATAAAAAGTCAAACATAAATTCAAAAGGAACAGATTTAAGTAGATTAGGAAAATAAATATTTTACATTTTACAGCATCAGAATGTATAACATACAATTCACCATGAAATAAACAGACGTCAAAAATACTTTAAATACACATATATAACAACATGAAAGGAAAGAAAATAACACGAGTAAGACATTTTTATTTACTTCTTCAAAATGCATATACAATAAATATAAACAATGGTGTAGGAATACACATCGAGAAACAGACAAATATCAAATCAAGTTATTGTAAAAGATAAGCCTAGATCACTTTGCTACTGTATTGGGAAAAACTATAAAAATTTAAATCAACTTTAAGAGCTACTGATTTATGACCATGCAGTATTGATACACACTTTTAAATATCAATTTTCCCTACTGTATACATGACATCCTTGCATGAATTTAAATTTTCTTTTTTTTCCTGTTATTTTTTTCTTCTTTTTGAAATACAAATTAAATTCTCAATTATCATTCAATGCTTTTCATTTAATACTGTATTAACAAAATGCATTTAATAGTGTATTAAACTAAAAACCTCTTTTAAGTCTTTACCCTTTAATTCATATAGATTCATTTTGACTTATTGGCAAACAGAGGGTAACTTTAAACCATAAACAAGTGTAATATTAATTTATTTTACTTTTTTTTTATATAAAAGAGCATTATTTTTTCGTCAAAACTTTTTTGTAGAAATTTTCAATGGGAGTAACTCTTACAGTCAAACAGCATGAAAAGATGTATCTTTCAAGTTCAGCAAGTGTTTTAATAAATTTAAGTATCAAAATGAAATTGGACAACAAATACTGTCAATACATCAATATCGAAGGTATCAGTGACAGCCCTAAAAGAAAGGTATATAAGGTGACCTATAGTAAATTCTTGTTATTCTACTCTGCTTTTCGATAAATTTTGATCAAAATTGTACAAAAACTCTGAAAATTGTCAATCTTAACTTATATTAAGGCACATTTATCATGTTTCCACACAATATATAGGACACTGGGAATTCTAATCAAATCAAAATTTAATAAAAGATTGAAACTATTAGGAGATTAAGAGATATTTAAAAACAAATGTAAGAAGAAAGTCCATACAAAAATCACATACTATAGAGTTCTTTGGAACACCTGTGTCACCTGCTAAAGCGTGATGGAAATAGTAAGATGGACAGATAGACGAACAATGGACGGACAGACAGAAATCCAGACGGACGATGGCTTACAGCAGGTAACACAAAAAATGATACATATGTTTTTATTTTCATACAAATATTCTAACAACTTTAGCTGGTCTGACCTTGTAGATCACACACTAAATAAGTTAAAAACCAATCAAAATGGATACTTTAAATTTTTTCAGATATATTCATTTACCTATAAATGGACTTCAAAGTTGGATTTTATGTGCCTTTCAATGTTTTATATGATCAAGACAATATATTTCAGTCAGTTTCAAAAAAGAAAAGCTTTTGAACATTAAAATATGTGAACACAGATGAGGTTATTAATGGTAAATTAACATTTTTTGTTATGAAAAATACTACTTCTTTAAATCTCTCAATTTTCCAAACAGATTTTTAATTTTACAAATATATGAAAATAGTACCAGTACAATTATTATTTGTAAGAAGAAGCACAGAGTCTCTCTTTTTTTAAACAAGAACTATAATTAAGGGTAAATAATAACCCCACATTGCAACTTGATTTTGAGGACTGGACAGGACGAGTCAAGCAGGATACCTCTATCACCCAAACTTCTGTGAAGCTTGGGTTCGAAAATAAACCACAAATATCCTGAATATATGTCACTAAATGATACTCATGCAAAAAAGGAATTGTAAAATATTTTATCTCCAAATAAATTTTCAAAATGTTTACATAGGAAACCAAACCTTCGACTTGGTATTACTATACTTTTGTTCTGAATTCAGGATTTATACCATTTTCCCAGGACTAATTTGTCATGAAAATCCCTCTATAATGATGAAACTTGAGCAAAATAAGGAATGCATACTGAATATACAATGCCAATATGCAAGGTAATCTCACTAAATTGCTTCAAATTCTCTAAAGACATGCTACATTTTTTTTTTAACTTTCAATTGTCCACAATGTCACAGATCTATACAATTTACAGAAAATTCACACATATTTCACAAACAAACAAAAAATAATAATATTAATATATATAAGATATTAAAAAAAGAAGAAGAGTAATCCCAAGATTCACAAAGCTTATGATATGATCAACAATAAAATATTTATATCTTAATAAATAATAACATATATTGATAAATAGATATATATTTTCTTAATAAGATACAAAAAAATATATAAAAAGAAGTTTAACAATGTAATGCTTTCACTTGACACATGCCCTCAGCCAAATGAAATGCAAAATATCCCAATAAACCAAAATAAAACCAGATCAGCTTAAAGTCACTCTCATTCAAGTTGTTTGTGTGTTGATTTGATTTGGATTAAATGTCCCACCAACAGAATTACATGTACAGTCATTTGGGTACCTTTGCCTTCATGAGTTAGATAAACTGTTATAACTTGACCATAACTACAATCAAAGTATAGTTGAAAATTGAAGATTTAATATATATATTTAAAATCAAGATAAGGATTTGTATTTTATTGAATGTGAATTATGAAACTTTTAATGTTAATCACATGTGAAGAACAATTTACTTTTAGTTTTTTTTCTTTTTTCATTATTATTAATTTTGTTTGTATTTTTCAACCCATAAAAAAAATTAAAGTGCCTATATGGTTGAATTTAATACAAAGTAAAATATAATGTTTATTTTTTTCTCTGTATAATTCTTTTATAATGATTGAAATTTATGTTACATTGTACGGTCAACTGAGGATGGTTCCCCGACCTCTGTTCACCTATTACGGGGAAAATAAATGGGGATACCCATATGGGGCCTCAAAAAACCCCCCAAAAAAACAATCAAATTACACAGGAAATTACTAAAAAATATATATATTATAAACACAATTTATTAGATATATATCTCACAGATCTATGTTTCATGTAGAACAAAATTATGTATAAATAAAATGTGTAAATACAATATATCAGGGTATTTTTCTTAATTTTAACAAAATTAACTTAATCAAATTATCAAGTCCATGAAAAAAACGGAAAAATGACATTGCAATTGGTCATATGTTTTAACAAGCCTGATGTAAGAATCAAAATAAGTTCATAAGTTTTTACGAAGAATGTCCATAAAGCTAAAATGTCAGTATACAACTGCAAATCTCTCAACTGTAATGTTTTATGACACAATATCCATCATGAGACTAAAAGACAATACAATATAATGTCAACCCTTATTTGCCTAAAATGCCTGGCTCCAATTCCACCAACAATACTTAGCGCTAAGTAATACTTAAATTCTTTAACTAGGAAGATACACATTCCACCATTACTATTTTATGAAATATTCAAGTACACGACTAAGTTGAAATTAATTATTACCTTAATAACGAACAATAACTGATAAGAAATAAAATATATGTGTATTTTATTAGAGAAACAAGACTGATGAAATTCGCCCTTAAGTATTTAAGTTTTACTTAGCGCTAAGAACTGTTGGTGGAATTCGGCCCAGGTCTGATTTCATACCGATCATTCAATCATTCATTAAGGAAAGGGAGAGAATCTCCTTTATCAGGTGACAGCAAAGGGAGATTACTCTTTTAGAACTTCATAACATCTGCTTGATCTGATTTCATGCTGATTACACAATTCATGTTAACATCTCAATCATTCATTAAGAAAAGGGAGAGAACTTCCTATATCAGGTGACACCAAAGGGAGATTACTCCTTCAGAGCCTCGCAACATCCCGCCAGAATCCCAGCAACACACGTGCAGCAGCACACTGTGCCAATAAGGATGTAGGTTGCCGTGGTAATCCAGAATGCAAACCAGTAGAGTGTGGCGTCGCAGTAGTCTTTAGAGGTGGGGTCTGAATTCCACTCTCCATGGGTTCTGTAGATCCACACATTACCTTCAATAGAATGAAAACAAGTCTTACTCTTAACAACAGATTGAATACAATTCAAGAGACAACCTGGGTCATCATTATAAGTAGTGCTCCCATGCTGAATTCTATAGGTGGGTACGTAGGTGTTTTTTGTTTTGTTTTTTTTTGTTTATTTTTTTTTAAATTCAAATGATAAAAATGCAGCTGAAAGTGCTTTTTTTTCTAATGAATGGACATATAAAAAGATCAAAATAAAAATTTACAACTCAAAGACCAAAAAAAAAAAAAAAAAAAAAAATGAATAGAGGCCATTTTGATGGGTCGGTTGGAGCACTACAAACGAACATTATTTTAATTTTGGCCCTGTACAAAGAAGTCAATCTGCTAGAAAAGCCATGGATTCATTTTATAACTGAGTGAATATTAATAGGTTCACTTTATAACAAAGTGAGAAGTAATGGGTTAACTTTATAAAAGAGTGAGTAAGTACTGATTAACTTTATATCAGTGAGTAGTAATGAGTTAACCCTTTCCCTCATATAGACTCATTTTGACGCACTCAATAGGTACCACATAAAACCTGATCTGCAGAAAACCACAGTTAAACCTTACCAAATTTAATGATGAAATCCTCACTTCCAGACCACTGAGGAGCAGCGAACAGCATAAAACCTGATCAGTTACTCGCAGGCTGATCTGGTTTCATGCTGTTCGCATAGGTCTTTTCATGGTGTCCTCTATGAGGGAAAGGGTTAACTTTATAACAGAGTAAGTAGCAACAGAATTTACTTTCAAAACAGAGTGAGTTGTTTCGGGCTTACTTTATAACAAAGTGGGTAGTTACAGGTTTTTTACTTTAAAACAGAGTGAGTAGTAATGGGTTCACTTTATAACAGATTGAGTAGAAATGGAATCACTTTATAACAGAGTGCAAAGTAATTGATCTGTAGCACAAATTTCATCATCTTATTCAGGATCAAATTCTCACAATAAGCACAGAGTAATACTTCATATTTTAAGTTAACCCTTTCCCTCATAGAGGAAACCATGAAAAGACCTATGCGAACAACATAAAACCAGATCAGCCTGCGAGTAACTCGCAGGCTGATCAGGTTTTATGCTGTTCGCTGCTCCTCAGTGGTCTGGAAATGAGGATTTTATAATTAAATTTGGTAAGGTTTAACTGTGGTTTTCTGCAGATCAGGCTTTATGTGGTACCTATTGAGTGCGTCAAAATTGAGTCTATATGAGGGAAAGGGTTAAATATCATCTTTCTTAAATCTCTTACCAAAGTACAAACAAAATTATTACTGTAGCTATTAGGGTAACATTTCATGGCAATGTAGTGGTTTATCTGAATATACTATATCACAGGAATGGTGGAGTGCCCATCTTACTGATAACGAATTTAAGTCTTACTTGGCATGAAATAATTTTGTGGGAATTCCAGCCAGTTTTATTTTACAAACCTAACACATTGCCAAAACTTAACATTCATTCTCAGTACAAGCAGAGGTTCTCTTGCTAAATATTACATCAAATGAAGAATGATTCTGAAACTAGACTTTCATTTCCAACATCTCAAAGATTTTTCCATTAACCCTTTCCCTCATAGAGGACACCATGAAAAGACCTATGCAAACAGCATAAAACCAGATCAGCCTGTGAGTAACTCGTAGGCTGATCAGGTTTTATGCTGTTCGCTGTTCCTCAGTGGTCTGGAAATGAGGATTTTACAATTAAATTTGGTAAGGTTTAACTGTGGTTTTCTGCAGATCAGGCTTTATGTGGTACCTATTGAGTGCGTCAAAATGAGTCTATATGAGGGAAAGGGTTAAGTGAATATGACAAGAAGTCTTACGCTATATTATATATGATGTAATATTTAGCAGGCGAGAACCTCTGCTTGTATTGAGAATAAATGTAAAACATGCATTAGGCCATTTTAAATATAAATTGAAATCTAGAATCTGGATCAAGTCTTCTTTACAATCTTTCAGAAAAAAAAATACAACATAATTCACTTAATTTTCCAGTAATACATTTATATTCCTAAACTTTTACAATTATCATATAATTATGAACTATAAAATTGTCACAAACTGATAATAATATTTGTCTGTCAGATTTAATGTTCAACTGACAGTATTTAAGTCATTTGGAGTCGATGTCTACTTGAGACAGATAAAGTGCAGCCATACTGCAATATCACGCCGCAGACATGTGGCATGATACCACACCCAGTCACATTATCCTGACACCTGGCCAACCAGTCCTGGAACTACCTTTACATACTAAGCATGTATCAGTACCATTTTCAACAAATTTGGGTAGTCATGGTCAGGAATCAAACCCACAACCTCAGCAGATTCTAACCCATCTACCTCCACCGATGGTCACACTGATTTGTACCTGCAATGAACCAAGCCAACAAGAAGCAATTCAAAGTAGCATCAAATGGGTTGGTTTTGGTGTTTTTCTCGGCAGAGTCTTCATCATCCTTGTTCTTAAACCGTTGACAAAGGGAGGAGAGGTTCTTCACGATTCCGAACGATCCGGCAACTATCAAGTAGATTGGGATCATTCTCTCTGCTGGACAGTCATCCTTGTACATTGCACCTGTAACCAACAGAAGAATGAATCTTTCGAGTTACCTTTCAAGGTACTGCAGTCAAAACTTAAGCTTTAAAGTTTTCTTATTTATATCACTTAAGTTGAGAAACATGTTGTGTTTTTTTTATATCTCCAGTGGTAACATACATGGTGGATTTGAAGACTGCAGGTTCAAACACCATAGGGGGCAAAGATTTTCCAAGACCTTCCCAGGCGATAAGAATGGGTCCAATCCCAGGAACCTTTGACAGGGTTCCAACAACATTGAAAAATCAAAATTCCCCGACTTTTCCCTGACCAAACTCAAAATTCCCTGACCAAACTCAAAATTCCCTGACCAAATTAAGCGCAAATCCAGCGGCAAATACAGATCATCTATGAGCACAAAATGTACTTTGTTCGATGCTTTTGGGAACTTATTTAATATTATGCCAATCTGACAATTCAAATTGACTGAAAAAAACCAAATGGAAGAAACTGCCTTAGCCTTTCCTTTACTATAATCCTTCTGCTGTTTGGTCAACATTCCTTGATTGTAATTTCCCTGACTTTTTCTGAATTTCCAAATTTCCCTGACCAATTTCAAATTTCCCTGACTTTTCCCTGACCTTGAAAAAAAATCATTTTTCCCTGACCATGGGAACCCTGTTTGAGCGGAATAAGCAAAAAAAAAAAAAAAAAAAAAAAACTTGTTTCCCAATCAACATAAAAATAAGTAAGTTTATACTTATTCCTCTCAACAGTTGTACTGGTAAATGCACTTGAAAGGAGCATAAAAAATGTACCCCAGTGGATCCATGGTCATTTTTCTCTATCATGGCACACTTAAAACTTCACCCTCTCCTATGGTACCTTTTGGGTAGATCAAATTGAGGGCTGATCAAGTAAGTATTCTAAATACATGTAGAAATAGATGTAGATGGAAGTTACGCAGTCAAATTCGAAATGCTCACAATGAAAAAATGCAAAACTGTTGCTCAGCTCACAATCTGACTTGACTTGACTATTTGAGTTTACCGTCGCTTCTACAGTATTTCATATAGCGACGCCCAGCTTATTACAAGTGGAGGAGGACCCTGAACGCATGGAGGCATCCGAGTAGAACCACCGACCTCCCAATTCCAGGGCGGATCCTCTAGCAACTGGGCCACCAAGGACCGTTACATATTAATTAACATGACAGATTTTTATGAAGGAATTGTATATCAATGTTTAGTATCTGTATGACTATCAATTGAGAAAACAAACAAAAAGAGTAATAAGTATTCACAAAACCACCAAATTTTTTAAATTGTACAATCAAAAAGATGTAAGTATATTTGTATATTCGGTTAAACATCCAGCTAACAGTATTTCAGTCACTTGGAGTTTATGTCAATTTGAGACAGATATAGTGCTACAACACTGCAGTATAAGGCCATAGAAATATGACATAAAACCCAGTTACATAATCCTGACATCAGGCAAATCATTCCTGGAATTACCCTTATATGCTGTGCTCCATACAATGGAGCTATACCAGTACCATTTTTTATGACTTTGGAATATCGCGGCCAGGGATCAAACCCATGACCTCCAGATTCCTGTATTCACAAAGCCATATGCTGGTGATGATTGACATGACTTGACTATTTGAGTTT
>CM037787.1:54630173-54680173 GCA_021229015.1 Solen grandis | reverse complement strand
ACCGTCGCTTCGACAATATTTCAATCATATAGCGAAGTCCAGCTAATTACAGGTGGAGGAAGACCCCGAATACATGGAGGCATCTTGGCAGAACCACCAACCTTCCTCACATGAAAATCCAAATGACCCTGCCGGGATTTGAACCAACGCGGTGAGGGGCTGAGTGAGTGTTAGAGTCAACGATTTTACCCCCTCACCCACGGAGGCCCTCGCCAATGATGATTATAAAACTAACACCTCTCAGAACTCACCTATCACAATCATGGAGACTGGAACAGCCAGAACCACGGCCAGCATGATGGTGCATCCCACTGCAAAAAATAATTCATCATCATCATCATCATCATCATCATCACCATTGTCTTCCTCTTCATCATCAGTGATTCAATCATCATAATTAGAGTTGAAATCATTACAATCACCACAACCAATGTCATCATCTATGTTTCAATCAGCATCAGCAGCAGCTGCTATAGTATAATTCTTTATCAATATCACCATCAGCAGCAGCTGCTATAATATTATACTTTATCAATATCATCATCATCAGCAGCAGCAGCAGCTGCTATAGTATAATACTTTATCAATATCATCATCAGCAGCAGCAGCAGCTGCTATAGTATAATACTTTATCAATATCATCATCAGCAGCAGCAGCTGCTATAGTATAATACGTTATCAATATCATCATCAGCAGCAGCAGCAGCTGCTATAGTATAATACTTTATCAATATCATCATCATTAATGCAGGGCTTTCCATTGATTTTCTAAAAGATTCAAGATATAGTTCTACCACACTGCAGTTTCACTATCATGTTCACTATTATGACGCACTTACAACTTCATTGTAAGTCAATTTAAATAATCTTGTATAGCGCCCTATTTGCCATGACCCCTTGAAACATAGATAAAAAGACATTTCTTTTATTTCTAAGGGGTCAATTACACAAAGTGAGTCAAAATGGTCAATTTTTTGCACCATGAGAACCCCTGATGATGTCATCATCATCATCATCATAATTCTTCTATAGACCTTTCATTTTTCACTTCAACTCTTTCTCTTCTTTCTTTCAACAAGAGTGCTCTCTGAAACAGATGTGTCACCTGCTGAAGCGTGAAAGCAAAAGTGTGATGGACAGACAGATGGACAACAGACAGACGATGGAAAAGTGATCCCTATGTGTCACCTTTGCTTACAGGAGGTGACACAAAAACTACCTTCTCTTTATGTTTGAATTGATTACTCTGTCTGTCCGTCAAATCAAGTATACAACAATATGAAGTGCAATTTTTTGAATAAATCACATGATATAGTTCACATAATAAGATAGCAATACTTACATGTACTACATAAGATGATGAGAATCTTGCGACCAAAATCCACATTTCCTTCAGATTCCTGTTTGGCAGCTTTCACTTTCCCAAACAGCGAGTCATAAGATGGGGGAGGAGCTGCAAATAAAAAAAATAAAACCTCATCTGCATTTATCTGGTCCATATAATGTTTTATCATATATGACATTATGCTCAAACAGCTGTTTCCGGTTTCGTATAACCATCACATATTTTCTTATATTTAACACGATACATGTAACTTTTGGCCCAAATAACATAACTCTGCGTCACGCGGGTGTATTCTATGTATGCATAACGTGTTGAACTCAAACAGCTGGATTGAAATGTGTTTGATGTAACTTTAATCATATGATGTTGAAAATATATGAGAAATACACACGTTTAAATCTTTATTTTTTTGGTCATTATTTGAAACTCTTTTCTTGGTGTTAGATTACAAAGTAATTCGTTCACAGTCCGTTCATTCATGTTTTGTTTGTTTGTTGTTATAAACATGATTTACTGTCAAAATAAGAGTCAAACTAGATGCCCAAGGGCAACATGTCGAGCCCGCGGCCTAAGGTGCCCCCTTCACCTCTAATGTGACCCTGACCATGGAGCTAGGGACCCAACTCTTTCGTGTGATACATCATCTCATTGCCAAATCATTTGAGAATCCTCTGATCCAGTGGAAAAGAACAGCCCAAAAATGCAAATCCAGTGTGATGACCTTCACTTCTTAGTATTACCTTGACCTTGAAACTTTGGACCCAACTCTTGTGCTTAACACTTCTGATCATTTAGGCAAACATTACTGCCAACTTACTTCGAAATCCTGCCATCAACGTCTAAGTTACAGCCCAGACAAGCAAATGTCCTTTAATTTCTATGGGCGACCTTGACCTTGGAGCTGCAGACCAAACTCTTGCGCCTGACACTCCATCTCATTGAGGTTAACATTAGTGCCAAGTTATTTAAAAATCCATGTCTAAGTACAGCCCAGCCAAGCAAATCAAACTCCATGACATCTTACTTCAAGGTGTGACCTTGACCTTTGTGCTAGGGGAAAACTCTTGTGCCTTACTCTAGGTCAACTGAGGTTAACATAACTACAAAGTTATTTGAAAACCCTATGATCCATGTCTAAGTTACAGCCCAGAAAAGCAACTCCAACTCCACGACCTTTGACCTCATAGTGTAACCTAGACCTTTGAGCTAGGGACCAAACTCTTCTGCATGACACTATGCTCCATTAGGTTAATATAACTGCCAAGCTGTTTGAAGATGCTGCAATCCAACAAAGATTTACCTTCTCACTTAGCTTGACATTTGTGTCATATTATTTGAGAATCCCTCAATCCATGGGGAAGTAACAGTACAGACATACAAAAATGAACTCATTTTTGACCTTTGATTTCAAATTATGACCTTGAACTTCGATTCTGGTTCTTGTACATGACACAACATTTCACTTAGTTTGACATTTGTGTCAAGTTATTTGAGGATCCCACCCCCCCAATAATGAAAGAGTAATGGTCTGGATAAGCTGTTTTAGACCATTTTTTTTACATTTGACTTTTAAGTGTGACCCTGACTTTTGAGCTACAAATCTGGTTCTTGTGCATGACACTCTGTTTCAATGAGCTTGACATTTGTGCAAAATTATTTGAGAATTCTTCAATCCATGATGAAGTTACAATCCGGACAAGCAAAAAAGTACATGTTTTGACCTTTGACCTCTATCTGTGACCTTGACCTTTGAGCTATGAATCTGGTTCTTGTGCATGACACTCTGTTTCACTGAGCCTGACATTTGTGCCAAATTATTTGAAAATCCTTCCATCCATGATGAAGTTATAGCCCGGACAAGTCCAAATCCGGACGGATGGACGGACATACGCACAAACATACACCGAACCGCCATTGTGACAACTAAGTGGAGCTCACTGCAAGCGGGCTCAACAATGATAAAAAGAATCTGACGTGAATTGTCATTTCATATCAAATTTTACTAAACTCGTTCATGAAAAATGTTATTAAGCTTGCCAGAGGCTCGTTTAATAACATTTTCATGAACTCATTTGGTAATATTTGATATGAAGTAACAATTCATGTCAGATCCTATATATAATAAACTGGAATTTTGGATGATATAATGTTATATGGACTTAAGCATTTTTCATGATGTTAGGTCTCATAGTTTCTTATAATGCAGGCCTTTTTTAAGATGTTGGGGAAAGGGGCCTTCATATCACATTTTGGTGAAAGATATTGCCATTTTCTTTTTATCATTTAGAAATATGGAGATAATGTCTACTTGAGATAGATATAGTGCTGCCACAATGCAGTATCACGCTGTAGACATGTGGCATGATACCACACCAGTCACATTATCCTGACACCGGGCCAACCAGTCCTTGAACCACCCTTATATGCTGAGCGCCAAGCAAAAGTAGCAATACCAGTACCATTAATGACTTTGGTCATGGCTGGGGATTGACCCCACGACCTCCCGATTCCCAGGCGGACGCTCTAACCACTCAGCCACAGGGACCGGTCAGAAATGTTGTGTACAATGATCAATCTATTTCCTCACTAAGGTCATTAGGGGCTGCTGTCGCACTATAGTTGGGCGGGGCCTGGTTGTAGTCCATGACCGGTCCACCTTGTCCATCATTATTATAGGGAGGGGGAGGGGACTCGGATGGAAATCCAGCTTCCTGAAAACACAACAACCAAACTTGATAATGTGGAACAATACGGAATAAAATGACAAAGAAGTTTGTTTGTTAGGTTTAACATCCAAATGACAGTATTTCAGTCATTTGGAGACTTAGTATGTCTACTTGAGACAGATATAGTGCTGCCACATTGCGGTATCACGCCACAGACATGAGGCTTGATACCAAACTCAGTTTCCTAACACCGGGCCAACCAGTCCTGCACCAGAGGTACCAGCACCATTTTTGACGGCTTTGGGTCGCGGTGGGGGACTGAGAAGTCAGAAATCTAATGTTTTTGAAAGTACAAAATATTCTGTTATAATTAAACTAGAAATGTGTTCATAGCACACAGATGCCCCCACCCGTCATAATTTCCAAAACAAAGGCCAACACCCAGGTGCGCAAGTTATGTCCAGAGTAAATTCAGTAATATATCCATGAAGTTTAAAGTCTGTTGCACAAACACTTTCAGAATTACTTGCATCACATGCATAAAATTCCAAATTTTTCGAAAACAGAGGCCCATAATATTGTCAACTTCAACAAAGGATTGATGAAAATACCCAGGTTCACATATTCATGTCCTGAATAATATATCCCTGAAGTTTCAAGTCTGTAGTACAAATAATTTCAGAGTTACATGCGTCACAAGCATAAATTTCATTTTTTTTCAAAGACAAAGGCCCATAACTCTGTCAATTTCAATGGCGGTTTGTTGAAAATACCAGGTGCGCAAGTTCATGTCCCGAATAATATGTCCACGATTTTCAAGTCTGTAGTACAAATACTTTTGGAGTTATGCGTGTCACAAAGTTTCGGGATGGACAGACGGACGGACGTACTACACGGACGTAACGGCGGAAAAGGCAAATCTTTATCCCCCCCCCCCCCATTTTTGGTGGGGGGCATAATAAATTTCAGGTACATCTCAAATATGTAACTATGAGCCTTACATTGTATTTATGAATTGTCATAAACTGAATGGGTGCAGCACCAAGCTCAATCAATTTCTTGTGCTTATATATTTTAAACTCACCAAGAATTTCAAAATTTGAACAATCGTTAGTCTTAATATTTTTTTATATGATAAATTAACTAAACAAGAGGGCCATGATTGCCCTAGAGATCACTCAACAGAGTATGTTGGCTTATTTAAAGCAATTCAAATCACTTTATATTACTACTTCCAGAAGCAACCAGATTCAATTTTCAGATACAAAGAATTCTTTAATTAGTCAATCACCTGGAGGCCATGTTTTTCATGGGATCAACTTTATTTTAGGAGCAATGGTAGTCAGTCATGAGGTGACAATTTGTGCAAAAACATTTTAAGGTAATCCATCCATCATTGAATCATAATCATGGTCCTTCAAATGCTTAAAAAGACTTCTGTGCATATGCATGCATCCATGGACTCGAGTTAATTAGGTTCTTTTGCTCAACATCTGTAAAAGGCTTGATGGTCAATGATCATAAATTAATGATGGATGGATTACCTTCAATTACTTATCTGACCCATTCAGTATAATCAATGTTATTGGGATACACAGCTACAAACTCCAGCGCAGATTATGGTGTATACCTCTGGAACTAAAATGATATTGTTACTTGAGATATAAAGCTGAAATAGAGCTATTTTAATTCAACTCACTATGACAGAGATCTGTGTTAGATCTCCTGTGTTGAAGTGTAAAAGAAACTTTCACACTTCAAAAAATAAATACATATCTTACTTTCACAGTTATTCATACAAATCAGATCGACACATAACCACACCCTAAAAGGTCAGATTTTGGCTCACGATGTGACACTGACGTGCTGAGATCAATGACCTTTTGGATTTGCATGATTAACCCTTTACTTTATGAATATTCATGTACAAATTTATGACTTCATGAATATGAATTAACTGAACTTCAAATTGTATTACAAACAGAGGAGACCCTGATAAGACAGCTCCTATAGAATCTGAGACACAATATTGTATTGCAAACAGAGGAGACCCTGATCAGAAAGCTCCTATAGAATCTGAGCTACAATATTGTATTGCAAACAGAGGAGATCCTGATCAGAAAGCTCCATTAATTAACTGAACTTATATTGTATTGCAAACAGAGGAGACCCTGATCAGACAGCTCCTATAGAATCTGAGACACAATATTGTATTGCAAACAGAGGAGACCCTGATCAGACAGCTCCTATAGAATCTGAGCTACAATATTGTATTGTAAACAGAGGAGACCCTGATCAGACAGCTCCTATAGAATCTGAGCTACAATATTGTATTGCAAACAGAGGAGACCCTGATCGGCAGCTCCTATAGAATCTGAGCTACAATATTGTATTGTAAACAGAGGAGACCCTGATCAGACAGCTCCTATAGAATCTGAGCTACAATATTGTATTGCAAACAGAGGAGACCCTGATCAGAAAGCTCCTATAGAATCTGAGCTACAATATTGTATTGCAAACAGAGGAGACCCTGATCAGAAAGCTCCTATAGAATCTGAGCTACAATATTGTATTGTAAACAGAGGAGACCCTGATCAGAAAGCTCCTATAGAATCTGAGCTACAATATTGTATTGTAAACAGAGGAGACCCTGATCAGACAGCTCCTATAGAATCTGAGCCACAATATTGTATTGTAAACAGAGGAGACCCTGATCAGACAGCTCCTATAGAATCTGAGCCACAATATTGTATAAGCAAACAGAGGAGACCCTGATCTGACAGCTCCTATAGAATCTGAGCCACAATATTGTTTTGCAAACAGAGGAGACCCTGATCAGACAGCTCCTATAGAATCTGAGACACAATATTGTATTGCAAACAGAGGAGACCCTGATCAGACAGCTCCTATAGAATCTGAGCTACAATATTGTATAAGCAAACAGAGGAGACCCTGATCAGACAGCTCCTATAGAATCTGAGCTACAATATTGTATAAGCAAACAGAGGAGACCCAGATCAGACAACCTATAGGCTGTCTGATTTTGGTCTGGTCTGTTTGCCAGTGTGTCAAAATGAGTCTATATATTAAGTAAAGTGTTAGCAAAGGATTCCTATTAATTTTCACAGCAAGGATATAACAATTGTCCACAAGGCAATGTTTGTAGATAAAATCTATTATATCCTAAATTCCGATTTATCCATTAAGGATATTACGTTGATGCCAACTCTACAGAGGTCAGAATCCAGCTCACTACGTACCCCAGCAGTGCTGATCAGTTGATTGATGTGACTAAGGCATTACCCGCCTACAGGGGTCAGAATTCAGATCATGACACAGTTAACAATATCACCCTCCTATGGTTAACCACAGAGTTCATATCCCAGTAAGTCAATGAACATTCTTTTCATATTTATTTTTTTTGGCAAATATTACAAAACAACGCACTCCCAGAAACCGATAAGTGAAATTACTCACTCAATTCTTTTCAAACTGATGGCTAACAACTCAAATAAAATCCGGGAGACTCATTAAACTCTGATCGCTTTGCATTGCATAACATTACTTAAGTCTTGACAGATACCCCCTACAACTTCTTAACTTTGGCAAGTCCCTGTATGATCACATTAGAGGACTTTATCAGTTAAATGATCCTCTGATTTCTGACACATGACAGATAATTATATAGCTGCTCACTATATCGAAATTCAAATTGTATTCAAGAAACAGTATTATACTCAATTGACTTTAAAATAACTGGGCAACAATGGCTTAATCACCCAATTATTTTATGCATACTCCATGAGTAGAACAGATGAGCTGCAAATTGCAGGGTGTGCTCTGTTTGCCAAAGCCTCAAAATGATTCCATATGAAGTAAAGGGTTAAAAAGAGAAACTGGATGTTACAATCTATTATTAATCTATATATACATAAAATGTACATGTACATTATTAATAGACACTCAGGTATTCTTAATTTCAATGACTACGAGTGTTAACTTACGAAAGAGATTATAACAAGACAGTTACTGTCATATTTTTGTCCAAACAATTCCAGGAGGAACTACCTTTTTCAGTGAGACAGAAATGATGTATCACACAGGGTGCATGATACCACAAAGAGCAAAATCTTGACACCAGTCAGTCCTGCCAAGTCTAGCAAAACATCATGTTACACTCTGAGTTTAACATTGACTTTTTTTATTTTGGGGTCATATGTCCCCTAATGGTTAGAATTTGGGGGTCATTTAAATTTTTGGGGGACATGCTTAGTTTAAGTACTTATTAATATGTATATTATAATTATTTGCTATTTTATGACCAGTCTTGTAAGGAAGCATTTTTTTTTCCCCCAATCATTTAAATCAAACTGTCTTTAGTATTTATTAACACCACCTGATTGTAAGTCAAATATAGCTACAAAATACGTAACATAGATTATCTAGCTACTTGTGCATTGCTACTGTATCATAAACAAGTGTAAATAACTATTATTACAGTGCTGGTATTAAATACCGCGCTGAATAAACTATATGATAAACAACGCAAGAAATTGTCGTTTAGACAGTGGAATCTACCTGCAGAAGGAAGACCTACTAAGCTGATAAGAAAAATGTGCACTTTAACCTTTTCCCTCATAGAGAAAACCATGAAAAGACCTATGCGAACAACATAAAACCAGATCAGCCTGCAAGTAACTCACAGGCTGATCAGGTTTTATGCTGTTCGCTGCTCCTCAGTGATCTGGAAATAAGGACTTTATAATTAAATTTGGTAAGGTTTTTTAACCTTCTTTTTTTTAGAAAACAAAAATGAGTTTCAAGCAAGCTTTTTAAAATTGAATCATTGATGGCACATTGATATGAAATTTTGGAGTCATTTCATCTTTGAATGCGTCAAAACAACAAATTTGTGTGTCATCTAAAACCCTAATGCTAAACCACTGAAAACTTACTGCTGAAAGTGACAGGGACGTTCAATTTATAATTTCCTTCACATCTCAAAGCAGGGATTATCCAGGGAAGAGATTTGCTCTTCTTTTTTTTTCTATTTTTTTTTTTTTTTGGCTTAGAATCTCGCTGAGTATGACTTAACTCTGTAAGTATGACAGGTGGGCCTGATCAGCCGTATATTCACATTAGCTAACAATTGTGATTTGGTACCCTGCTTACGTTCTATACACTGTGATAAAACGGGTGCAACCACTCACATTAGCTACTGTCACTAAAGGTCACTTCCTTGGTAATGATCACCATCGTCAGACACCTACGCATAACAATCAGACACCTAAACATATAACTAATTGCTATTCTCCGCTTGTATATACCAGTACCATTGAGTTCTTATAGTAAATACACCACAGGAATTTGATCAAAATGATGATGACTTTTCAAAGTATCATTTGATGCTTATGATAACAGTAAATTTCACATGACAGTATGCAATGCTGTGTATTATTCAGAATCTAAAAATAGAACAGCAATGATATATTAAGACAGACTATAATCATATTACTTGTCCTTGTATATAGCTTAGCCTCTCTCTCTCTCTCTCTCTCTCTCTCTCTCTCTCTTCCCACACATTTCACCTTACCATGCTAAATTTCTTAATTGGACTTTCTTCATTATGCACTGTACTATTAGTTGTTTATGGAGGTGCTGGCTAAAAATTTATTGACTGAATAGCGAACAGTGCAGATCATGATCAGACTGCACGGTAGTTAAATCTTAAATAGATCTGAATTATTGCAAAATGGCTTTATCATTGAAATAACAAAATTAACCAAGACTGAGAGATTTATATCATGTGAGGGAGAGGTCTACATATCTCCAACACTAACTACGTGTTCTGTTCAATGGGCAATGAGCCATATTTTTTAATGTAAATAAATGATAGGATGTTTTATAACTGTATAATTGTTCACTGCAGAACACTGTATTTCACAATGTACATAGGAACTGGATACTGTGTAAGAACAATGACCGGGTCTTAATTCGATATTAATAGACACAACATTCAATTCTGTCTTGTCAGTATTTCAGTCATTTAGAGACTAAGCCTCCCTGTCTTCCTGAGACAGGTATAGTAACTGCCACACTGTAGTATCACGCCGTAGACATGTGGCATGATACCACACCCGGTCACATTAACCTGACACTGGGCCAACCAGTCCTGCAACTACCCTTCCATGCTGAGTGCCAAGCAATGGAGTTATACCAGTACCATTTCTAACCACTTTGGCATGTCGCGGTTGGGGATCAAACCCACAACTTCCCAATTACTGTTAGCGGGACATTAAACCCAATAAACAACCAGCCTTATTATGCACTTTTCATTCTTTTCTTTTTTCCCAATTAAAGAAACACTGTTTAATCCTTTGAACTATGCAAGTAATTTGTTTTAAATAACAAGACATGTCAATGAATTTTGACCCTCCTCATATACTGCAAAGCAAACAGTGTTCAATCTAATGAGATTAAAGACTTGTTGTAACACTCCAATATCAAGCACATTATTGTTGTTGGTGATAGGGGTTTAAGTACACTCATTAAGGAAGTATGACGTTACATGTTTGTGTAAAAAAAAAAAGATATCTTATCCATCTGATAGACCAGTTCAACAGGGGTTTGGCTATACTCAGTATAATCTGCTGATTTAAACTGACCAATCAGTGACAGGTTCTGAATCTCAAGAGTATGTTAAAGGTAAAGTCCCTGTAATGGTTCCGCTACATCTTGGACCATTTGACCTCTACCAAGATAACCAAGGAACCCTAATGAAACAATCGGAAACCTTGGTTATCTCGATGAAAGGCTATGAGGCCAAAATGTAATGAAACCATTACAGGGACTTATGTACAGCATATAAATTGGGTATTCTGGAAGTGCTTGTTGATTTACATAGGTTAATGTCTCATTTTAGTATGAAATGGTCTCTTTATATGTTTAGAAAGTTTTTGCAGTATCTTTGTTGTAGCCTATTCATCATCATCATCATCATGGTCTAAAGAGATTTGTCATATTTCAAGTATTGATGACACACAAATCTGTGTGTTTTGACACAATCTAAGATGAAATACCCAAAATTTTCATACCAATGTGCCATCAGTGAAGCAATTTTAAAATCTAGCTTGAAACTTTCATTTTCGTTTTCAGAAAAATTAATATTGAAAAATACCATCTTAGAAAAGCTAACTTAGTACTGTAATTGCCCATTTAAGTGCACAATTTTCTTATAAGATTAGTAGGCCTCCTTTACAAGACTAGTAATAAAGCAACAACTACTTATTATAAGTGTTAAAACTAAGCATGTCCCCCAAAAATTTCCAATGACCCCTAAGTTTACTCACTTTTGGGGACACAATCATGACCCCAAAAATAAAAAAGAAAAATCAGAATTAAACCCTGCATCCATTTAAATGTTTGTTTTTTCAATTGGGAGAAAATGTTTGGTGGAAAAGACAGATCCTATCTTTGATAAAAACTTATGAAGGAAAACTTAACTTCAAAAATGATAAATGCAATGAAATCAATACATGTATAAATTATGATCATTTATTCTGTTCAAAGTAAATAAGTCATATTTCATAATTCTTAAATTGCATTTAACAAGGAAACCCATCAAGTAATTTTTACTATATCTTTTCTTCCTGAATGATAAGATTCAGAACAAAAGGGGGGTGTAAATTACAAAAATTAAAATCATGCGACAAAGCCTGAAAGGAATGCGCCAAATTCAAAATTTAAGGGCCACTTTTAATAAATATGAGCCATTTGGCGCCCAACAGCGTGAGCCCTGATACATGACCATTTTAGATAAGCTTTCACTCTTCATCATTTTAGATGGATTCATAACTGTTTTCAGGTCAATTCATAACCCCTTTCAAACCACTGGTCAAATCGTAACCATTTTTAGTAGTTGAATCGTAACCTCCCACAAATTACCAGTGCTATATTAGGATGGATTTAATTACATGCTGTGAAAGCTAATAAATACGGTAATGAATAATAAATATCATAAATAATGTTGTCAGAGATATATTCCAGTTTGGGGTACATTTTAGATCTAGATGAAGCTAAGTATAATCACGTAATGGAGCCAGTGGACACCATTTCTTGATCGCAAATTGGGGTTTATTTCAACAGTAAATCAAATTTCATATATTTTTAATTAATATTCAGCCTATCTGATTACCATTCATGACTCTGATTGCAGCACTAACTCCTATTCGTGGGAATGTTATATAATACAAATATATTTCAGTTTTATTATTAAATCATCCATGCACCATTACATCTTATAATCAGCTTTTTAATAAACATATTAAACCATAAACACATAATTAAAAGGATGTTGATAAAACCGATAAAAATTAACACCTTCATATTGTTACATATCACGGTTACACAAATTGACCTGTAATTTGAAAAGGTTACAAATTACTTATAAGAATAATTTATAATCACTTTTTAATAAAAGATTAAGCGATTACAATATTAAATGATTTTGATTGAATCTTATTGAAAGCCCAATCTCTACTGAGATCCGCTCCGGTTATTTTATTTTTTTTCGTATTAGCCTCCGCTGCTGAAAAAATAACTGGAGCACTGCATGATCTCAGTAAAGATTAATTGAAAGCCGTCCATTAAAACATAAAAAATTTTCTTGTTTTTTTTAACAATACAATTCAAATATTCATTTTATCATCCATAAATAGCTCAAAACTGTGATTCTATTTCAAGGGGTAGGGTGGTTTCCGGCAGTATCGCGGGTTCTCTGGTATCGCGGTATTGTCAGTTTGTTAGGAAAGACTTTGCCGATCGCCACCTAGTGACACCATTTTGTAAACAGGAAGTAACGATTTTAATTGAAATAAACAAAAAGTAATATGTCTCCGTATATGGTAAGAAAAACGTAAATTTCTTGCAGTATGCCGACTTTCAACCATTACGCTTATGCGTATCACCCCATGTCCGCTAAAAACCGTTTTTTAGCATAAATAAAGAATTGAAATATTTTTTTTTGATTTGTTTATTTGTGAATAAAAATACATACACAGTACATGACAGAGATTGTACAAACATAAATACTGAAAAAACACAACTATAAAATAGTTAGACATACGTTTAAATAATTTAAAAACAATCTATTACAAGATTATATAGACCTTAAAAAACATAGCACAATCTTTTAAAGTTGAATATATTCTATTAAAAGTTTGGACTGAATTATAACTTTATTAGCACATTGATTGTTTTAAAGGTATATCAGAGCAGTTACTATTGCACTAAATGTTAATACTTTGACATTTTGTTTACCAAATTCTATCTGTTATTACACACATATATATATCTTTAATGACACTGGATAGCCCATAAAGATTTACAACTTAATTCCAATGGGGTCCATAATACATTATCAATAAATATATGTCTATGGTCGGGATTTTGGCAAACGCAGGAATTTTTGTTATTACCTAGGGTTACAAAATAAAACATGAGAAATTAAATGACTTTAAGCATGTATAAAAATATGAATATCATAATCGCTATTTTCATAATTCAAAACTGCATAATCTAAAACTAAAACTGGACAAAATTCGATGCCTCATTCATTTCCATACTGTTAATAAAATGATGCTTTATTTCTTTATTAAACTTAAGCTTGTGTTTAATTGTTTTCAAACCTTTTGGTAGGCTATTCCAATCTAAAATCCCCTGGTAAAAGAAAGTAGAATGAGTAAAACTGTTCACTTGCGGTACAATAAAATTATAATCAGAATTCCTTGCAGAGTAGTTATAACAATTTGAAGATCTAACAAACTTATCCTTCAAAGAACTGGGGCACTTATTGTTAACAATGTTAAAAACATGATTCATTCTCAACTGTTTTACTCTATTTTCAATATTTAACCATCCTAAACTCTTAAAGTCTGCTACCCTAAGAGAAGTTCTATGATTATACCCGTGTATATAGCGGACAACTTTATTTTGGGCAATTTGGAATCTTTTCTGTAACTGTTTGGATAGACCATTGTACCAAGATGAGCAGGCATAGTCGAAATGACATTGAACCAGGCTATTACAAAGCATTTTTCTGAGGTTCTGATTCAGATAATGTTTGTGTCTATACAAGAATCTTAGTCTAGAATTTACTTTGCTTACTATACTATTCACAATCAGACCTGGGTCCAATTACAATTACAGTGAAACCTCATTAGTCCGGACACTTTGGTCCTTGTTTAAATTTCCGGATTAATGAATTTTCCGTATTAATGAATCAATCCATATCTCTCTTCTTCTTTTTTCTTTCTTTCTTTCATACTTTCTCATTGTACACTGTGTGTGTGTGTGTGTGTGTGTGTGTGTTTATGTTTGTTTTCCATTAATAATAATTATATTTAAAATTATATGCTTAGGACTATATATGATTATGTATTTAAATTGATGTTTACAAATGATGGTTTAATTTTATTTAAATCCATCCTTGACATCAGCATTCTTTAAGAGAAGAAAAAGACACCTTAAGTAGGTGACAGCATAATTGTAACCCATTTCTTGTTCTGCATTCGTGAGCAAAATGAATTGGATTTAATTATTTTAGCCAAAACAGTCACAAACAAATGAATATTAAATGTACGCACTGAAAACAAAACATATGAACAAAAGACGATCTAAATGATGGTTGGCTTTTCTGTCTCTTTTTACAGCATACATCTGCAGCTGTGAATAAATTTTACCTTCTTCACTCGCTAGTTATATATGTAGCTTGCGGCTATACCAGCCCTTAATTGCCCCTGTTCTCTGGACTGATTAGTGTGAAGCGCTCGCGGCTATGTGTAAACAATCTGCAGGTGACACTTCTATAACAGTCACGCGCAAAGAGTAGTCCGAATTATGTCTAAAAATAGTAGGTGGGAAATCCAGTCTGAACTGGTACCCGGATTATCGAGTCATTTTAAATAGCAAATGGAAGATTGGTTCCCAAAATGGATGTCCGGATCCGGAACGCGAATTTCCGTATTATCGAATCATTTTTACGTTATGGAAATCCGTTCCAAGAGAAAAGTGTCCGGATGGCGAGGTTTCCGGAATAATGGAGCCCGGACTAACGAGGTTTCACTGTATAATTTAATTAATTATAATTAATTACCAATTTTCAAATAATTGAAAATAATTAATAATTGAAACAAAACTCAATTATTTTAATTGTAATTAATTAATTAAAATCCAAAAAATGCAACATAATTGTCAATTAAATTCAATTACTCTTCAATTACATGTAGCAAACAGTAACATATGGCAAAACAGAGGTTATTTGCAGTAGCTATTGTCACCTGGGATTATTAATGTCACACTCCTCAGAAAAAATCTAAAATCTCCGCAAGCACTATTTTTAGTTTCATTCCTCAGACACCAACACGTCAAAGACACACATCAGGAAAACAGTCAGAACTTGACCAATATTTGTCTGAAGTTTGTGAAAGTTCTGAATCAAACCCTCTCCATTATTGGTCTCTCCCCCCAAATATAGATTTTTGCGACATCATTGTATGGAAAAACTTCTGAGTTTAGACAATTTACGTTTAGAACCAAACAAAATACATTCAGTTTTCCCAAGGTGGAGAGAAAATTTATTGTCTACTAGCCATTTGCTACAATTCTCAAGTTCTTTGCCAAGAACAGAGGAAATATAATTAGGATCCTTGTGTGCAAATATTATGGCATTATCATCAGCATAATGTACAAGTTTACACTGCTCACTGATACTAATACGCATGTCATTTATATAACATAAAAATAGGAGCGGTCCTAAGACTAAGATGCTTCCTTAAAAATCAAACATGGCGAACACTAACATGTTTTAAAATGTTATAAGAAAGGCTGAAAAAAATTAAATTGTTTTCACATTATGGTACAAAGGTGGAATAACAGTGACATACAGAACTAAATTTCAGATAAGACTTCACTGATATTTTATCACCGTTCTTTTCGTTAGTACCGCGATATGAGGGAACACCATCCTACGCCGAGAGATTGACAACCATGTAAGTCTAACTTAAAAGAAGATGGGAAAGACGTAAAGACTTGGGGACGTAAAGACTTTCACATTTATTTTCGTACATTAATCATCCTTTTAAGTCAATGCTACCAAAACATGTTTTAGATAACTACTTTGACTGGGTAAAGAGAAAACATTACGTCTTTCCAAAAACACAAATTTTCCAAATTGATATAGATCTCATAGATTTCCTGGACAGAATGAATCTGTCATTTCTGCATATAAACAAAAATGACATCTGTCTCTTTTCATAAGCACGATACACAGAAACTAAAGCTCCAAGAAAATTACGAAAGACTTACCACGTCTTTACTGCTTGCCATTTTTTTAGGTTTTGTTTATCTAAAAACAATCCGGATGTAAAATAGACTGCTCACCGGAATATTATTCGTCCTATGGTACCAACGACCATAATATTATTATAATATTATTATAATATTAATATAGTCGTTGCTACCTTAGGACGATTATATTATATTATATTATATTATATTATATTATATTATATTATATTATATTATATTATATTCACGTTAATTAATGACAAAGAAATCATCTGAAAAAATAACTTTTCTGAGCTTCATTAAGAAAGAGGCAAACAATGCAAATGAAGGAACAATATCGATAAGGAACATTTGCTGCTGTTGTTGGTTTATGTTTGATAATTGATACCTCGCCTATCAGAGATTAAAATTACCTCCAAATAATTAACGTTACACTGATTTTTTTTTAATAATACCGGTATTAAAGGTCTTGAAAACATACTTTTTTTTCTGCAAACCCTCATTTTAATTTCAAATGCGTGGATGAACCAATGTTGTAATCGATTCATGTCTAGTTTAAAACTAGTAAATTAGATTTTCTACCGTGTGGTTAAATTTGACGGAATTATATTAGATCTTAATGTTGTCTGAAATATTTTGCGTATGCTTGGTTTTATTTAACATCACAAATGGAAACAATTTATGGACCACAAGGACGAGCGTATGTTTTATTTATATTCTTTTCTTTTTTTTTTTCGTCACCTGTTGTAAGCAGGGGATCACTTTTCCGTCGACTCTCTGTCTGTCCGTCATACTTTTTCCATCACGCTTGTCGATATCGGTCACACTTTTTCCGTCACGCTTCAGCAGGTGACACGTACGTGTTCCAAAGAACTCTCTTGTCTTTATTTAAAAGAATCTTAAGTTAATGATTAAATTATATAAATTGGCTGATTTTTTTTTTTTTTTTTTTTGACGTTTAATGTAGCTTCGGTCTTCTATTCATAGAAGTTTGTGGAATGCTGGAATGTGTCATCCTTTAAATTAACAACTTGTAGTAGTTAGGACAAATTAAGTGAAAATTAAGAAAGGACGGAGCAAGCGAAGCGTAACAAGTAAAAATTCACTTTTATGTTCTTACTAATATAGGAAGCTACATTTTGATTGAACGATCTATCCGCGTCACGTGACATTCTTTACGTGTAGTTTTCCCACGCCTTATCAAAGAATGGAGGCACAATTTAATACGTCAGCGATCTGAATTTCGTGTTTATGACTCGATGACAAACAGCTTCCTAAGTCAGCTGATGAACATTTCAACACAAGACCTTAGAGATGATTTTGCCGAAAACTGTAACTACATATGTATTATGTTTATTTGTTTGTTGGGTTTAACTTACATCCCACCGACCTTATTTCAGTAATTTGAGCTCAATTCACTCATTTGCAGACTATGTCTACTTGAGACAGATATAGTGCTGTCACACTGCAGTATTACGCAGTAGGCATGTGGCATGACATCATACCCAGTCACATTATCTTGACACCGGACCAACCAGTCTTTGAACTACCCTTATATGCTGAACACCAAACAAATACCATTTTATGATTTTGGTATGTCGCGTCCGGGGATATCGAACTCAAACTATATAACTCTCAAAGTGATTACTTGTAAAAGGTGATGAAAACAATGAACTGAAATTTAAAATTAAAACTACTATGAAATGTAATTTTAGAGAGAGAGAGAGTGTGTATGTTTATTTTTGTGTTTGATAATTTCTGTTCTAAAAGTTGTCAAAATGTTATAAAAAGAAGTAAATGAAATCTTAATGGTAATGAAGGAGCTCGCTCACACCGCTCGCTCCACCCCTTAAATCTTAACATTAAGATTTTACTTAATATGTTCTAACTATTACTTTAACAATATTGGAGCCAATGAAAACAATCCAAGGTCCCGCCAAAGCCAGGATCATATTTCGATCATGTCTTAGGCATCTCTTACAAACACGAGACCGTGATTCGTCTTTCTTTCCAGCCCTCCCTCTTTTTTGTCTCTCGAACGGACGGCATTAGTAAATATTGTTTTGTAATAAACCAGTCTGCAAAATTTCTCACTATTACATTTTACCCAGTCAAAATGTCAAATTTGAGCAACTAATAGCCGTCAAAAAAACGAGTGAAACTATTTTCAATAAAAATTAATGTACATTTCATGGCATGCATTGTAGACTTTGTACTATATATATATATATATATATATATATATATATATATATATATATATATCATCATCATCATCATCATCATCAATGTCTTAAATGATTATTTGGTATATTTTCACACGCCAGCAAGAAAAGTCAAAGCGCTGAAGGCACTGAAGTTTTGTGTGTCTCAAATGGAAGAGAGTTTGACGAGCTGTCGATAAGCAGGGTAGCTTAGTTTTTGCCAGATACCAAACTCATATTTAATTAATGAACGATTGTTGTTTCAGATTTTTTTCCTTTCGATTTAGATATGCATATATGATAAAAATCTTATAAACTGTATGCTATAGAAAAAGGGAAAGTAACAGTGGCGATGTGCTAATTGTTATCAGTCCGTTGAAACAAATGGTGCGTTCATCTTTTAATTCTTGTAATGACCTTGTTAACACAAAGTTATTTTTTTTGTCAATTGCTTGAAAATTTGACCCCAGTTTATTAAATATACTTTGATAATCAGATTATGCGACAATACTGTTCTCTCAGCGCTATCAGCGCTTTGATTTGAATTCTCAGTACCGATGGCCCAGTCTCTGGCAGTGGCTCGTTCCTATAAAGCAACTTCTGATAGCAGATACTAGTATACAGACATCGGCCATTCTATTATAAAGTACATAAAATAACCCCTGGGGTATCTGAGGTCGTTATGTTAGCCTGTTGTGACTATTAGTACATTCCACGGATTTGTATCGGAATTTAGGCTTTCTATATGAATCATTGTGACACCACTAAATGACTGAAACCTGCACATCCACAATCCAAATCCCCCTTCGAGCCACCTTTGCATTCAAAAGAAAATATATTTCTCCTCATGGTAAAGCGTCAGTTACGTAACATCATAGAGAAATTAGTTCTTCTCTGCTTTTATGCCACACACAATTATTGTGTCCCTTCGATATTTATTTATTTATTTATTTATTTATTTATTTATTTATTACTCAAAATTGAGTTTTCAACACTTCAGATGAATCTCAGCATTCCTGTGTTGTAGAATTTTGTTCAGTTGTTCGATCATTCATACAAAGTTGAGAGGTTATTCGGTTTTCAATGAAATGAAACGAATGTTCAAAATGTAGGTACTATAGTTGTGAGTGACTATACGTCACACACAACTTAAAACAGTTTAACACCAACAACATTTTTCTTTTTTTCTTGCAAATACCTATAATAACAATATGTCTTTGTTTCTTGTGACATTGACTATTATTTTCTTGAATAAAATATCTGTTACTCCACCTTAAAGGAAACTGAAATAAAAGAGAATATTATTCTAAGGTAACTGTTTATTAGGCGGCATTTTTCAATAGTTCAGCCTGTCTTAATTGTTGAGCATTCAATATATACATAGCTAGATTAATTTCCTGGTGTCAGGATAATGTGACTGGGTGTGATGTCATGCCACATGTCTACGGCGTGATACTTCGATCTGTGTGACAGCACTATATCCGTCTCAACTGAAATATAGCTGGTGGGACGTTCAACTCACGTCTACTTAATTACTGCGATAACGCGATAACGAGAAGGATGATACTGCCGTTATTCTGGAGTACATACTGAATTTTTGAAGGACACTTTATTTAACCCTTTCCCTCATATAGACTCATTTTGACGCACTCAATAGGTACCACATAAAGCCTGATCTGCAGAAAACCACAGTTAAACCTTACCAAATTTTATTATAAAGTTCTCATTTCCAGACCACTGAGGAGCAGCGAACAGCATAAAACCTGATCGTAGGCTGATCTGGTTTTATGCTGTTCGCATAGGTCTTTTCATGGTTCCCTCTATGAGGGAAAGGGTTAAAGACGCCTTTTGAGAAAACCTAGTAAGATACTTAAATTATGCCGTTGAAGTAAATAGCTGACGTTTTCAATGTATTGTTATTTATGCAAGAAAAAAAAGCACTTAATATGAGACATAAATTAATGTTGGTTTATATTCTTGACATGTTCAGTTAAAAACAAATAAAGCCATAGTATAGGCACAAAAATAAACAGTATCAACAAGTTTACATACATGAGAATCCACTTGAATTCAGCCTTTTTCTAAGATTTTATTGCTTTAGATATAACAGCTTTGTTGTTGTGTTTTTTTATGGTTTTTTTTTAGCATGCATGTTCTCATGAATTGTATTCTTTTCATTAAAATTATCATTAGATTCATGATTATGATGATGTTGATTATTATCATTATTGTTCTTATTATCATTGTTATTTCTTCCAAGTCAATTTGCATAGAAACAGCTGTTAGTCTATATAAATCTACAGTGTACTTAGAAAAAATGAAATTAAAGATTTTTGTAATAAGTATTTAGTCTTATTTCTGTATCTATATACTCACATTCATTTGAGATATTATGTCCTTTATATGATAATACAAATATCGATCTTTATATGTCTCTGAAATAGGCTTAGATGTATAACGCGAATTCATTTTACTTTTCTTTTTTTTTTTTAAAATTGCCGCACAATAAACATAATTCATTTGATCCCGGTCTTTCATAACGTTTTATCATGAATGTTGGAACCAGCAATAACTTCCGGTATGTCATAGCAACCCGTTGCTTGGATTCAGACTCTAATTTGTTTATGAACAAACGAAGTGTCGAAATATTGCTCCAAAGTTTTCTCTAATTTACCATACAAAATCGGTTAATCCTATCTAAAGATGAGAATGACAGCATTTGTAAAGAGGTTAGTAATACACTTGCATCAAAATTTAGTTAGATAAACATCACCTAACATGCAGAAACCGATAGGCTTATTTTTGGGATATTAAAAGATCTGCAGCCAGTTCTGGCAATTGGCTGCAGGCCGGTAAAGTGGAATTTCCCCCAAAATCTTAAGCCTAACTAGATCCATAGATTTAGATTTTATTTTTAGATTTTTTTAGTAACCACAGGCACTATATTTTCGGCTTTCGTTATATTTTTTATTATTTTTATTTCTCCAGAAAGTCAAATAAAAAAATTTTCCCTACTGCCTGTGGCTTATTTTGTTATAAATAAAAAGATGGAAAAATCATAATGTAAATGTTTTAAACTAACGATAAAATAATCTAATGTAAATGTTTTAAACTAACGATAAAATAATCTAATTATAGGTGTACATTTCCAATCATGTTTCAAAACATCTTTTAAATTACAAGATCTGCACGTAGATGTACTAGATAAAAAATATTCGGACCTAACCCCTGTACGTTTATTAGAAAATTATTTAGAACAAACAATGACCATTATATTATATCATCTGCTGTCCACCGTATCTGCAACCAATGTTTCTCTATCCATGGTAAAAGGAGAAAAAAAGAAAGAATATATAAATCATAGGGCTGATAACGCTGAGAGAGCAGGGTTTTTAATGTGATGGTGTCTCATTTCTTTTCTTAATCAAAGTAAAACAATAAACCCGATGTTATGCGTGAACAACGGTTGTTCATGCCAGTATCCTGCCATTTATCTCGCGTGTGCGCGCGTGTGTGTGTGTGGGTGGGGGGGGGGGTGCGGTCCGACAGGATATGTTGGTCATCAAAGAGAAATACTATACCAAGCCAACTCTAAAAATTCAGAAATATGAAATTAACCGTACGTGTGTGTGGCCGGGGGGGGGGGGGGTTAATTTGCAAGCAACTATGTTCAAAAATAGATGATTTACTTACGAGAACTATATTTCTACACCTTCGATGACTGACAATTTGCATACAAAATATATAAAAGAAATATTATGAAAGTAAGGCTAGCCTTAAGACATAGCTTCTGTAGGACCACATTTCACCCAAGTCATATTTTTCACAGACATGTGAAAATTAGGAGCCCATTCTTTACAGTTTCATCATGTGATATATGTGAATTGTCCAAAAGGGAGGTAAGCAAGCAACACATTTTTTTTGCATATAGCAAGAAAATTACATTTTTCACAGATAGTGCCTACAGGTACCTTTTAGTTATGCAAGATCTACGTGTTTATGAAATCATAATCAGCATAATATTTAATCATCGCCATCGTTCTATCAATTCCATCACCTTCAACACAAACAATCGTGAATTCATGACCATCATTAACACCATGATCATCATCATTAAAACATCAATGTTTTTTTCTTTTCTTCTACAAGCATAATTATTTGTTTAAGTTTATTGGGTTTGGGACAGAAATGCAGCTAAATGTTTGTAATTAAGTTAATTTTTTGTTAAGTTTTTGCTTGTTTATTTATCTTTTATTTTTTATCTTTTTATTTATTTATTTATCTATTTTTTGCAGTTCGTATTGGCAAGGAAATGAATCATTGGGAATTTATCACACTTCTGTGTTATATGAATAATAATCTTGAATTAAATTAAAAAGTCAAACACTATATATATATACATTAACACTGTTAGAATTTGTAACATACAAAAGTTAATTCAAACTTATTTATGTAATAATTTCAAAATTGTAATAAGAATTTTGTTAAATTAAAGTAATAAGCATTGTGAAAATGTAAACAAGGATTCCGCTGAGAGCGGGGCAATATACGCTTTAATAAAGGTATTGAAAGTGAACTTCCTTTAAGAAATAAGCACTTTATCAATAGCAACATTTTAGTAAGGAGGTGCGACAGACAGAAAGAAGGAGGACAAACTTACAGGCCTCTCTTGTGTAAACATAGGGGACTAATAAACAGACTCGAAATATTTTCAGATTACATCAGTATGACATGTTGCTTCATACTGTGATCTTGACTCTATACAGCTGAAACACTTGATCTGCACTTGGACATCTCAGTATGATTGCCATTTCTGGCAAATAGTTTAAAACTTCTTAAGTGGTTCAAGAGATACAGAGCAGACACAAAATATTATAACAATATGACATGTGACCTTCAAGTGTGACCTTGACCTTGAACCAAAACATCCGAAAACTACGATCTGCACATCCACTCTGTATACTTCACATTTCTTTCAAATAATTTCAATTTAATTCCAGTGGTCCTTAAGATACAGAGCGGACACAAAGTTTCTAACGGACAGACGGACGGACGACCAGTGGCATAACATAATATCATAAAAGCATTGTGAAACCTCAGTTAAAAAAAAAACGGAACAAGTGGTTATTCCTTCCCATAAAAACGTGACTTAAAATCCTAAAATCTGTGAAATATAAATATTTAATAATCATAGCATTGATAGACACGTGTCTTTACGGTGTACAATCCGTTTCAGGATAATAGTAATGACATTATATGAGACAGAGTACTGGGTTATTTCAGAAACCTTAATTTAATGACTACTTCTATGTGTTTATAAAACTATTTCTTAACATTCTTGCCCTTTTTTTTTTTATAGATTTCAACTTTACACAGTTATATGTTTGTAGTTTCTTGTATTTTCTAAGCTAGTTGTTTTTATCTATATTATAAATGCTCAAATGAATTTAATTGGCCAGTATGCCAATAAACTTCGAAACTTACTTGAAACTATGTACAAGTATCATGAATTTCTTATTTGATGCACAGAGTCTAACCATTTCTTTAACATTTAAATATTTCTAAGTATGAATACTTTTATTAACTGGGTTATATATAGAAAATTCCTTTCATGTATAAAAACACGTTCATTTGGATGTTCTCATTAAAATTTACCATGGAAAATAATCAAAGAATCACTCCGAGGCCTCCGTGGCGGAGTGATTATAGTGCCTGACGTAACTTTCACTTATAATCTCGCCGCTGTGGGTTCGAATCCTGGTCACTCGAATATTCAAGTGAGGAAGCCTTCCAGCTGACTTGTAGGTCTTTGTCTTCCCGGGTACGTCTTAGCACTCCATTAAGGCCATCCTCCATCTGTTATAGACCATTTCAGCAGGGGATCGGCAAAACACGGAATAATTCGTTGATTTAAATTGACCAATCAGTGACTGGGAAATTTTCGGTTAAAACTAAAGCAAATTCTTGGATTTTTACTTTTTTTCTTTCTTTCTTTCAACGGAATGAATTTTGTTGAAATGGATTCTTTGTGTTTAAGAATTATAAGTTTGAAGCATGTCAACACGGCTGTGTATGATAATTAGACATTTAAAAAAAGAAGTCCAGCAAATCAAACTTTTTGGTATATTGTCTCCACCTTCTGATAGTGTTAAATTAAGAACCAGTCATTAATTCTGTTTTGTCATGGCAACCCGTTGCCAGGATCCAGACTCCATTTTGTCTGTGCAAAAGCACATTTGTTGACAAATTGCTATCAAGCTTTCTTGAATGATATCACAGAATCATTCACTTCTGTAAAAAAAAAAAAAAAAAAAAAAAGACAAATATGACGACTTTAATACAATTTTAAGAAGAATTCTATGAACATAATTTTGCAAGATTCAGCGAACAGCACCAAAATACAATGTATTATTGTTGGGTTGACACAGGAAACTTGCATTTTTATGGCACTCAATAAATTGAATCTGCTGGTTTAAGATTTAGCGCTAGGCCATTCTTGGAAACTGATTGAACTGCAATTTTGTCCTCTGTATAAGTATGATAGATCCGAGTATGTTGTTCAGTATAAAGAGCACATTTTCAATTTAAACCAATATGAAATGCTATATGGATTTCAGAAAGATAAAGATATGAGATAGAACACTGGACCCAGTAGTTATGGTAAGGGGAGGGGGGGGGGGGGGGCTTTATTAAAAAAAAAATATGTAGGCAGTGACATTGCAAGTGGCTTCCCACTTTGCCCGAGTCATAAGAAGAGTGTAGTTCTGGTTGGACTTGGGATCCAGAGGAACTCCCCCGCATTTTTTTTTTATTTAGAGCTGCAAAATATTTCATTTTTGTGAGATTTTTTTTTGTGTGTGTGTGTGTGTGGGGGGGGGGTTACATTATGTATGATCTGGGAATTTTAGACCCCACCCTTTAAATCCGCCAGTGAATACCTAAATTTATGCGTATCATAGAAATGTAAGCTCCGCTATTATTTCTCTATTAATATACATTTTTGCCAATCACAATCAACCTTTAAATCAATATTTATAAATTGTCTATCAGTATAGATGAAATAAGACAAAAAAAGTAAATAAATATACCAATAGTATCATTTAAATTTGTACAAACATAGCAGTTTTTAGTTTTGTTTTTCGAAAGGAATAAGTTTTATTTTCAATTACATGTTCAACTATCCCACACTTCTCCCTCTGGCTTTCCACGATTTTGAACATAATTATCTAATCTCTGCATGAAATTGAATCATCATACGGACACCTTCCTTAAAACTGAATGAATTTTGTTGAATGTAAACTTTGTGTTAAGAAGTCTGGTGAAGTTTAAGATAAGCATTTCAACAATTTTAAAAAGTCCCGCAAATTTAACTTGTATTGATTTGACTCCAGCCTCTAATGGCGTTGTGCATTAAAAATAGGAACCAGTCATTACTTCCGTTTTGTCATAGCAACCCGTTGCTAGGATCCAGACTCCATTTTGTTTGAGCACAAACAAAGGCGTTGACATATTGCTCTCAAGCTTTCTTGAATTTATATCCCAGAATCAGTTTTTCTGCGAAAGACAAATATGACAACTTTAATAAAAAGGTATACTATGCATTTACTGTATTTTTGATAAAAATAAACAAACAGCACCAGCGCTGTCAGTCTGAATTCTTGTTAGGTCAGTGGAAACATTGGTAACCTGAAGCCTACATGCATTTACCTATTTAAATGATTTTTTTCTTTTTTCTTTTCTCATTTTTATTTCAGAATAATGAGAAAAACTGGTTTAACATATTTTTTTCATAAGATTAACAACAAACAGCACCAGAATACTTTGTAATCTTGGTAGGTGAGAGGAAGCTTGCGTTTCTAAATCTATCTTGAATGACAACCTAATTCCAGACATTCCGAAAAGTTTTTAGGGATTACAGGACATTTGATCCTGGAATTTTACAAGATTCAAGGGACCGAAATTAACTTTACAGGACCGAACTTATACAACATGATTTCATTATTGTTTATCATTTATTTCATTTATTTTATTAATTTATTAACATTTTTACCATATCTTTATATATTCCAGATTTAATTAAATGAAATTTCAACACTTAGGTCAGTCATATCACTCATATGCATACTTTGTCTGCTTACTTCGATAGCGATACAAAAAAACTGTCGACGAGACGTAAAAGCCAATACGGTAAACAAACACTCCAATTAGTGGAGCTTTGTCCTCTATTTCTTATGTCAGGTCGAGTATGTCAGAAAACACTGCTGGTACACAGATTTGCTTTGGGCAACAACTCTGTAATCCTTGAGATAACTCAAGTGAAATTTACATCACTCACCTCTCCAGCTGATAATCATTGCAAACACAAAATTTGAACTTAATCGGTTAAGACAATCGTGTATAAGAAGTTAGCGTCACAAGATATTCAGAGTCGAATCAGGGACAATAACTCTGTAATCCTTGAGATAACTCAAAGTGAAATTTATATCACTCACCTCTCCAGCTGATAATCATTGCATACACAAAATTTGAACTTAATCGGTTAAGACAATCATGTAGAAGAAGTTCGCGTCACAAGATATTCAGAGTCGAATCAGAGGCAAAAACTCTGTAATCCTTGAGATAATCAAGTGAAATTTATGTTACGCACCTCTAATCGGATAAGAAATGTAGAGTAGTTTGCATCAAAAGTTTTTGGGATGGATGACAGACCGACAACCAACAGACCAACAGACTGACTCCTATATACTCCCTCTCAAACTTCGTTTGCGTGGGTATAATTATTAAAAAAAAATGTAATATTAATTGTGTTAAACAGTGTATATTACAATTCTTAATTCACTGATATTTCCCTAAAAATCATTGAAAAGCATTAAATAAATATCATCGTAGGTATTTATTCCTTTATCACTGCCGTATATACAGAGGGGTCCTTGACAAAGAACTTGATTTTTACCTTTATATGTGTATTACGTCTATCAATACCCATCTGCATTCAGATCGTCACCCGATGCAACCATCCGTGATTGTAAAAAAAAAAAAAAAAAAAAAAAAAAAATGGGTAGTTTGAGTCTCACCATCACAGGCAATACCGTCACAGACGATATTGAAACTATATTTAGAATTAAAAACACTTATATTTAGATTTTCTATTTCATTTGCCATCACTTTACTGATCACATTCACTCCTAGCGCATGTGCTTACTTCCTTAATCGCTACCCTGAACTGCATTCGGAATATATCGCCCATTTCTTCGAAATAGATTTTTAACCGAGTACCGACGGATATGGTCGAGTAGTTACGTAGCCCTGAACTGGTGAACAACGTATTCCATGGTACCGCAAGCACCAGTGTTTCGCATGGAACAGAATTAGGGCAAAAATTGCATCTCGCTGTCTTACAAGTCCATGTTTACACGTGACATTCTGCCTTTGCCATACTGACAAGTAGTATGCTGTATGATGTTAAGTGCGTTTATCTTGATTTTACTTTGTTGTCAGTAGTTTCATGGTTTTACATTTAATTGTCCGGGGGCTTGCTACCTTGGATAAAAGACGGGGATGCAATCTGAGTGGTATGTGAGGGAAATATGGTTGCTTTTTTAAGTTAGATAAATGTTTTTTTTATTAGAATCTAAGCTTTGGGCTAAATAGTTTTATTCTCACTTAGGGTAATTTTTAAGTGTGTGTGTGGGGGGGGGGGCATAGCCCCTTGGAAAACATTTTTTCTAGAAGGACGGAGATGCATTCTGAGGGGCATCTGAGGGAAATTTAGTAGATGATTTTTCAGTTTTGACAAGATTCCTCTAGTCATTGTAATGGGGGTGGAGGGGGGGGGGGGGGGGGGGGATGAATGACAACGCTTGGAGGTTGTTGCAGTAGGCGGGCAGTTAACCTATCATTGCTCTTAGGAAGGACCAGTACTAGACTCATATCCTCCGTAAAATATCTCGCATACAAAACCATGGTAGATAGCCGTCGGAGCTTGGACTCACAGACCGCTAATTCAATATATAGATCGTGAAAATATTTTTCTACATAATTTATAGTGACATTAACACGAATTTTATGGCACTGGCTGCAAAGCTAAGTTGCGAGTTCTAATCCAGCTTGGGGACGTTTTTGTTTTATGTATCAAAACTTGTTAATAATTTAAAAAAAAATGAAAATAAAATGTATGTTCAGCAATACTAAAGGCGATTGCCTGATTCAGATTAAAGCAGACACAATTCCGTTGCCATAATGACAGCGTAGATAAGTGACAGTGGATGCTCTCTCAGCAAGGGTCGGCCTGGGTGACTGGTAATTGGCTAACTTTATTTCAGTAAGGGGCTCACGACTGGGATTTCCATTTTCCATTTACCAATTTCAGTCATCATAAAATTGTAATATCAGGCCAGATGTGTGTGTGTGTGGGGGGGGGGGGGGGCGGCGCCTAAGCCGCCCGGTGACTCTAGGACTAGATCGAAGAGATGTGCTCGTATATAAAATTTTGCGTAACGTTCATTATTTTTAAAGATTCATCTTTGTAAGCCTGAGCTCATATTAATATCTGAAATGTTTGGCCTGCACTTAGAAAAGCAATGGAAAGTATTATGTACAATGCAGTTATGTCTTTAAGCAGTGGATCTACTTTCAGTTTCAAACAATTTGTTTAAAAGAAATAACTTTTTCGAATTTGGAAAACTGCCACAGTTTCATACTTCATCTTGCCGATTCTTCCCGGACAGTAGTATAAAGTGACTTATTATAGGTACGCCACCTTTTTGTGGAGGACGAAATTTCTATATATACTACTCTGAACTACCGACAGCGAGTTCAGGTGACCAACTATATTTCTACTCGAGTTATAGAGCGTCCGCCTCGGGTGCGGGAGGTCGTGGGTTCAATCCCTGGTCGCAACATACCAAAGTCGCAAAAAAATGGTACTGTTAAAGCTCCCTTGCTTGGCGCTCACCATATGAGAGTAGTTGCAGGACTGGCTGGCCCGATGTTAGGACAATGTGACTGGGTGTGGTATGATGCCACATGTCCACGGCGTGATACTGAAATGTGACAGCACTATATCTGTCTCAAGTAGACATCGTCTCCAAATGACTGAAATACTGTCGGTGGGACGTTAAACCCAATAAACACTACTCGAGTAAACTCGTATTGATGACGTAATAAATATACTCTAGTTAGCAATAAACTGAACGCATGGGGTTTACCCCTTGTGACGTTATTTGTAAATAGACATATGATTAAAACAACAGATCTTTTATTTATGACTTTTTTCGAGCTTGGACTTGAATAAATAGCTGCCAGTTAAGGTTATTTAAAGACAGGATATCATAGATATTTAAATTTAAATTTATAGATGCTTTCCGTCCGCCTATTTTTCTAGTCTACTACTTGCTCTGTGAACTCGCGTAACCCTACAGAGATCGTAGGGTAAAAACCCCGCGCGTTTTATTGCAACTCTGGTAACTCTAGTTAATTCTAGTAGGTAAACTGAACTCGCTCCAAGTCAAACCGGCATAGCGCCCTCCAACGTCATAATGCTAGGTGCACATTTTGACATTTGTCATTCTACTTGCGTACACGTGTTATTTTGCTTAGCTACATGTGTCATTCATCGATTCGTTAAACCGACGAAATAAATTCAATTTTTTATACGAATGCGCAAACTGGACTGTCCAGCTTTACACAGTACTATACGGTGATGAAATGGAAAAAAGCAGATGTATTTTCAGTAGTTAATTATGATGTGAATGAATAATGAATGTTTAATGTAAAAAACAAATAACGCAGACGACGATTACGCCGTATTGTACTAGTCAAAATGATGCTAGTCACTTAGACAAATGAAGCAATAAACATGTCAAAAGGCAAAATGTATTTTTTGCCCGAATTCTGTTCCATATATATGATAAGTTACGGATTTCGCTAATCAGTCTAGTTCCTCTGAACTGAACATGTTTAATGGGGAAAACGATGGTGATAATATCAAAGTAGCGTACCCAAGAATCGGTCTAATCAGTGTTTTGTATAAAATCAAAAACATGTCCTTGTCTATATAAGCAAAGCTTCTTCTTATTCAACTAACTCTCCGATTTGCTTTATCAACTATTATTGGCGTGACATGAATATCAATTTTCATACACCGGTCCCGGTGGCTGAGTGGTTAGAGCGTCACTCCCGGAATAAAATCAAAAACATGTCCTTGTCTATATAAGCAAAGCTTCTTCTTATTCAACTAACTCTCCGATTTGCTTTATCAACTATTATTAGCGTGACATGAATATCAATTTTCATACACTGGTCCCGGTGGCTGAGTGGTTAGAGCGTCCGTCCCGGAATCGGGAGGTCGTGAGTTCCGGCTGCGACATACCAAGGTCGTAAAAATGGTACTGGTATAGCCCCCTTGCTTGACGCACAGCATATAAGGTTAGTTTCACGATTGGTTGACCCAGTATCAGGTTGTGGTATCATGCCACATATCTGCGGCGTGATACTGCAGTGTGGCAGCACAATATCTGTTTCAAGTAGCCATCGTCTCCAAATGACTGAAATACTGTCAGTGGGACGTTAAACCCAATTAACAGACAAACAGACAATTTTCATATGTTCATCAACTATAACGCCTGTCTTCTTCCTCAGTTGTCTGTAAAAGTTTCATATTTTCGTCATCTACCTTCATATGGTGTTCAAGTTTATACATAGTGTTTAGACGACTTATGTGCACAGATGTCATTCATTTTACCAATTTAGATTGTTTATATATCTCTGTTGTCTGGCGCAATCTACTTCACTGGCGACTGGTGAATGCAGTTTCGAATCATCAGCGAAAAGTTCGATTGTAGAATCAACAATATCTGACGAGTCATTTATGAATAAAACAAAGAATATTGGCCGTAAAATGGGTCCTTGGGGGTTTCCGCTCAGGATTTCAACCGAAGACGATGTATTGCCAATCTTAACCATAGTTCGCACAGGTCTTGAAAAAACATTGAATTTGATGTCTGCTTGAAAATCACATTTTGCATTTTAAATCCTTGGGGAAAAACACTTAAATATAACTGAAAGTTCTTGAAAACCCCTTGAATTTGAAAGTAAATATTGATAATAAAAAAGTGTTTATCAAGTCGTTAAATTGAGGTTCATCCCAGTCTACTCATCCCTTTCATGCCTTAAATTTAAAGCATAAGTTGTGGTTTATGCAAGTCGTTAATTTTGAATTTTAAGGGCTTAAAAAAACACAAGAACATGAAAAACCCTTAAATTTTGCTTCAAAAATTGGATGAACCATGTTATCCTTCCGGGTCCTATTACTAAGGAAGCTTTCAATCCAACTGAATACGTTTTCCCCGTCTTCCACAGCAATGTAACTTATGTAGGAGCCATCCATACGGGACTGTACCGAATTCAAAACAGATACTTGTGTCAATGCAGTCACGTCTTGGATTTCGTACCAGTTTTCAATAATTTCTAACAACTGGGTATCACATGATCTTTTTGCTCTGATTTCATGCTGGTGTTCAGTAAGAGATTGTTACTATCCATATGAGTCACGACAGCCTCTCTGACTACAGTCTAGAATAATTTTCAAACTATGAGGCTCACTGGTCGAGCAGTTTCCTTTTCCTTCTTAAATGTAGAGGAACAACTATCGCCGATTTCCAGGGGTTAGGCATGCGACTAATTGCCAAGGAATTGGTGAATAAGAAGGACAAGCAATTACAGAGAATATCAGCAAGTATTATGGTCCTCTCCATGAGATTTAGAAGTATTAAAATTGAGCGACTTTTCCTCGACTTTATCTGGGGTCACTACAATGTCCAAAAGGTATTGTCGGAATTCTTTGTCCGCCAGAAGAGGCACAGACTCTTCACGGATGAAAACAATCTGAATATGATATGTTGTAGAAATCAATACTGGGTTTTATTAGTACACAACAATGTTGAAGAAAATATTGAAGTTTCAACTTTCTTGTTTAGTCGTTTGTCAGGGTCCCATCCTAGGATTCAATACCTCCAATGGTATTTTGATTTGCCGATTAGAAAATTCTGAGCAATATTTAGATCTATACATGTTGCTTACAGATACAGATAAAATGAGATATGTAAAACTACCGTTGGCTTCATTTTAAGTCTTACAAACATAACTGAGGAATAATGTTAATTTCTAATTACATCCATTCCAGTTGGAAATAAATTAGTTAAATTTCTCTGGGGTTTCCTTTATGTTTTAATTCATAAAATTTAGTTTCTGTATGGCATTTATACATTTTCCCCTTAAAACAACATGAATTTTGTCGAATCTCGATTATTTGAATGTATTAAGCATGTAAACACAAGCCAATTGTCTATGTTAATGAAATATGACATTTTTAAGAATTAAAAATTCCCGCAATTTTAACTATTTACAATATTGATTCCGGCCTCTAATAGCGTTGTGCATTAAGAATAGGAACCAGTCTTTACTTCCGTTTTGTCATAGCAACCCGTTGCTAGGATCCAGACTCCATTTTGTTTATGCACAAACAAAGGCGTTGAAATACTGCTCTCAAGCTTTCTTGAATTTATATCTTAGAATCAGTTATTTTTGTCAAAAGATAAATATGACTACTTCACTAAAGAGGTAAACTATGTGTTTACAATATTTTTTATAAGACCAACAACAAATAATGACAGAATACTTTTGTTTTATTAATAGATCAAAGAGACTGAATCCACCCTACAGGTGTGACACCAACTACAACGTTTAGTCTACATTAATCAAATGTTTTTTGTTGTTATTGTTTTTTTCCACAAATGATACATTTCCGAACAGCAACAAAATAATTATAATTTTAAATTTCTATAAGGTATAGTAAGGTTTATCGATCAGATTTAGATCTTAAAAAATGATTTATGTGCAACCGTGAGAAAATCAAATTTTGAGAATTTATTTTTGAAAATGTTTTATTTTACTTCTTCCAATTGTCTAACTAATAAAAGTAGATCTAATCTGAATATTATCAGACCTTCGTTTATCAGGATTTTTTTTTCAGTAACAATTACGATCGATCATTTTTTTAAATCTGAATTATATCCTCAGTTAATAATTTCTAACCATATTTGTATTCTCGAGCTTCGTACATTAACGCGATAGTTCTTGATCTTGATCTTTGTAAGGTGTAACATCTCGCCGTACGTGCGTCACGTACCCTGTCAAGTAACTAATGAATAATAGATGCAGATCAAATGACACATGTAAAACTACCGTTTGCTTCAGGTTTTCCCCTAAAATGAATGATAATAATCATTTATTTGCAATTACATCCATTCCAAATATATTCCTCTGATTTTTCACGATTTTAAACAAATATAATCTCAGTCGAGTTGGATTTAATAAATTTATAAATTTCATGGTCTGAAGTTTGTACATAATGTTTCCTTTAGATTTTAATTTTGTCAGTTTTAATCTAAGTGTGGCAATATAACATTTTAACCCTCAAAACAGAATAAATTTTGTTCAGTTTAAGGGCAAACGTATTAAGCATGTACACGAATCAACCTCAACCGTCAATGTTTATAGACATTTCAAAAATTAAAAAAAAATCCCGCAATTTTAACTATTGAGTATATTGACTCCGGTTTTTAATAGCGTTGTGCATTAAGAATAGGAACCAGTCTTTACTTCCGTTTTGTCATAGCAACCCGTTGCTAGGATCCAGACTCCATTTTGTTTGAGCTCAAACAAAGGCGTTGAAATACTGCTCTCAAAGCTTTCTTGAATTTATATCTTAGAATCAGTTACTATTGTCAAAAGTTAAATATGACAACTTTAATAAAAAGGTATGCTATGTATTTACACTATTTTGTATAAGATCAACAACAAACTAGAATCGCAATCAGAATTGCGATATCATCGGTTTTCGCAATTCAATCACTTTTTTAAGCAACAGAAATTGAAACGTATCATATTAGATCGTTTTAGATTTGGGGCTTTTTTGTGCAAATAAAAATGACAATAATTGGTATATGACCTTGATATATTATGCTTGCTTTTTTCTATGATTTTATTTGTTTTATAAAAATACATAAACAGTGAAATAATGATGAAGATTGAACAAAAAATAAAGTCAGGAGCAGCAAAAAAGAGGAAACATATGGATATACAATTGTTTGATAAGAGGATCAAACTTTGGACTGTGGTCATTTGATCAAATGAAGTCCGATCTTCAAAAACTAAACACCAATGGAAAGATCTCTTCACAGACTAAAACTTTTGTTCATATACTTTCTATAAAATATTTTTAGATTTGGAGCTATTTTATGCCGATAAAAATAACAATAACTTGTATATGACCTTGATCTTTGCATATTATGCTTGATTTTCGTTTCTATGAATTTATCCGTTTTATAAAAATGCATAAAAGTGAAATAATGATGAAGATTGAACAAAAAATAAAGTCAGGAGCAGCAAAAAAGAGGAAACATATGGATATACAATTGTTTGATAAGGGGATCAAACTTTGGACTGTGGTCATTTGGTCAATTGAAGTCTGATCTTCAAAAACTAAACATTAATGGAAAGATCTCTTCAACGACTAAAACTTTTGTTCATATACTCTCTATAAAATATTTTTAGATTTGGAGCTATTTTATGCCGATAAAAATAATAATAATTGGTATATGACCTTGACCTTTGCATATTATGCTTGATTTTTTTCTACGAATTTATTTGTTTTCTGAAAATGCATAAACAGTGAAATAATGATGAAGATTGAACAAAAAATAAAGTCAGGAGCAGCGAAAAAGAGGAAACATATGGATATACAATTGTTTGATAAGAGGATCAAACTTTGGACTGTGGTCATTTGATTAAATGAAGTCCAATCCTCAAAAACTAAATATTAATGGTAAGATCTCTTCACAGACTAAAACTTTTGTTCATATACTTTCTATAAAATATTTTTAGATTTGGAGCTATTTTACCGATAAAAATAATAATAATTGGTATATGACCTTGACCTTTGCATATTATGCTTGATATTTTTTCTATGAATTTATTTGTTTTATAAAAATGCATAAACAGTGTAATAATGATGAAGATTGAATAAAAAATAAAGTCGGGAGCTGCAAATAACCGTAAAAGTCATGCTTTGAAAATGTTGATTTTTCGAAAATATTGGTAAAGTTTGACCGCATACTGTGGACAAACCATGCATTTCTCAAAATCGCCACCCATATATTTTGTGCGTATATGTCTTGCGAATCACATGCAACAAACAAAATTCTCCTATCTCATCTCTGAAAAAAATGGGGACTTTTTTCGTAGACCTACCTTTATTTCATCGTTTTTTCGAGATTCGAACATTCAACCTCCTGTAGCACGAAAGTTTTATATACGCAAATAATTGAAACGTATCATATTTTATTAAGTTTCTGACAAGGAACACAATGCAAAAAACCACATTTGAATCGGACCTCAAATAACAGAGTTATTAGCCCTTAGTCATTTTTACAAAACGCCACCTAGCGGCAAAACTAAGACAAAAATGAAAATTTTCTCAACGTTAGGATCAAATTCAGATTATAGGACAAAACTGGTAAAAAAATCAGAAATGTGATTTTTTTCTATCATGGTGATATGCCGTTCACAAAAAAAGGTTAGAAAAATAATAATAAAAAAAATAAAACAGAAGAAGAACAATAGGTTTTCGCACTGCGAGGTGCGAAAACCTAATAACACCAGAATACTCTGTTTTATTGATAGATCGTAGGATGTAGAATCCTGCGTGACACCCACTACAACATGTAGCGTACATTTAGATTTAATACCATTTTTTTCCTTTTCCACTAACATTTCCACATTGAAACATTTCCGAACAACAACAAAATACTATATTTCCGTATAAAATTAAAGAAAGTTTATCAGATTTAGTGTTTTTTTTAACAAATGATTCATTTGTGATCGGTAAGGAAATCGAATTTTTAGATTCGGTTTTTGATAATGTTTACTATTATTTACTTATTTCCATTGTCTAGGTAATACAAGTTATCTAAAAGCAAATATTATCAGACCTTCGTTTTAAGGATTTTTAAAACTGATTTTTTAATTGTCTTATTGATTTTTATAATATGAATTTCAGTGATATGGGACAACTACAACTGAACTGCCTCATAATTCAAATCACTTTTGTATTATATGTGTCAATTATTTCCTATTCTCGTCATGCTAAGTTGAGACTTGAATTTTGGGAAAAAAATCTGCATGGAGACTTGATGTTGATTTTTTTGTCTTTTTTTTTTTAAATTTATTTTTCTTATGTATGCCAAATTTTTATTCTGTATATTTTTTTGTGATATCAATTGAGTTTTCTGAACTGCTTAAAAATATAATAAGATGAATATTAATAATAATGAAATATATGATTTTACTTTCAGTACAAATGTAGTTAGCACTACAGAAATCATTGAGGCGACTATATCAGCCATCAACAAGAATGGCAGGATATATGAGTTTCTGTCAGAACAGCTTATTAGTCCCAGGGCAGACCTCAGCTTCTGAGGGACATGCAGGTAATGTCATACACCATTGTCAGTCAACTATAATGCAAATCTTTAGTAACTTGTCAGTTTTTCAAAGAAAAACTGGCAAGATATTGTCATCACTCAGGTGTCTTCATGACATTGTTGTTGGTGTCATCTTGAAAACTTTTAAACTTGGCCACTTCTAAACTATTAAACTGTCTGTAATCAATTCATATACTTGTTCACTCACATAACACAAGGGCTACATTCTCACCAGGGCCATAACTCTTGGGTCTATTTTAACCTAATTTATCTCCCATTCAAAAAAAAAAAAACACTAACAGATAAGCATTGACATATTTAAACCCTCTATTTTCTTCTCTATTTTAAGTATCTAAATGTAAGTTGATTAAATCAATTTCCCATAATCATGCTGTTAAAATGTGCCTCAGCAACACTGTACTTCAAATGAATGGAAAATGATGAATGTTGAGTTTCAAAAAGTATTTCAACAATGTGTTGAATTGTTACATAATTTTTCAGTTATAACACTGATTTTGCATTATTAATTTATTATTCCATTATTGTTGTTGTATATATAGCATTTGTTAATACTGGTCTCTGTACATCAAATTGCAGCTGTTCACAAGCTACAGCCTTGACTACCTGATGCTGGCGGGTCAGTCTCAACAGCAGGGGTCAGTGGATGCTGACCGCAGCCTGCACATTAGGGCTCTGAATGAGGAGATGAAGAGAAATGTGATGATGAAGAAACTGGTAAACAGCTGCCAGAGGAGGCTCTGGAATCTGAGAGCATCAGGGGTTGCCATGCCAACAGCTCCCACCGCCTGGGTAAGTAGAATTAGTTCATGTCATGCTTATTTCAATGTAATTTGCAGAGCTTTAATTGTTAGTTGCCCTATTACCAATAATATGTATCAAAACATACAGTCAAAAAGTAATAAACATATTATTCCTCAGGTTTTTAATGATTCTTTTAGATTGGTGATGAAATTCTGACACCATGCAAGAAGACATTTTTTTAGCCATTTTTCATGATTAAACTACAAAAAAGTAAAACAGAGATTGTTGCATATATATAAAATTATTTTATTATTCTTTTAATTAGTTAAGTTAATAATGATGAAAGTTTCGTTTCAGTTTGTTTTGTCAATTTTTATGATTAAATTTTTCAAAGCACACATATTTTTTATGTACTGTTTATTCATGAACATATCTAAATGGTAAATTGAGTGTATGTTATTAGTAAATAGTGTTTAACAATGTTCATTTAAATGAATGATATCTTGTTTAACCCTTTACCTCATATATACTTAGTTTAAAGCATTGGCAAACATAGCAAACCCAGATCAGACAGCTCATTCCAGGAGCTTTCTGATGAGGGTTTGCTCTGTTTGCTCATATGATACTGAGCTCAGCTCAGATTCTGCACAATCTGAACAGCAAGGAAAATCCATTGTTTAATATATGATTTTATTTTAAAGTGTAGTTAATAAATGTTCATCAAATCATAATTAAATTTGTACATGAATATTCATGAGGTGAAGGGTTGAGTAGAGTATTCCTTTTTGTCTACCTATTGCAGGGTTTTCCTTAAGAGTTTACTGCCTCAAATCCTTTCCTGGCCATCTCAAGTTTGCCAGATTGTAAAAAAAAAAAATGTGAATAATTCAAAGAAAAAAAAATCACAAGGAAATGTAGAACCTCTAGACCCCCTGCCTCCTACAATTTAGAATTAACCTTCTACTCTGATTCTTTAAGAAAACCCTGCTGTTGTGTTGTCTCAGTGCAAGATTGTTCACCTATATGAAAAACACATAAAGATGAATAATATTTTGGCCTTTGTTCAAAACCTCTTATATTTAAACCTTTCTTAAACTCTTAAACAATATAAATGATATACTCACACTAGTATGTAATGTGAATGCTGGCTAATACTCTCGTGCAAAACGGGCGTAGCTATTGGTATGTCAGTATGCACATGTGTAAGTTTTGGTATTTTTTTTTTATATATTACCAAGAATTGTCCTGATTAAAATGACAATAAAATATACATTTTCATAAAAAAAATTAAAATCCATTCAAGTGTTTCTGCCTAACATCAAAACTCAATTAGCTACGCCCCTGCAAAAAAAAACATATCTATTGAAACTTTGTCATTCCCTGTACTAACCCTGTCCCCCAACCTCCCCTGTGTAGATATTCCAAGATTTCCCTGACATGCTAGAAAGCAGGAAGACAGAGGTTCAGCCTCTCACAGTGCTCTGTGATCATATTCTGATCAGATATGATCTGAGCTATGGTGAGTCCCCTGCCCCAATTTTTTTTTTTTTTTTTTTTTCATCCTGATGACACAATTATAACACCTGTTATATTTATTAAATGTTTGTGTTGTATTGAATGTGAATATAATATTGTACTGTTTTTATTCTTATTTTTTTTTATTTATATTCTATATTTTATGTCATCTATCCCTTTGCTATTCTTGCTAATTTATAGTTATTGCATGTTGTGTGTCACCATCTCATACATGTGATTGTCAAAGTGTTTCGTTAAGTTCTTAATATAGTTGCTAATATACCTATATAACATTTTACTCCTCATTTCTACAATTCAACATCATTGTTACAGACAAGTTTATCGACTCTGTGTACAAGTCTACCATCCGTGAGGATCTGTTCAGTGGACCAGTCAAGGTCACAGTTCCTGCACAGCTTCCTACACAGTCCAGTCCCAGACTTGTGATACCAGAGATTCAGGTAGCTTGTCAGCCTACACCATGCAGCACCAGTGTGGTACCCAGCACAAGTCCTTCCAACACCCAGACTGACACAGCGTCTGAATCTGCAAGCAGGGAACCAGATAAAGACAAAAGTCAGACCCCTCCATCTTCTGATGACAGCCAATTAGAGTTCAGCTTTCCTGACCTTGACCTCTCTTCTGACTTCCTCAAGGACCTGCCTGTTGTTTCCTGGGACACAGCCTTGAACCTTGGTTGCCAGGAGACAGAGGCAACAGTGCCCAGCCCAACAGGTCTGCCTTGTGCCCCAAATTCTGCACCCACAGTGATTCCAGCCCCACCGTCCCCAGCAGACTTGCCAGAGACCCAGTCTGGGACATCCACACAAGAGGCTGGTGAATCCTGCAGGAGCAATGTCCCACAACCCACATGTGTATCAGGGACCTTCCACCTCAGACCAGGGAGTGAAAGAGGGCTCTTCCTACATCAGGTCCTCCAAGATGGTGTGCCCTACTGCCCCTGTGAAGAAAGGTACCTAATTTGAGAATGTGTCTGTTTATTGGGTTTAAGGTGTTGTCAAAAGTATTTAATACCACAAGTCAATATCACATTTTCTTTTTGACACATTGAGTCATTGTAAACCAGTACCATGGTTTGCACAGGTCTTGAAAAACCTTGAATTTGATGTCTGTCTTGAAAATCCCTTGAAAAAAATTAACTGAAAGGTCCTGAAAAACCCTTGAATTTAAATAATAATATTGATCATAAAAAAGTGTTCATCAAGTTGTTCAAAAATTGAGGTTCATCCTTTAAAATTTAAAGCAGAAGTTGCCGTTTATGCATGTCTTTAATTTTGAATTTTAAAGCTATAAAATAAACCTGAAAAACCCTTAAATTTTGCAACAGAAAATTTGTATGAACCATGAGTACTGTTTGAAAGACTTTTGCATACTTGGCATAGCAGCAAAACAAATATCTTTTTCAGATGCAAGTTTATCCATTGTTTAGAAAATGCTACATAAAAAATAAGTTGAATAATAATTATAATATATATAGGTATTGCTTTTATTATTTGATGATTTAATTTCCTGCTTGCAGTAATAAGATCATTTAACATTGCATGTTCCAGGTACTCCTGCCCCAAGACAGGAGCCCAGCTTCCCCCTGGTGGGTAGTGACAAGCCCCATGTCTATCAGAAAAAGCCAAGGAAGGCTCACACAGATGAGGGCATGTTTGATGACTTGGAGCCTGGGCTGGCCAGGGACCTGGTCCTTAAAAGAGAGAAAATTCTGGCTGAGGTGGAGGCTAAGAGGTGCAGGACAAAGATATGGAGTGCAGAAGTGGTAAGTTGTTTAAAAAAAAAATTACTATGCCTACATACAGCTAAAGGTTTTCTCCAAGTAACATATCAAGTAATTTTTGAAATCTTGATTTAAATGAATACAGCAGGATAAATGTAACTGAGTTAGCTAGACCTGCCTTTAATAGCTGGCATCTGTCATATATGACATTCAAAATAAAGGTCATTCTTATACCAATGCTTCACAGAAGTGGAAACTGTAATGGAATCGGGCTTGTTGCGTCTCATCATTTCCTGTCATGTCCCAATTCTACACTCTCATTACATGAAAACAAGCTGGGCTGTGGGGGTATTAATCACCTTTAGTGATAGCCCTAGTTAATGTCTCAGTTTTGCTGCCATCTGTGACTTACTCAGATAGAAAATGTTTTGATTTCCTCAAATGAATTATTCCAGAGAAAGTTTGTGGAAAAGTACTTACAGTGGCATCATTATGGATAAAACTCTGGTCATATTAGATTATGACAAGTTTGACTGTACATGTATTATATTCCCAATTTTATCTTAGAACAAGAGGGAATTTCACAAGGCAGCTTCAGTTAATGTTTTACCCATTTTTAAGTATCATTAAAAAAGAAGTATTTTTTCATCTTTAATAATTCTGATAAAAAGGTCTGCATTTGTAGATATTTTTCCTTCAAATCATACTTAAGAATTTAATGTTTCAAAAATAAAGGACCTGTAAACATCCACCAAAGTTAAAATATATCTAAATTTGTTTCCTTGGTAATTATTTCAGCCTTTATATGTATCAGACATTTTTCTTCCACTCCAGGCTGCTGCAGGCTACAAGGAGGCCCAAAACAAATACAACAGGGATATGGAGCTGAAGAGGAGGGCCATGAACTCCTCCAAGTACATCCGTCTGGCCACCAAGTGTAGCATGCTGGTTCCCCCAGTGGCCCCACCCTCCCTTGTCTGCCCCACCCAGACAGCCAGCTCTCGGTACAATGGAGAGAGAGGGCTCAAGAGGAAAGCAGTGAGGAAACACTGCCCCAGGCAGCCAAGTTGGCCAGGCTGAACCCTCCTGCAGTCCCTAGCCACCAGACAGGGAGGTCAGCAGGGGTCAGAAATGCAGCCAAACCCACCTCTAGTGCTCGGTCCATAGAGGCGCCCAGAATTGTCCTGAAGATCTCCAGGTGCAGGCAAGAGGGCTGGACCTCAGGCCAAGGTATACTGTAATACAGACATGTACAGTTATACAAAGTATCATAGAATATTTATTACTCTCACAATATTGAAATCTTATATATTGAATGCAGTATGAAATCCACAATGATATTTCACTTAGTATTGCACAGTACATGATGTCATTTTTTAAATTATTGAAAAGATACCGTATAAGTCCTTTGTTTTGTTGTTTGTGAACAGAGATGTGAAAACCTAATGTACCTCCGTGGTGTGAATTTTCTGCTATGTATGCAATTTTTGAAAAATCCACCAATATATTGGTGAATTAAGAAATTTACTTGAATCCCACCCCTGCATAATCCCTTGGGATATACAGGAATCACCGTGTCCATCCGTCTGCCTGTGCATCCATCCGCCTGTCTGTACATTAAGTTCTGTCAGAATAATGCGCATTATAATGTTTGGATGTAATCTAATCATAAAGTCTGTAGGCCTAAGTGATTATTTACAAAGCATCTGACCACAACTTCATGCATTATTCTGCAATATGGCACAAAAAAACCCACTCTATTTCTGTTCAAACATGTTTACTGGACTGCAAAGTTTTAATGATTCAAATTTGGATATAGCATATATTTTTGATTGTATTTAAAATTGAACTTTGTCTTAGCCAGTAATTTGCAACTTCTTGAAAATAAAAGCTTATAACTGACTGATATATTGCTTTTCAGGGCATTGTTGAAATGTGTGCTTAAAGTTAAATGATTATTTTGTTTCCTTTGCAGTGATCAAGTTTTAAATGGGAAGAAGACTTGGATTAGGATAGGAGATTTACACCTTCTATTTTTGTTTTTGAAAATCCATTATATTTTCTTTCATTTTGATAAATCATATTTCATATATATATATTTTTTTTTTTTTATTATGTATTATTATAATTTATATCACTTTTATAAAAATAATTGTCCAAATCAGGACATTTAATTATAAATTTAAACTCAGGAGATGTCATGTTTTTCTTGATTCCCACAACATTTCTTCACTTTCAAGGTAATATTTTCCCCAAATCAAGCAATTCTTAAAAAGTTCAAGATTATTATACGGTAATTTGGTTTTTTAAGCTCACTCCCTTTCTTCATATATTGTATATTGCCTATCAAGGTTAGTTCTAGGGCCCATGTTCTTAAAAATGAACTGTTATTTAAGAACAATTTTCATGCTCAAAATCAAGATATGACATTGAAAATTAAAATTGATTTGAGAATGAGATGTGAGTTTTAGCCTTAGATATAAGTCTTTTTCAATAACTTTGGTTCAGGGGCTGTATTCATAAGGCAACTTAAGGTTTGATCCCCATAATTGCCTTATTGCACTTCTTGGAACTGGATGGTTATATTTCTATGAAACTTTGTTACTTTGAAGACATCAAAAAATAAAAATTATTTTTCGCTGAGTTTTTCAAAGTTTTATTACATGTGCTGGGGGAGATAATCTATATTAAAGTTTACACTGTAGTCTATGGGAAATATACAGTTTCTTTGAATATGAAAAACTGAAAAAAAAAAAAAAAATGGTAGAAAGATGCATTATATGATTCTGTTTCAAATTTCATAAAAAAATCCTAACTAAGTGGAGAAAGTTACTTTCTTTAGTTTTCATGGGAGATAACTCATGACTACAAAATTATCAAGGGGAAGTAATAAAAGAATTGTCACATGTAACATATCAATTTTCCCCATAAGATTTCCATTGTTTGACATTTTAAAAGCTTTTATTGTGAGGTTATATGTATGGAATTGATGGTTATTATGGGTGTATACCTCAAGTTTATTATTTAATATGAATTTGGATAAAAATATTTATAATGGTAAGCATTTGTTTTCCACTGATGATCAGTAAACTTGCAGAACATTCCAAAGTTAATTATAGCAGAAAATACACACTTAACGAATATTGTGTTTACTCCTATTTCAAACTTATAGGAAATATATTTATTTCCAAAATAAATGCCCAATTAAAAATGTAAATGTGTATTTGGCTCAATCTGTCATCTGCTTAAATGATTTTGATGCATAATTCAAATTATGTGAAACCAATTTTCAGAGACAATTGTTGAAAATCGAATATTAGTCATTTAATTCTGACACAACACTTAAGTCAAGGAGTACTTTTAAGTTAAGTTAACATACTATTCTTATTTTTTACAAACATTAAAGATATACCTTTAAAGGCACACGTGCGCAATGCAGTATTTTCTATATAGACAAAGAAGGAAAATTAAAACTAGCCATGATAATTTTCTAAAACATTGCATGATTTTAGAAAATTACACTAGAAACAAATTTATGGGGGAAAAAATTGGGGGTCATCGCTCTAATTTTTAGTTATCTGCCCCTGAAAGTGAGTTTTATCTTTTGCTCTTTCAGTAAATTTATAGAGCAGATAACTCAAAATTAAGGTCTAGCGACACTTCATTTTATTTCAGCTCGATGTTTGGTATTGTATTCTCTGCCTCCGTGTAAAATTTTTAGAAATTCTATGCAACAGGTTTTATATTATAGTCGCATACGCAAATATATAGAAATTATCTTCCCTTGAAATGACATAAAAGAGCAAAAGATTCACTTTCAGGGGCAGGTAACTCAAAAATTGGAACGGTGACCCCCAATTTTTTCAGATATTTTGTTTTAGTGTAATTTTCTATAATCATGCAAAGTTTTAGAAAATTCTCTTTGTTAGTTATAATTTTCCTTCTTTGACTATAAAGAAAATAACTGCATTGTGCACGTAATGCCTTTGAATAAGTCTTAATGCGACATCAAAAGTAAAGTGTCGATCTGGTGTACCTGAGTTAAACATGTCAACATGAAATAGATATACATGTATAGTGCATCACACGGTAGACAAGTGGCATGATACTACACCTAGTCACAATGTTCACCAGTCCTTGAAGTAGAACTACCCTTACATACCAAGCGCCAATTAATATATCTATCCCAGTATAATTTAAAGAATTTAGCATGTCGCGGCCATGATAAAAACACGACTACCGTTAGCAGCAGTTTGCATTTTATAGTCGCCAACTGCTTGTATGAGCGGGGGCTTGGTAAAATCTCTGATTTAATATCACTCAACCTCTCGCCGCTGTGGGTTCGAACCTCGGAAAGGTCACTCCGATTTTTTTTTTTCAGATGAAGAAGCCTTACAGCTGCCTTGCTGTAAGTCGGTGGTTCTATCTGGCACCTTCCTCAAAGTTTAACTAGTTGAACCTCAAATTAGTTGCAACAAATCAACAATAACAATGACATTATCCAGTGTGACATATTCTTAGAATGACCAGGGCCCACATTTATAAATCTACTGAGCCCATATTTTAGACTCGGGATTCTGAAATGTGAAAAAGTCTTATTCATCTTTTTAGTATAAATTATTATACAAACCCAATTAATATAAAAAACATAGTAAGTTCCTTTATAATAGCAGAAATACAATTATTACTAATTAAAGAAATATTTAGAGATTAAGAAAAACGTCAATTTGAAAATTTGGACTTCTAGAATCTGAGCCTAAAATATAGACTCAAGAGATTGGTGAATAAAGCTATGCTTGTGACAGAACGATATTATCTGATTTTTCCCTCTGCAATAGAGCATACAATCATAGTTTGCTTTATGATCTTTCCAAACAAAATGAGTGACAGATGACGTCGAAAGACGAAATTTCGCTATTGAGCCAATCCTAATGGGATCACTAGAATGTTTCATGTAAGAACTTGTAGTAAATCTGAGGCTGCCCATACACGTGCCTTTAGATAAAAGTTCCTATAAATGACAAATATTCAGTCACAGCAACGCTACTCCTGTTTTTTTTTATGTAATATATACTTAAAACAAGATGTTATGTACAGATTAGCAAATGGCATTTTCCTCTCGTCCAATCGGGTGCTAGCATTTGTTCATAGTCACCGTGGACTAAAAAGCGTAGTCCAACGCTTTATCACTAAATGTGGACTATGCAACCACGTAACTCACACTTTTGTGAGGTTTTGTCGCTATTGGAAGGAAAATGTCATGTGCTAAGTAGCTAACTATGAAGTAACCTATACTTATTGAATATAAATACTCCCCCCCCCCCCCCAAAAAAAAATTTTTTTTTTAAAAATATCGTGTACACCTCATTGAGCAACTGTGAAATATTCACTCTGGTGCGAACTGGCTCGAATTCCACCAACAGTACTTAGCGCTAAGTTTACTTAAAATCTTAAACTAGGTAGAAACACTTTCCACCATTACTAATTTATGAAATATTCAAGTACATGACAAAACTGAAATGAATTATTATGTAAATAACGAACAATAATTATCAAGAGATTGTGTGGGTATTTTATTAGAGAAACAAGATTAATGAAATTCGCCCGAAGTATTCAAGTTTTACTTGCGCTAAGAATTGTTGTTGGAATTCGACCCTGGTAATATGTATGGTTGCTTAATGGGTTTAACGTACCACCGACAGTACTTCAGTCATTTAGAGATGGTGTCTACTTGAGACAGATATAGTGCTACCACACTGCAGTATCACGCCGCAGACACGTGGCATGCTACCACACCCAGTCACATTATCCTGACACCGGGTCAACCAGTCCGGAACTACCCTGTATAAATGATGAGCAGGAAGCTACCACTCCAGTACCATTTTGAACAACTTTATCCCAAGACCACCTGCTCCCGAGGCGAATGCTTAACCCCTCTGCCACCGAGGACGGTGCTTGATGTATGATTTGCAATATCAAGTTTAAGTTCAATAATTTATTGACAAAAACGAATACAGTCTATTGTCAAACAGTAAAAGTAATAAGTAAGTAAGGCACACAATGACTATATATTAATTCATTTACTCTCTCTCTCTCTCTCTCTCTCTCTCTCTCAATGACATGGTAAGCAATAGTTATTGCATGATTACGGTTCAAAAGCCCTGACAGGGTATTGATTGTCCCCCGTGTGCCTTATATTCCTTTGCAAACATTACTGGTATCACCTTGGAACGGTTGACCGAAATTATTGTTTGTCACAAAATCTTGTTTCCCAATCAACACAAGAGAAAGACGTTTCCAAAATTCAAACAATGATTATGTATACATCGAGCAACCGAGAGGAACTGTTAGCTATGGCACAAAATGATAATGAGAAAAAATCACATTCAGATTGATGGTAAAAACAAAGATATGGCTTAAAATTTTGCTGAAGACATAATAGTTAAAACAACAACAACAACAACAAAAACTATTCTTGAATATCAGAAAACCTTTGATCAAATTAGCCATAATACGTACGACGCATTCTGTATCGTACATTTAGCGTCAGTCAATAAATCAGTTGGACAATAATTTTGTGATTCTATATTTCCCATCATGGATTTCACAGGAACCCTCTTTAAACCGGAATTATCTCAAAACCAGACTATTTTAACGATGCGGACAAAGTCTGGTTAAAGATATTTTACTATACATTTGTAGCTCGACATGCGTATCAGATACATCAAACTAAATCATCATGCACCCTGTTCTAAAAAAAATCATTTACTTAGTTTAAGGTAAAGTCCTTGTAATTGTTCCGCTCTGCCTTGGACCACTTAACATCTACCAAGATAAACAAGGTACTCTTTTTTATGAAACTTTAGGAAACCTTGGTCACCTCCGTGAAAGGCCATGAGGTCCGAATTGTAGCGGAACCATTACAGGTATCTTACCTTAAATTTGAGTACGAGATCTGTGGAAATTGACAACATGTATATAAGTATTTTATACTTTTGTCAAAATCCAAATGATTTGCTATGATGCATTCTTTTGCAATAAAATGGGTTTTTTTTAACTAATATCTTCGATAACTTATGACCCGGTCCAGAGGAGTCGTTTAAATTATCAGGTTTAAATGATTTGCTATTTGAAAATATCAAAGGTGCATTATAAAGTGTGACCTTTTGAATATAAAAAAAAATTTAATTAAAAAAAAATAAAAGATCAACACTGTTGATTCTAAAAATACATAAACAGTACCATTTAACATAAAGTTGTTTGTGTCAATCTAAATATAAAATCATACGTGCTTATTCTGATACTGAGTGTTATTTTGCACTAGTCTGAGCTTCGAGAACGAAGTAGTCATGACCCACGGTCTCTGGATTGTTATTGTCTGGCCCGGGAACCGGGGTTGTGTCTAACGTTTTGTCGCTGTTGGCCTCCAGGACAAAGTAGTCATGCGGATCTTCTGCCGGCATTGTGTCCTGGGGTGGAGTATCGAACTTGGACTGGACAGCGGGGTCGCGTTGCCCATCCAGCTGAAGAGCGGAATAATTCTGGATCTGATTTCCCTCGGGTATAAATGGCTGGTATGTATGACCTTGAGAGATGTTTACGGGCCCCGTATGTAGGCGGTTGTATCCCGAACTTTCTGCTCTCTCCAAGACTGGCTGGTTCCTGGCTGTATCGTATGACCGACCATCACCTTCACAGGTCAGCTCGTTATAAATGTCAGGCTCGTTGTACATATTCGACTGCCTGTTATCTTGGGTATCGGTCATGTCAACCGTTATAGAGCTGGGTACAACTTCCTCGTCTCTCGCCTGTGGATGAACATATGTTCTGATTCTACGTGTTGTATATTTCTTTAAGTAAAACAGTTATCTACCAACTGTTAGATGTCTCTTTTTTGTAAATTGAAGTTAAACCAACAACAGTACGATACGATACACATCGATTCGGTGCGATGGAAAGTTTATTGGCTTTTATAAGACAAAAATGTCCTATGAGAAATCCTATATATTCACGTTTATTGAAAGATCACATATATATTTCTCGTATTAGAGGAGGAGTACGTATGACAAAAGGCAAGTCATCGTATCTAACATTATATTATTTAAAGATCAGATACCGATTAATTTATCTTTTTATTAAGGACTAAAAGTTAATTAAGAAAAGATAATCCTTACTTCGTTGAGTGTCATCCTCGATACCGATTTATCTCCCTTTGTTTCTTTTGGTCTCTTGGCTGCATTCAGCAAACTGGTTGCTTTCCTGCATGAAGTAATGTATGTTTATGTTATAATTATATGTCGTTTATTACTCTACAGTCAGTTGTGAAGTAAATTAGATAAACACATATATGTTTGTAAAGCATGAACAGCACAGAATAAGTTTGTGTGTATCCGCATGAAAATCATGTTTACCTTTTCAAGGAAGTATGAGTGTATGTAAGACTGCATAAAATCATTAAATAGGATCGGTTTTCGATTGACTGAAAAGCATATACATGTATATACATGTACCAGATTCAATGTTATCCATCTTTTTCATAACAAGAGGGCCATGATGGCCCTATATCGCTCACCTACTACTGTTCTAAAGGAGCAATCTTGGTACAGGGTTACCCATAGAACATCTGTGCCAAAACATTTAAAAATCTGGCCAGTAGTTTTGGAGCAGAAGTCTTTAAAAGTTTTCACTATAGGCATTAAAGGCAAATAAGCCTCTCCCCTGGCTGCCATGTTTCTTTACGGGTCGAAATAATTTTAGAATTCTTGGTAGAGGGTTACCGAAAGAACATCTGTACTAAAACATTTTGAAATCTGGCCAGCAGTTTTAAAGAGGATGATCTTTAACATTTTCATTTTTTTTCTTTCCGTTGCCATGGCA
>CM037787.1:54580073-54630073 GCA_021229015.1 Solen grandis | reverse complement strand
ACCAGAGATCTACATGGATTAAGTTTATTTTAGCAACTTTTGTGGATGTTCACCCAAGGATCATCCCTGTCACGTTTAATCAAATTTTGTCTAGCGGTTTCAGAGGAGATGTCGTTTAAAGCTTTCATTATGTACATTTAAGGCAAATTAGCCCCGCCCCTGGCGGCCATGTTTTTTTACGGATCGGAATGATATTAGCAATCTTGGTAAAGGGTTACCAAAGGAACATCTGTACCAAAACATTTTGAAATCTAACGAGTAGTTTTGAAGGAAATAATTTTTAAAATTTTGTCATTTTTTTTTCTTTCCGTTGCCATGGTAACCAGAGTTCTACATGGATCAAGTTTATTTTACCAACTCTTGTGAAGGTTCATCCAAGGATCATCCCTGCCAAGTTTAATCAAATTCTGTCTATCGATTTCAGAGGAGATGTCGTTTAAGCAAATTGTTGACAATGGACGACAGACGGCGACGTACAGAGGGTGATCACAATAGCTCACCTACATCTCATATGAGCTAAAAATGGAAGACATTTTGTTAAAATAATTATGTTACTGATGATATCTTTGCAATCTGATTAGATTTTCACTTCTCGCTTAAAGTGCATCATTGTATTCCGAGGTAGATTAGATTGTGACCAATCAAACGCAGACACATTGGGTATTTCCCATTACAGGTGCACAAAGCGAGCAATGCGAGGATGTTTGTCGTATGTCGTAGAACCAGAAGTAATTACCTCAATTTTCATCTCCAACTTGGTGAAGCATAACTTGCATATCTTTTTATGTATGTAGCATAAGTGAGTGTAGTGTAGGTAATTGTTGATGAATAAAGAAAAGTTACCATATATACGTTAGCAAAGGCGAGCATTAGGATGCATATATATTATTAGTTATACAGTTTCTTGACAGGGTACATTACTATTCCGTGCTGAGGAACTTGTTAATTGGTAACCTTGTATACGTTCTGAATTAACTGCACCTGTGATCAACCTTTGTGCGCATGCGTGTAGAGGTTTCCATAATGAAGTAGGTTAATGTTTGTTATCGAGGGTTTAACAAATTAATATGACCCGAGCTTGAGCGGTTATTTTTTTTAAACCCTCGAAAACAAATATTAACCTATACAAACCGATCATTTTTAAAAAAAAAAAAAGACTGCAATTCCATTGGTCAAAATATAATTTCATAAATTAACATTTCTTAATACTTGAAATATATAAATAATGAATAATTGCATAAACCTATGAAATGATTTTGAGATCAAAGTTGCATCATAATATAAATACAGTGGGTGGGGTACCGGGTCGTCACACTCCCATTATGTGTAGCAAGAGAGTTTTGTTGGTGAATACACAATAAACGCCTCCCTTTATATATGTAAGCTATAAATAGTAGTTAAGGTCTTCCCATCCTAAAAGCGATCTATTCCATCAAAGCCATGCGTATAACTTAACAATACACATGTATATAAGCTTTTAAAGTGTCAAACAATGGTAATGTTTTGGGCAAATTGAAATGTTATGACAAGTGACAGAAGTTCTTTTATGACCTCCCCTTGATTATTTTGTTGCCATGAGTTATTTCCCCTGAAAACGAAAAAAGTGATTTTCTCCATTTTCCTATGGTAAAGTTTAGATTTTTTTCACGAACGTTGATACAAAATCATAAATGCATCTTTCTACCATGAGTTTTTCTCATAAATCAAATTTAATTTTCATATTCACAAAGAATACATATTTTCCATAGGCTTCAATGTTAACTTATATGCGGATTATCTCCCCCAAATTAAATAAAAATTGAAAAAAAAAGCTCTTGGTGAAATATTTTTATTTTTGAATGTCTTCAAATTGACAAAGTTTCATAGAAATGTAACCATCCAGTGGCAAGATGTGGAATATGGCTATTAGGATGGGAAGACATAACTCACCGAAAAATTCTGCAGAGAAGTTTGGCATTTTGTTAGTCTGTATGTGGCACTCTCGTAATGTTTCGCATTTCATTAACGCATGGCCGCAGTGTTTGAAAATAAAATCGCTCAAGGCACTTGAAACCTGAAATAGCTTTAATATTAATTCAAGGGTTTCAGCAAGGTTGACCTCCATAGAGGCAAAGGTCAACATGACGCAAAATACTAAGTCAGCTACATCGCTCTTTGTTTCATTAAACCTCGCCGACATTCTTTCTGTGCCTTAAACGCTTTGATTTCTTTCAAAATGATCTGGAATGAGTGTCATGACCCTGATTCCATTCTTAAGTCGTATACCTAAATTGGTCATGACCTTACTTCAGTATTAGTGAACCTAATACATGTATATATATTATAATTGCATGAATATGCTACTGAGCGTTGAGTGATACAGTTAAATCGGCTGTGGTAATTATGCAAATCAACAATGCCTATTATTTTTTTTGTTTTTTATTTCCAGGTACATAAGACTATGGCACCGCCGACAGTCTAACAAGACAAACTGTACTTACGTGTGCGTTGCCGGGCAACATATGCAAACCAAGGTTAAGGTCACTAGGCCTAGGATAAGCCCTAGCAGAAAGAAGAGAAGGGCTGTACCTGCGGATGTAGAGTCTTTTCGCATAGCCGAGACTGAAATTATAAAAGAAGAGGTTGAACAGATTACTAGAGAGAAAATAAATGTTTAAATGAAGTTTGTTGTCAGTTTAAACCGCACACTGACTGTAAAGTCATATTTTCCTTTTCGTACACCAAAATCCTTTGAGTAATAAAAATGTACATATACATTCATATTCATGGATTCACATTCCTAACAAGAGCTGTCTTACGGCACTTTTCTTCACTCCACTTTTCTGAGTGCCGAATAGTACAATACTGAGTGTTATTTTTTCAATGTTAACATAAAAAACATGTGACATAGAGTTTTGAGCCCGAATACCAGTGGGAAAGTTTCAGTCTCATAGCTTAAGTATTTACTGAGATTAGAATTTGCATTGAAAACATTAACCTAAAATAGTCCATGTTTCAAGAGAATCAGACATGTTTTTTTTTAAGTGAATAGCAGTTGAAAATAGCATTAACTGTGCAAAAACATGTCATTTTAAAATCTTTTTCTCTTCGAAAGTGATGAAGTACTCCATCCTTGAAATGAATATGTTTGACTGACTGACTGACTGACTGACTGACTGACTTATTTAGTTATTTATGAATTTATTTATTTATTTATTTATTTATTTATTTATTTATTTTTGAGAAACTTATCTTCATCAACACAGAATGGTTGAAAAGGATCTGTGCTAAAATAAAATTAAGGTTTACTTGCCCTTTTGAAATGGGTTTACCTTCTGATAGTGAAAAAGTATTCCAGATTTGAAATTTCATGGTTATGGAGAAATGGACCTGAACGAAAACCTTAACCAACACCGAGGCCGACAAAAGGGTCATGGCAATGGCTCCCCTTTTTACTTCAAAGAAAGGAATTAAAATGACCGTCTTAATGATTTGGTACGTTAATGATGAACTGTAATACAATGCACAGAAGAATAAAAAACTGACATCCATTCCCTGTTCAAATACATACCTTTTTTCCCCTTTAATTTAGGTTTACCTTGCAATCACAACAGACAGAGATATTGACAGATCCCAAAAATGGCTCCTTATGCGTATGCATAGCCACTAAATCAAGTTGGCAATTAACGCCCGAATGTTCGATAAAAATACATCACATGTGTTTCTGATATAAGTAAAATGTATTTTTCCCTAAATGTGCAACTGAATTGGGATCGGACCACAAGCAAAAAAAGTTACGACCTTTCTCATTTAAAATGAATTTAAATGTTTACAAAGGCTTGTGTTGCAATTTTGAAATAGGTTGTATAAACATTTTGGGTGCACGCAATTATGCTGAAATGTTGTTCAGCAAATATTGTTCTCCACTGAGCTCTATCCATATAGGCATTTAGGTTATTCGACAATATTGTGAAATAGCACATACAAACCTTAATCACTTTTTATTACATACATTTCCTTAGAGAAATCAGTATTTATATATAAATATATTTTCTAAAACTAAAAGTTCTTAGAAAGCCATGTGCTTTTCTCCTGTGTGTATTCTCCAGTCTTTTCACCAAAAGCTTATATTTAAGCTCATTATTCTTACCATTGTCTTTCGTTGCACCCGTACTGTTCTCCACACTGTCACATTCGCATTTATTTCCTGGAAAATAATGAATTACATTTGAACATTTTTTTCAATACAGTGAAAAATTAGGTATGTCGCTGGGTGCACGAAATTTACTCAGTTTTCTATGACTTTTCTCTAAGGAAAATTGGGGAAAATGCTGAAAAAAAAATATAAATACATACACGGATCATAAAATCATTGAAATAACATGATTAAATATTTGAAATCCTATTTTGCATAGCTTCGTAGGCCTATTCACTAAATTAATATATAACATTTCTAATGGAAGAAGAAATAACTGACGGATGTCTTTTTATCCCTTTTTTTTCATGAAACATACAGCTATATATTGTACATTCGCAATATCATTTCAATAGAAGAAAACACAACGCTGATCTTTAATTTGACACCGCACAGATAAACAAACAAAGAATTAGTACCTTTTTACCACCTGATCAAATTTCCACTTTGCCAACTCTCTTTTTGGTACCGAAATAAAGAAAGTTGGCAAAGTTGGAGTTCCTAATGAATGATGTGCGCATGTGCACGCTTACATGAGTGTGGGTTAGGGATGGGTTTTGCGTTGGGTAATTGTCTTAACTATTAGCAACTAAAAGACATTTTAAAGCTTCTTCTGGACTTGCAAAAAAATAATTCCTCAGAACACCGGTGATTCACTTGAAACTATTTCGAAATCAAGAGAAAGAGGCCCAGAGGCACATGCATGATTTGACTGTTTCTACGGTTGCTCACTACTTTAAAATGCAAGCATTTGATCTTTGTGAGTCCAGTAGGAAGTACCTTCACTTTTTAAGCAGAGAAATGTAAGCCCCACCTTTCCAGTACATGGCTAGGTCACTGTTTACAAACAGTTCATAAACAAAACCATTTGTTCTTTTGTATGAACCAAGCGAACTATCCCAGTGTACTTACTGGATAGCCGGTAACTTTATTTGAATACATCAGTTTTATTACATACATTTCCTTCGAGGTGACTTACTTTTCTCACATACTTTAATATAAACCAACCATAAAGAGGATATTAGTTTGGTGTGTGTGTGTGACAATTTTACGCTTCACGGGTAGTCATAGAAACCAGTATTTAAATAAATATTTTTCATAGACCAAAAGTGAAAGAAAATTTGATCTTGCAAAAAAACAACAAAAAAAACAACAACAACAACAACACACACACAAAAAAAAGAAAAGGCTTTATAATATAAAGTTATTTATTATTTTCCCCTGTATTCTTTTTGGGGTGTAGAGGTACTTCTCCTGTTCCTTTACCATTGAAGATTTAAGTCAGATTCTTACCATTGCTATTGTTCGTTGCATTTTTGCAGACCTTCTCGACACACCCTTTGCTTTTTTTTTCTGGAAAATGATGAATTACATATTAACATTTTTAGCTGAATAAAATTCATAGTTTCAATACAGTGAATAAAAAATGTTACTTGATAGCATATGTCATAACTAATGCAAATGCACTTGACTTGCAATTAAATTGTTCGTTTGAATCCATATGAACTCATGCACATGCATGCATAATGAGTGTCTATCAATCTTTTGCCAAAGTAGTTATAGGAAGAAGAGACGCCAAGGGGGTATAGATGACATGCTCGCATTTTAAATCTCGTTTTTGATTTCAGGAGTTGTTCTTCGACTAAAACACTTTGAGGTATAAAGTTTACATCAAGGTCTGTTTCCTTGGTAACGGATTCATGAGAGGGTATCAAAATCTGTTGTCTTAAGCTCCCCCCCCCTAATACCAACAGTTCTTTCCCAGGCCATGGAACAGGCAAAACATTGACAGGTACTATGTGTGTGTGTGGGGGGGGGATACCTTTATGTTTGTCCCTTTTAGCACGACGGGGATACACGATATGTCCCGTTAACCTACCGGATGCCCTACTTGCTATCTCGAGGCATTCAGACGCCTCTTGCAATCCTAAAATAGATAAATATGAACATATTAAAGTAAAGCTTAAAGAAACTGCTTTGGAATTAATTACAATCTGAAAAGGCATAAAAAAACACGTTTTATTTACTTGAAAAGTTTTATAGGCTAAAGGTTTACAATGCAGACACTGACTTTGTAGACGGATCAAGTTTTTGTTATTTTATTCAACGTGTCTGCACAAACGAGTTAATTAATTGCTACATTGATTATCCGCGTGTCTGTAGCCAATGGTTGAAATCAGCCGCGGATACGGTTTTTTTTGTGGTTTTTTTTTTGGGGGGGGGGGGGTGTAAATTTGAAATTCGCAAAAAATTACCACCGTTAGTTATTGCTTATCATTACAACTTGATAAAAACGTGAATTTTTTATTAGAAAATTACCAGGATCGAAATCCACCAACAAAACTTAGGTAGGACAAATAAACTTAAATTCTTAAATCAGGTAGAAATGTACTCCATACGATTTTTTTAAGTACGTGACTTAGCTGACACCATCATTACTTTAATAAAACAAAATAATGATAAAGAAATAAAATATTTATATTGTTTAATCTTAATATTTTAACATGATTTCTGTGACCACGATAGAAAAAACAAAAGGGCCATGATGGCCCTGAATCGCTCACCTGAGAAACATTGCCTCCATTGCCTATTTCAATATCATGAGTCATACTGAATATATAAACTATGCAGAAGTACAACAAGATCATCTAAATTCCACACAAAAACTGTACCTTCCATCCAAATTTTGAGGTCATAGCTATAACAATTCTATATAAAATCAAGTGAATCCTGGCCCCGTATTCTTGAAAATACTTAAGTACGGTTTTAGTCTCAAATTTTAGTATCATCCTGAAATCCCCTATTTGAAACTAATGGTCATATTTTGATTTTTAGTATAGAAATCATACTTAAGTACCATTTTATTTTTGAGAGCATGGGCCTGGCATGGGGCCAATATAGAAACCAGGGCCATGATTTGGAACAAACTTTTTTGAGGTCCACCAGTAAACATCTTAACTCCAGGCCTTGTGGTTTCTGAAAAGAGGATCTTTTAGGGGATTTCCTATACAAGTATATGTAAAATCAAGTGACCCATAAGGCAGGGCCAATTTCGACCCATTGCCATGATTTGAACAAATTTGGTAGTGGTTCACAAGGCTATGTTACACACCAGATATCTTCTAGTCCTTGTGATTTCTGAAAAGAAGCATTTTTAGTGTTTCATATATCAGTCTATGTAAAATCAAGTGACCCCTGGGGCGGGGCCAATTTTGATCATAGGGCCATGATTTGAAAAACTTGGTAGAGGTCTTCTAGGCCATGTTACATACCAAATATCTAAGTTTTAGGCCTTGTGGTTTCAGAGCAGAAGATTATTATAAGAGTTCACTTTTAAATATATTTTTAAGTCCTGTGACCCAAATATATCTGAAAAGTACAAACCTATTTAAATAACCACTACATACTTCATAAAATACAGTCTGGATTCCGAAAGCTACATTCTTGTCAAACAACATTAACATACCTAACTGACTCTTGGTTAAAAGGTTTAGACAAGGGAGGTATGGTCGGCTGTGTATGCCTTGATGTAAGAAAAGCCTTTGATTTGGTTGTTTGAGATACTATTACATAAACTGAAAATGTAGAAATTTACTGACACAACAATTAAATGTTTAACTGAGAGATTACAAACAGTAAAAATTGGTCAGCTTTTCTCCAGAAGGCAATCGCTTTAAACGGATGCTCCTTAGGGGTCAATATTAGACCCTATATTAATCATTCTATACATTAATGACCTGCCTCTGGTGGTTTACAACTCTGAGATAGATATGTATGCACATGACTCTACTTTGCATACTACAGGTCATTATAGAAATGTGATAGAATGCAAACTACAGAAAGACGTTGATTGTGTACGGTAATGGTGCAAACAAAACAATATGGCTTTGAACCCTGATAGGTCCAAGACAATGTTTATTGGATATAAAAGAAAAATACACGAAACTAATTCATTGAATATCTGCATCAATAACTGCTCAGTAAGAAATGTTACAAACCAAAGAATGTTGTATATGTTGATCAATCATTAAGCTGGTCAGGGCATGTTAAATTGATTTGCAATAAACTTAATTCTAATTTACATCTTTTTGGGAGAATTTCCCAATTTCTAACACTTGAGGCAAAGAAAATGTTTTACTATGCATATATATCTCCGATAACAGACCACTGCTCCAGCATATGGGGTTATGTAAAAAAACTGATATGGCTAAGGTAACTAAATTGCAAAAACGAGCGTTAATTTATAGTATCAACAGTCAAATCACTAACCTAAGGAAGATATTACGTCTTACAGAGTGAAATTTCATGTAGGGGTATTAATCTACAAAGCATTAAATAACCTAACGCCTGATTATATTACTTAACTTCTTACAGCCGTGTGCAATAACAATTATTTGTTAAGATCTCAAGCAAACAACAAACTAACATATGATAAACCGAACACAGAATTCTTTAAGAAAAGTTTTGGACATACGGGCGCTTCAGTATGGAATGGTTGCCTAATTGTATCAAATCGGCAACAAACGTGCAGTCATTTTAAAGGTTGCTTCATCATTATTTAATCCAATGCCTTTAATTATTATTCCTTTTTTCGAGTATCGGAACTTAATGTGTTTCATACATTTGTACCTAAGTTTTTCAAACTATTAACATGTCAAAAAATAGCATGGACATCACTGAAACAGCTATAATGTATTGTGTATATAGTATGCGAAAACGTCCGAATATGTACAATTCGTTTGCTATAAGTGTATCAAATAGTACGCTTTGACCCTTGTTCTTGATGTTAATATTGGGTTTCTGCTCAGAGATTTGAAATATTTTCAATATGTAAGCAGACAATTCCTCTTCCATTCCACTTTTTGCATCGTTTTAATCATCATCATCTGCATAAATATGCAAAGTGATTTCTATTAAGAACTTAATACTTGTTTTATTTTGTTTGTTGTTATTGTATTTTCTTTTATCACCATTTTGTACATAACATTGATGTTTTATTTCAGAAGGCCTCGTGTAAAGAAGTTAAACTTACAATGTATGTAAACTTACTGAGCTACCTTCTATAAATAAAAAATTTATTATTATTATGCAATGGACTGGAACCATTTTAAAAACTTTGGCAGAGTTTCATGCAAGGTACACCACAGGCAAGTTTTATCAAATTTGGTCCGGTGGTTTCAGAGGAGATGTCGTTTGAAACGATATTCAGATAGAAGCGAATCCTAGTCAATCATCTGGAGGCCTCATTTTTCAGGGATCAAAAATGCTTACAAAATTATGGTATGAAACCTTGCGGTGAAAAACTAGAAATAAATTCTGAACATTTAAGTTTCAGTAGAGAAGATATTTTTTATATAGAGTGATGATCCATGCCATTTATTTCAGAGGAAACGCCTTTTCAAGCAAATTGTTAACGGACGAACGGACGCCGGACGCCAAGTGATGGCAATAGCTCACTTGGTCCCTCGGACCAGGTGAGCTAAAAAGTGATCACACATTTTACATGTAGTTAACAAATATCGTTTTACCCTTCTTCGGTTGGTCATAAAGTTGACCATATTGACCCGTGTAATCAGCGATACCATTCTGTAGAATATTGATCGTTTCCTTCAAATTGGTAAAGTCACCACACGTGGGCATTGAAACCTGAATATTCTTTAATAACTCCCCAAGTGGATCCGCCAAGCTATCCAATATACTGAAAGAATTAGACCTCAAATATAATTCGATTTATTCCCACAATTATTGTCAAACAATATAATAAATTATTTGCAGAGCATTACAAGTTTTACAGTTTTTTTTAACAACATTGAAGAAAATATATATTTGAAATAATTTTTGACACTAGATTCTCCAAAATAATACGATATTCCAGCAGATGATATCATGAAAATATATCTATCCGTCCGACCGCCGGTCCGTCTATTAGTCCGTAAGCCCGTCAGTCTTTCTGTATGTTTATCTGTCATTATATCTATTTTTCACAATACATCTATCAGTCTGTCTTACGCCAGTTGTCATGACTACTCATGACTGCGTCCTCGACCATATACATACCAAGGCGCTTCGTACCGATTCTCTTCTTTGTCCTCTCCCTCTACCCCCGGAAAGCAGGAGGTCACCAGAAGTAAATCTTAAACACATGTCAGAATTCAATATGGCACTTGATTCATTTTCAAATTGTTCAATGGAGCCGCTAACTGAATGATTTATCGGTCTATTCACCTCACTTTTCAGGCCACAAACGGCCACCAAAAAATTGCTGGTCTTTATAGCTAGGTGGTCTTAATAATAAATTTAATAGTTTCCCTCAAACAGATCTACGTATGTTTTATTTGTTTTGTTGGGTTTAACGTCCCACCGACAGTATTTCAGTCATCAGGAGGTTATGTCTACTTGAGACAGATATAGTGCTGCCACACTGCAGTCATGCAGCATGATATCACACCAAGTCTCATCCTGACACCGGGCCAACCAGCCAGCCCTTATAAGCTGAGCGCCAAGCAAGGGAGCTATACCAGTACCATTTTTAATGACGTTGATTTGTCGCAACTAACGACCTCTCGATTTCGGGGCGGACGCGCTAACGGAACCGGTTTCGGATGTTTGAAAGTAATCTTGCTTGCTTGCATTATTACAACTTCAAGTCTTATACATTGCTTTGTTGTTTAAAAATTACAAGTGATTTATAATAAACAAATTTAATACTATTTAAACTGAATTTGAATTTTAAAAACGTGGAAATACCATCACTTAATTTTAAAGAGGACATTTACTTCTATTTAGTTTTATAGTTATTAAGTATGTGTTCTCTGACTATGTCATCATATTATTTTTAGGCGTGTTCTAACCTCACTTTTGACCTATTTACGGATGAAGATAAGGCCAAATGAATTGTGGAACGATTTTCATTGGTAGAAAATGTCTATACTTAGGGAAAAATGCGCACAATTGCTTTGATGCACACTGGGACCTGCAGAGAACCGAACGTTGGGTATTTTGACTTCCCAGAGCGAAATGCTTTACAGATAGGAATTCGTACCTCTGCATTCGCAATTACTTTAACTAATGCGTTATCCAGTGGTAACGTACCCGACTGTGGATCCGAAGGTTGTGGGTTCGTACTCCGATGGGGACACGGCTTGGTCAAATCACGGAACCGTCGAGAAGGGTTATGTAAGAACTTGTTTCCCATTTGACGCCAAAATTAATAAGTTTAAAGTAATCTGAAGTAAACCCCAGTAACACCACCGCATAACCTTTTTAAAATATACATTTTTGTTACTATATATTTAGAATTGTATGCAATGTACATCATTTATATAAAAAATGAAATGCTTGGACACTTAAAGAATACAAACAAACAAAAAACAGTTATAGAAACTTCAAAGAACAAAAGCAGACTATGAAAATTGAACAAAAGACAGACTACCAATATTAATACATATGTAATTTCTTATCCAGCGCTGGGACCTCCAATCCCCAATCTACATTTACACTACCTTGAAACTTTGTTTCCAAAACATGACCACCTTCTTCAGTTGAGTAGCATAATAAGGCACCCAATGTAGTGTCAAAGTGTCATAAAAATCAATTTAATCTGGGTACATTTTAGTCCCTTTAGAGACTTAAAAACCAAATCTTTGTTTGTTGGGTTGGTTTCATGTGCCGCCGACAGTATTTCATTCTTTTGGAGATTATGTCTACTTGAGACAGACATAGTGCCTCCACACTGCAGTATCACTCGGTAGACATGTGACATGATACATGTACCATTCTCAGTCACATTATCCTGACACCGGACCAACCAGTCTTGGAACAACCCTTATATGCTGAGCGCCAATTAAGGGTGCTATACCAGTACCATTTGTACGACTTTGGTGGTATGTCGCGGCCGGAGAAAAATCAAAGGTGATATCTTAAGTGAGTATATGGCTGACAGTAGTGGGGACTAACAGGCAGTTTTGTCCTGTTAAGATACCTGAGAGGATAACATGAAATTTTTCTAATTGCCAGATACAAACTGAATCTGTGACAATTTTTCAGAAAAGTTTCGACATAGTTAAATGGATAAGTGGCTGGCAGAAATATGCCACCATACATTTAAATTTTCTTATCCTTTCCCCCCCCCCCCCCCCCCCCCTTTTTTTCTTTGCTTTTAAAATAGTTTGTCTACTGCAGAAACTTTAGGGGAAATAAAGAATCTTAAAGATAAAAATACCTGCAAAGTTCACTAATGTTCACACTGACACCGGTATTCCATTGAAGTCGGCTTTTTCAAATCTTCCGGCGTTTAGTTAATTTTCTTATGTGTATTTTTTCAAAACGGTTTTGGTACAATAAATTTCCCTATGTCTTATCACACGCATGTTCATCCAGCAATTAAACAATTACGAAGTTCGAATCATTTCCAAAATAACCTCCCTTCAAATAAAAAAAATTTAAGGCTCCAATTTACGTTAAATGTCATTAGAATTTAACTTACGAACTGACCATCAAATCTCGTCGGAAAACCCATGATATGCCCAAACATATCATATTTATTATATACGAGAGATTTTCGTCTTTGAATTAAGAAATATTGAGGAGACACTGAGCTTCCTATGAGTTAAAATATCAAACTATGGAATAAATACAGATTTTAATATTATCTAAAATAAGGAATTCCTACAGTTTACGAAACCTTATGCAGCCTTAATTCAAAGGAAATTTGCAATTTAAATTTACATAAAACATCATTAGTGTATCCGCCAAATACGATTTTCATAAAATCCTTTATTGATTGGGAATTAATGGCATAATTCTATACAAGTACCGTCTCAGTGGGAGTGAAAGCGTCTTCCGGGAGCGGGAGGTCGTGGTTCGATCCCATGCCGTTCAAACCAAATTCGCTATGTTTATAGCTCCTGCTTGCTCAGCTATAAGTGTTGCAGCTTTTGGCTCGGTGTCAGGATAATGTGACTGTGTGGTATCATACCCATGTCTACGGCGTGATACTGCAGTGTGGCAGCACTATATCTGTCCTCAGTAGACATCCCTCCACTACGAAATACTTCGTAGACTAAACAAACAAACACTATTAAAGTACATACACTTTATAATCCATACTTTAGAGTTTGTTAAAAAAACAGGTTCAGGGGCACAAAATAACGCATACACAGTAATGGACTTCAAAATACTCAGAAAACACGTATTGTTCCTAAATCGCTTTTTAATGGTTATTAATATTAAAACAATCATGTTGAAATTTAGTAAATAAGGTTCCATAATATGAATAAGAGCCCAGACAATACAATTTCAAATATTTTGGTGTACGTCAGGCATAATTCTAAGTCATTCATCGAATCGCTGGATATTGAATCCCAACCGAATATATGTCATACAGAGTGTGAAAAGTTTGAAAAGAAAGGAAAACTGATTGAAGTAATCCCGGACTAACAAATATTCAATTAATGTGATACTCAAGGCAAATTTTAGTCATTACTAAGATATTGCTAAATTACGAACTCTCCGAGATAAAAATGCACATGCATGTTGAAAAGTTTGAAAAGATTGATAACGTATTGAAGTTAGATCCCGTAAATTCACAATTTCAATATTTTGTACGTCAAGCCATAACTCAAGTCATTCACGATAATGCTGGTATCGAACGCTTTCGAGATATTATGCCCTGCCATGTTCGGAAAGTTTGAAAAGATTGGCAAACGGTATGAAGTTAGCCTGGCAACAAATTTCACGCGCAGTCCCGACCGCCGCTCGTTCAGGATGTGTCACTAATACGCCCCATCTAAGTGGCGTATACAAAAGCCATATCTCTTCAAAATTAATATTAACTCAAATACACATATTTGAAAATAAATAACAACTGACCTATCGCTACCTTAAATTTAGCGATATTTAACATAATTACTGAAATGACTAAATGGCGTGTTAAAAATACTTGTACAAGGCAGTCCGAGATATTAAACTTTAACATCAATCGGGATTCGTAGGTTCATCCCCAGCCTCAAATTTAAACCGGCATATTCTTTAAAATTGGAGTCAGCACTATAATATTAAATTCGCAGGTTGAGAGTGACTGGTAATGGATCATGCGTGGTATCAGCCACATGCTCTGTCGGCGTTATAATGCATGTGGCAATGAAACGTCTTCAAGTGACAAAGTCGTTCAATGATACAGATATTGTCGGGACATTAAATCAATGCAAATGAATAAATGATAGTATAAGTGTATACATTTACAAGATAATTTATTCCTAACATAGTGTAAATATGATACATAAAATACTCACGTGTGATAAAGAGCCATATATTCCGAGCGATTTCCATATTTTCAAATCTTTGCAGAATATATACGATTGTTCAAATCTTACATATAAACAGTAATCCTTTCTCAGGATAAGCCACTTTCTCGACTGTGCCAAACCGGAAGTTTATCCTTAAAGCTCTCGCTTGCCTGTTCATTTCTTCCGCTGATGGGGACTGTTACATCCTTTTGTGTAAAAAGGTATACACATGCATTGTGCAATCGTTCAATTAAGTGATGGTTGCCTCTTCAATGACACAGATCATAAGATTTGTCATGTTTATGAGCCGCACGAATGTAAGTACTGTATGCCCGAGGGAGGGTGGGGGAATGTGACGCACTGTCAAACAGGTTACCTGGCCTCTCTGTATTTTTACATGGTGTATGAATCACACGGTTCACTGACCCTTTAAAACTTCATGAATATTCATGTTTAAATTTACGTCTTGATGAATGTATCAATTATTGAACTTTAAATGATATGTAGAAATGTTTTTGTTTTTTTTGCCATATAGACTGTGTAAAATCTGAGCTACAATACTGTATGAGCAAACAGAGGAGACCCTGATCAGACAGCTGTCTGATTTCTGGGTCTGCTTGCCTGCCAGTGCTTCCAAACGAGGCTATATGAAGAAATGGGTTAAGATCCTATAAGTATATTTATATTGGTAAAACGGGATCATTATTACGTTCTTAAACATCGGATATGATCAAAGATACTCAAATCTATCACCTTAAAAAGAAAAACCAAATATGTTATCATAACAAGCTTTTTATCAAGATAATTATTTGGTAAATTACCCGGTTGCAGCGAACGTTCTTTTATACCGAGATGAACGCTTTAAAAAGTGATAATTCGAATTAAAAGTAAATTGCACTAAAAATCAGAAACGAATTAATATTTCAAAATTACGAGCAATTCGACATAAGGGCGTTTGAATATCGATCGTTCGAATCTATACATAAGATATTCGGTGAGTTATAGACAAACTTATTCACAAGCGAGGTAGGACAATAAGAACTGTTATTATTTTAGTCTTATTGTTTTTACTCTATTGTTTTATTGTTTGTCCGTGAGTAGCTGAACTGACCGCATTATGTTCCGGACAGCTGAAGCAAATTACGAAAAGAGCGTTTATCATTAAGTCATTTAGGGCGTGTTTCTATTGATTTGGACAAGAAGAAGGAAGTTGATATTTGAGACCAGTTTTTATCATGTTATGGAAAACGTGGGAACAAAGATTGTCATTTAAGGAAATCCATCCATCACTAAATTGTGATCATGGTCCATCAAGTGATCATGGAAATTCTATAGTAAATGCAAGCCTTTATAGACATTGAGCAAAGAGCATATACCACTAAGTCAATGGTTTCATCTGCACTGAAGCCTTTTAAGCATTTGAATGACCATTATTATGATTTACTGATGGATAGATTACCTTAAGTGAATCTGATTCTATTTCACACGTATTACCATATTCGTGATCATTTTGAACAGGATTTCAGACGATGAATAATTGTCTCATGTTTTAACATTCGTTAATTAAAATGCTGCTTGAAACAGTGCAGATCGTATGTATCGGTACTTTGATTTCTTAACCCATAGATTACACTATTAGGCCCATCGTTGTTCTAACAAGTATCAGCATTTCAAAAGATGCTAAGAATCACCGTTAGCCAAGTGAACATCAAGTTGCACTGTCAAGTAAAGGGAAATTATATGTCGAAGTACTTGCAGTTGAAGGAGATTTCATAGCATGTTTGGTTCAGCATCGATCAAGGGGCGTACTCCAATTAATCTGGTACCCGACCTTACTACACAGAGTAAAGGTCTGTTCCAAACAGTGAAATTATCAGGATATAATCCACTGTTATGTCTTGGTAATCCATCGAAAAACATTAAATAAATACCTTTAAACAAATCTTAAGATTTTTTATGAATGCTGCCCAAGGTCCATATTATATACACAATTTCTCAACTGGAGATTTCCCTTAGTTCAAAGTGTTCAAGATCTATAACTCCAATGGCAGTTAATTTTTTGCATGCATGGTATTGTCTGGCAATATTGACCGGAAACATTTAAATATTGTGTGACCTTTCTTCGACAATTGTCGGTTTCGGAAGTAGAGTGTAGCACGTATATGTATTACTTAGAAGCATGCACGCATCACACACCCTGCTAGCCTCAGTGGTAATGTGCTAGAGTTCAAGCGGAAAGTAGTGGGTTCGAATCTCGTTTAGACCATAAATATTTTATATTCTTTTAATGATTTGACCACCATGTTTAATAATGTTCTTCATGCAAATTACATACATGTATATATAGCACAATTTTATCAAAATTGTTGAATACTTTAGATGGTTTACTCAATACTCGACTGCACATAGATTAAAATAATTAAATTGAATAAAAATGACTCAACAATTTCACTAATTATTCGACCATCCCCTCGCACAGCAAATAATGAAAAGTAAAATTGATGAGTGAAAAAATTATGAATTTACAAATAATGATAATAATAAATAAAAGGATTTAAACTTGCTGCTATGTGGTTACCAGACCGCTGAACTTACCACCCGGACTTATTCAAAGTATGAAGCAATGCAAAGCATATACTACCATTAGAAAACAAATGGTACGATCGTAAAAATTCACAAAATCCCGAAAATAATCAGTCTCAGATCTATGTTGCCAGACAATACTTACAGCATATACTCGCAGAATAAATACCTTGAAATTCAGTATTATTTCCAAATTATAGTGTCAGAGAATTTGGTATATTTTTAAGTTAAGGAAAATCTAATTTGAGATGTATTTCAAAACATTAGATTGGACAATGTCAAACACAATAAATTGTTATGGTCTGTTAACCCTTTACTTCATGAATATTCACATACAATTTTTTAGCTCGTCTATTCAATTAGCTCTGGGTTGGTTTTTTTTCCATTTTCAAGGGCAGATAAATCAATATTATGGGCTAGCAACCCCTCATTGAATTTCAACTCGATGTTTGGTACTATATTCCCTGTCATTGAGTAAAAGATTTAGATATTCTATGCAACAGGTTTTATACTGTAGTCTCTTACACGAATATATAGAAATATTCTTAATTCTTTTCAAGAAAAACCCAGTATGTTTATTTCTTGAAACATATTGAAAAATTCATTTGATATAATTGTTTAAAACGTTGCATAATGACTGGAAATGAAACATCAAACAATAGTGTGAAATAAAAAGGTATCGATAGGCTTGATTTTAAATTATCTGCCTTTGAAAATGACAAAAAAAAAAAAAAAAAAAAAAAAAAAAATAACTTTCTGGGACAGATAACTCAAAAACAGAATCTTGACCCAAATTTTTTTCTCATAAATTTGTTTCTAGTGTAATTCTCTAATTCTTTAAGAAAAACTTTAGGACTAGTTTTGATTTCACCTTTTTGTCTGTATTGTAAAAAACTGTAATGGACGCGTATGCCTTTAAAGTATGTTTACAATATCAAGTTCAAGTTCAATAATTTATTGACAAAAACAGAATACAGTCTATTGTCAACAGTAAAAATAATAAGTAAGTAAGGCACACAATATTGATTTAATCTCTCTCTCTCTCTCTCTCTCTCTCTCTCTCTCAATGACATGATAAGCAACAGCCATTACGGTTCCAAAGATTGTGAGGTTGATCCCTGTCGGGGATTTAATTGTCCCCTTGTGTCCTATATTTCTTTGCACAAATTACTGGTACCACCCAGGAAACGGTTGACAGGGGGTACTATTTGTCACAAAATCTTGTTACCCAACCAACATAAGAGAAGGAAGTTTCCAAAATTCAAACAATGATTATATATCATCAAGCAACCGAGAGGAACTATGTTAGCTATAGGACAAAATGAAAATGATAATGAGAAAATATCACATTCAGGCGTGATGGTTGAATTAAAGATATGGCTTTCAGACTGCTGGATGCTCAGTAACACATATCAACAAAATAATGAAGTAATTTCATCTTGAAAATAACAAGACAAAGTTATATAAATTAAGTTTGATGCTAGAACGACACGTTTAAATTACAAGACAAATGTTATATAAATTAAGTTTGATGCTAGAACGACACGTTTAAATTACAAGACAAATGTTATATAAATTAAGTTTGATGCTAGAACGACACGTTTAAATTACAAGACAAATGTTATATAAATTAAGTTTGATGCTAGAACGACACGTTTAAATTGAGTTAAAAAAACAACCACAAACTATTCTTGAATATCAGAAAACATTTCCTGATCAAATTAGCCATAATACATACAAAGCATTCTGTATCGTACATTTAGCGTCAGTCAGTAAATCAGTTGGACAATAATTTTGTGGTTTTATGCTTCCCGTCATGGATTTCACAGGAACCCACTTTAACCGGAATTCTCTCAAGCACAGACTATTTCAATGATCCGGACAAAATCCGGTTAAAGGTATTTTACTGTACATTTGTAGCTCGACAAGCGTATCAGATACATCAAAATAAATCACCATGTCCCCTGTTCCCAAAAAATACTTAAGCACGTTCTTATGCATAAACATGTACTCAAATATCTGCTCATCTGTGAGTATAAGCCTGTGTTTGATATTTGAACAGTGTTCTTGGAGAAAAAACAGCTGACTCAAAAATCATGCTCAAGTTTCTGTTTGAATATGACGGGGTGTTCTGAAGCATAACTTGAGTACGAAATTTGACTTAACTGAGAATGTGCTTAAAAACGTTGTGCAATTTGCTCATCGATTAAACGTAGTTGAGCGTGAAAGCAATTTATTTAATCTAAGGTAAAGTCCCAGTAATAGTTCCGCTTTTATTTGGACCACTAAACCTCTACCAAGATAACCAAGGTACTCTAATGAAACATTAGGAAACCTTGGTTGTCTCCGTGATAGGCCATGATGTCCGAAATGTAGAGGAACCATTACAGGTATTTTAAGTTTGAGTATGAGATCAGTGGAAATTGCCAACATGTAAATAAGTTTTTTATACTTTCGTCAAAATCCAATGGCTTTTCTATTATGCATTCTTTTGCAATAAAACATATTTAAAATAATATCTTCGAAAATTTGTGACACGGTCCAGAGGAGTTCGTTTTAAGCCAGATTTAAATGATCTGCTCATAGTGAAAATATCAAAAGTGCAATATAAACTGTGACCTTTTAAATATGAAATAATAATGGAAGAAGACGATAGTCTCAAATTTGTTAATATTACACACGAAACAATAGAGAGTAATAAAGGAAAAATAAAGAAGAAAAACGGGTCTTAAAAGATCAGAACTGTTGATTCTAAAAATACCTAAGAAGAACCATTTAACATAAAGTTGTTTGTGTCAATCTTAACATAAAATCAAACGTGCTCATTTTGATACTGAGCGTGTTATTTTGCATTAGTCTGAGCTTCAAGAACAAAGTAGTCATGACTCAGGGCCTCTGGATTGTTATTGTCTGGCCCGGTAACCGGGGTTGTGTCTAACGCTTTGTCGCTGGTGGCCTCCAGAACAAAGTATTCATGGCCCTCGGTCTCCGGACTGTTCGTGTCTGGCCCGGGAACCGGGGTTGTGTCTAACGCCTTGTCGCTGTTGGCCTCCAGGACAAAGTAGTCATGCGCTTCTTCTGCCGGCATTGTGTCCTGGTCTGGTGTATCGAACTTGGACTGGACAGCGGGGTCGCGTTGCCCATCATGCTGAAGAGCGGAATAATTCTCGATCTTATTTCCCTCGGGTATAAATGGCTGGTATGTATGACCTTGAGAGATGCCGTAATTCGGGTCAGCCACCTTAGTGTCAGGATTGTCTAATTTCGAGTACACGTGCTTTGGTGTATTTCCACTTATGTTTACGGGCCCCGTATGTAAATGATTGTATCCCGAACTTTCTGCTCTCTCCAAGACTGGCTGGTTCCTGGCTGTATCGTATGACCGACATTCACCTTCACAGGTCAGCTCGTTATAAAGGTCAGGCTCGTTGTACATATTCGACTGCCTGTTATCTCGGGTATCGGTCATGTCAACCGTTGTAGAGCTGGGTACAACTTCCTCGTCTCTCGCCTGTGGATGAACATATCCATGCAATAATACTTTTTCAGTTTTATCTTTTTCTATCAAATTGAAATGGTAATAGGCAAACTGTCAAATTTTGTCATTGTTGAGCCCGGACTATACTGACGTCTCTACGTGTAGACGGACGTAAAACTATTAAATACGAGATCACGACGGTCGTATAAAAGATCTCAACGGTAAGATAAGACGCACGATGTTACGATAAAGCATCTCGATGATTAGGTAATTAAAATGCCATTAACGACATTAGCCAAATTATCGTATCGATCTCGTACCGTACTGTCGTGGGTCGTAGCGTTCCGGCGTAGGTAGTATCCTACTGTCGTTGGTCGTGTCATGCGGTAGTCGGTCGTGTAGGAACGTGGCGATCTCGGATTGTACTATCTTTATATCGTATCGTACCGTCGCGTTGTTGACCTATTCGAATATAACATTGGAGAAAATTCGGTATTTTAAAACGGTTACTAAATTCCTTACGCTTGGTTCTTCGCAGTTGTCAAATGTTTATAGACTTTTTACTCGTACATACTTGGAATTTGCATATGCTGTTAACGTATGTGAATTAAAGCCCGATGGTGAATGAAAATATAGTCGTAATATATTATGCAGAGATTAGATACCGATATCTTTGACAGTGTGATGGCATAGAATATTAAATTATGTCAAACAATGTTGGCATGATTTTCGATAGTCGATTGTATGATAACTGATTTAGGACATTTCGTTCTTTCGTATTGGAGCGCGCGAAGTTTCGTATTTACACACGCGACAGAACGACGCATGACGTTAAACTGCGCGCGCGAAAGAACGAAACATCGACACTATGAACATGACAAAACAATACTTAAAATCTCGTCTTGACGTGCACGCGGTTTCATTTAAATGTCGTAGTATCGTTATGTCGCGCGTTCCGATACGAAAGAGCGAAATTCCCTAAATTAGCCACCATACGACTGTATGCTGCATCACTAATTAGCGAAGGTTATTGGACACATCGTACATGTACGATAATCGACTTAGGAAACGATAACTAGTGCTTTATTGCAGGTGAGAAAAGGGCCTTTGGACTTAAATTCTCCGATTCGCTCAGTGACCTTGGCGCCTCTTTAGTGTTTTAATATATGTTAGTGTTCACCCGTGTTGTTCTACAGGGATAAGAAATATCGACGGGAGCTATCGCTATCGGAGAATGTTTCTTATTTCTGTAGAACAGCTACTGATGATATCATCTATTTGTCATAGTGCTGTCAAAGTAGCCAAATTAGTGGCTAATAAATTGGCTAATATGATAGCGTTATGACAAATCGTCGGGTGACAATTTTACGAACGCGCTTCTACTATAGCACTATAAAAAAGTGGGCGACTATAAGCGAATATTTGTTATAGAGTCGAGTTTGGTCCTTCTATGTAAATTAGAACACACAGATGATAGAAACACGGCGTTTTCATTGGATGGCACATAAAGCTGGCCACTAAATTTACATATAACTTGAATCTTCACAAGTAAATGGTGTGACTCATTGTCAAATGTTTATTACATATAGTTAAACTAGAAACTAGAATAGATAATTCTTACTCGTTGAGGGTCATCCCCGATACTGATTTTTCTGCTGTAGATTCTTTTAGTCGCATAGCTGCGCTCAGCAAACTGGATGCTTTCCTGCATACGGGAAATAAAAGGGGATCTTGAATTTCCTAACGTTTTGATAAGTTATATAATTGTGTCATTGATTAGTTTATAGTCAGCCGGCAGGCACTTTAGATTAACACAGATATGTATGCTAAATATGAACAGCATAAAAGAATGTTGAAAACCAAGTCTTCCTTTAGAAAATTCCATTTCCAAGGTAGTAAGGAGTATTAAGGAGAAAATCGACCTTTCTTTAGAAAAACTGCCTAAAATCATTCATAGCAATATGGCCAAAGGTAAAATAGACCGGTTTTTCGATTAAAGCGAATAAAAAAGTTTTTTGTTTCCACTAGAAACTCCGAAAAAATAGGGTCGGTAGGGCGGCTAAACATTTTTTTTTTTAAAAATTTCTCCATTTTACCTTATTTTTCTTTAGAGGGATTAACGAAAAACAGCGTTTTACAACCGTAATAGCCTGAATGCTACGAAAAAAAAGTTAAGGATCGGTACAAAAAATGGGATCGTTTTTTATTACGACTAACTGAAAAGTTTTTATACATACAAAGACTGTATTCAATGTTATTCATCTCGTTTCTTTCTTTCTTTTTGTTTTGTTTGTTTGTTTGTTTGTTTTTCTTGTTTTACAACGAATAGTGAAGCAAAAAAATGTGACTAAAATCCCTTCAACTGATTTTGTGATTACACTACTGAGAAAGTTTATACATACAAACTTGTATTCCTGAATAAATGAAATTGTGACCAATCAAACTCCCGACACAGTTTGTTTGTTTGTTGGGTTTAACGTTCCACTGACAGTATTTCAGTCATTTGGAGACGATGTCTCCGACACAGTGGTTTATCTCTCATTACAGGTGTAGCCAAACGAGTTGTCATTAAAACCGAAAAAAAAATATCATTTTTATAAGATTAACATGTAGCAAAAGCGAGAAGTGCAGGCAGAAGAGCTAAGTGATGAATAAACCAATTGTTACCTACTACAGAATTGCTTTTTATCTCCTTTTATGTATGAGTAACAAAAAAAAAACGGAAGATACCGCGGTAGTTACCTCCCCTCATAAAGGGTTACTGAAAAACATATTACTTACGCCTCATTTTTTAAGTAGCATAAGTGGTTGTTGTGGAGAAGTTTGGTAATTAATATACATTCATAGGGTGATTGTTACACAGCAGTTACCTCCCCTCCCATTTGCAACAACAGCAAGTACTACGGATGAGTTGGATATACAGTAGTTACATCCCTTATTTATGTAGCAAACGCGAGCATTGCTGAGTTTTCTTTAAACAAAATTTCAGAAGTTGCCCCCACTCCTTACATATGTTGCAAAAGCGAGCATTGCAAATGAGTTGTATGCATTAGTTGCCTCCCGTTATGTATGCAGCAAAAGCGAGCTTGCAGAAGTTTCGCATGGCAGTTACTCCCCGGTTATATGTAGCAAAGGTTAGGGTTGCAGAGGAGTTGGTGGAATTTAAATTATTACCTCCCTTTATAAATGTAGCAAAAGCGTGAAAAGTGGGCACATATGTTTGGGGTGATGTGATATATACACTGTCTTTTACAATTTACACCCCCCCCACCTTACATATGTAGCAAGAGCGATAATTGTAGATCAGTTAGCTCCCCTTATACATGTATTAAAAGGTGTGTTACATTCTTCACATAGCATGTTTTCACACTGCGCGCAGACCCCCTGTAACGCTTCGAGGTAGTAACTAACACTTGCTTAAAGTACCGCCACAGAGTTAAAAATAAGCATTAACTGAACTTACGTGTATGTTGCCGGGCAACAGATGCAAACCAAGGTTAAGGTCAATATACCTAGGACAAGCCCTAGCAGAAAGAAGAGAAGGGCTGTACCTACGGACACAGAGTCTTTTCGCGAACCCGAGACTGAAATTATAAAGTGAGGTTGAACAGATTACTGGAGAGAACATCAATGTTTAATAAAGTTTGTTTTTCACAGTAAACCACACACTGTTATGTCATTTTTCTATACAAAAAAATTCTGTTGAGGAAAAAAAAAGCATATACATTTAAATTCATGGATTAAAATTCATAAAAATATGATGTTCGTATAAAACTAACAATTTTGTTACGTGAATAACATGCATATTGACCCCAACCCCACCCCTACTTTTCTGTTCAAATACAGGGATTTTCGTTTTCCTTTATTCCTTTATTAAGAATTTATTTTGTAACATCGTATTTTTTTACGCATGGTCATATACCGCAAACCAGTATAAATATAAAGGTATTTTCTAAGTTCTTACAAGACAAATATGTTTTTTTCTTATTTTGTGTTTAAAGTATATCCCCTTTCTCTTTCCTGTTTAAGATTTGATTTTCTCTCCTGTGTGAATTTTTTCAGTCTTTTCACCAAAAGCTTATAATAAAGCCCATTTTTTTATCAGTGCCTTCTATCTTTCCATGTGTACTGTTATTCACAATGTCACAAACTTTGAAATTATTTCCTTGAAAATAAAAATTATATTTTAACTTTTATCTGAATTAAAGTCATATTTTCATACAGTGAACAAATGGTAATGACTTGGATATTTTCACTGGGTTCACGAAGTTTGATCAATTTTCTTTGACCTTGCTCTGACAAAAGCTGGGGGAAACCTCACCGTACATTGGGGGAGTCGTTAGTAAGGTGGGTTAGGGTTTGTGTGGGGTTTTGGGTTAGGGTTATTGTTACATCAAGGGTAATCGGCTATAAGACATTTTGAATCTCCTAGGTATGCAACAAGTAACTCCGTGGAACTTTCACCACGAGGTTACTTTCATGTAATACTACTAACAAAATCAGAAGATAGGGAGACTCATACAGACTCATGTATAATTTAACATTTTTTCTACTGTTGTTCACTACTTTAAGACGAAAGCATTTGATCATTGTAGATCCAGTAGAGAGAACCTTTCCCGTATTTAGAAGGGAAAACTTAACTCCAATTTTTTTCCCATTCCTGGCTATATCAACTACTCACAAATATTTACAAAATGTTGTAAAAGAACACACACATATTTATATAAAAAATAAAAGTCTTTTTATTCATTTATTAAAACAATCTCCTTTCCAATACAACTTCCACATACTAGCTATAAAGAGAATATTAATTGGTTGTTTCCGATTTGTTGTTGTTGTTGTTGTTTTATTTTTGTATTTTCTGTCAAGCGTGATTACAGAAGCCAGTATCGATGTAAATGCATTTTCTAAGACTAACAGTTTTTTTAGTTAGTTGTTGCTTTTGTTTTCTTTTTTTTCTTACTTAGGGTAAAAATTTATCTCTTTCTCCTGTGTTCACCAAAAACTTAAAATGTAAATTTGATTATTCTTACCATTGCTTTCATTTTTTTTTCACAAAGTCACATTTCTTAAGTATCTTTTCTCTGAATTAAACTCACATTTTCAATACGGCGAAAGAAAAAAACGTGTTATGTGTGAGTGTGTGCGTGTGCCTAATAAAACTGCAAGAAATCTGTTGGCCTCGCAAGAATTTCAGTTGACCTTTGAACTTTATAGACACTGGTACTAGAATCGCATAATTTGGCACATTTCAAATTTATTTCGAAATTTATTTCCTGAATATGCCTTTTTCTAAGGTCTTGTGTTTTATTTTTGCGACCTGCAATTCTGCTATATATAGAAAATATATTTTAGAAAAACAAGGGTGTGGTCACAGAAACCAACTATACAGATCATTAGAATTTTTTTAATGACTTTTTAACTTACACATGCTCCAATGAAATCTGACTCTGCACGGTAAAACGTCAGTGATATGAAAGTGTGCAACAAGTTCTCATTTATATGATATCTGTGTGTGTGTGTGTGTGTGTGTGTGTGTGTGTTTTGATACCTCTATGTTTATCACGTCCTTTGCCTCTTCCATTATGACGGAGACACGCGATGTGTCCCTTACACCTACCTGATATCTTATTTCTTTCAGCCTGACATTCAGAAGCTTTTTTCAATCCTGAAATAAATAAATAAGAACATAAGAAAGTAAAGGTTAAAGAAACTGCTTTGGAATTAATTGTAATCTGAAAAACAATGTAATGGCGGAAAAACTGACATAGTTTTATGACTACAATGTAGAAGGTGACTTTATTGACGGTTCGAGTCCCTTGTGACTAGATTGGGAAGCGATCAGCTTGTTAATTGATGAATATAGATTGCTCGCAGCCGGTAGATAATGCTTAATACATATATCATAATTTTCTTAAAAACTTGTTCGTACTTATGGCCAGCATTTATATGTTTAAGACTTTGATTATAATATAACCAGAATCGAATTAAAACTTAGGTAGGACTAAGAAACATTTATATTCTTAGATTTTTAAGGTCGAAACGTATCCTTTAATTCCTGTTTTACGAATTTTTCAAGTACTTGACTAAGTTAACGTAAGTTATTACATACCCGGGGATGTTTCTCTGGTGACTAAATTTTGTGTTTTGCATGAAAGGACAAAACCTTGGGTAAACTTGTGTTCCAGGCTATAATTTCCCCAACCTTACTGAGCACTAAGTAATACTTAAATACTAGTAATATTAATATAATAATAATAATAATAGAATCTTAATTTATAGAAGGTAGCTCAGTATTAAGTTTACAAACATTGTAATTATAACTTCTTTACACGAGGCCTTCTGAAATAAAACATCAATGATCTATACAACGATGATAAAAGAAAATATAATAACAACAAATAAACAAAATAAATATACGTCTTAAGTTCTTAATAGAAATCACTTTGCCTTTTTATGCAGATGTTGATGGTAATGATGAAAATGATGTAAAATGTGATGATGAGAATGGAAGAGGAATTGTCTGCTTACATGTCATTGAAAATATTTAAAATCTCTGAGCAGAGCCCCAATATTAATATTAAAGAACAAGAATCAAATCAAATCTATTAAAATAACCAATACACACTTTTTTCAATTATTGTCATAAATGAATGTCGATAAATCATCTTGTAAATATATTTGCTTATATATTGTAGATATTGTAAAATAGCATCTTATTTCACTTGAGGTTCAAGAAAGTTGATATCATGATTTCTATGACCATGACTGAAACAAAAAATATCTTTAAAAAAGATACTCGGCCGTGGTAACCAGCTTGATGATTAGTGTCTGAATGGTTTAACATGTAATAGATTTTGTTGTTGGTTTAATAGTTGTGTAATTCCTGTGTCAGTGCAGCTCTTTGAAATACCACGGATCCAAATAATTTGTACAATCTTGGTATACACCTACAGCCTTAAAACATCTGTGCATTAGACTTCGTTTCGCGGGCTACAAAACGAAACCGGATGTCACGTTTTTGTTGAATATAGGATCTGTCAGGGTCGAACAATCAATTCCGAAATCTATGTGTTTCCTATTTTTTAGCGTTCTTCTCTTTCAGTTTAACTTAAAAAGCCGCAGTGTCTTACTATTCGGGACAAATCATTCGCAGGGGAAGAAAACTTCAACTTTTAAAACAAACAGAGATCTAAAGAACTCGTTTCCGCAACTCCTTTCTTTCCTTTTGACTAATTTTATAATGACCAATGAGAATTTAGCAAAGTATATAATAACCATTGAAAACCCTAATTTTATTCCGCTTCATTACTGTGTGTTTCACAGGAAGTCAGGGTGAAAATAAACGGCCTAACGGCCGAATAAAAAACGATCATACATTTACATGCGATTAACAATTATAGGATTACCTTTCATTAGTTCTTGAATTTGGTGACATTTTGACACAGTGACACGACTATTATAACCACTGCTATCATTCATCTCATCATTTAAATCGGTAAAGTCAACACAAATTGGTCCCTGCAGATTCTTTATTGACGCCCAAAGTGGATCCACGTCGTCCAATTCACACCTGAAACTGAATTATTTAAACCGCAAATATAACAGGGTATATCCGGAATTAACATACATGGGTTTTTCATGTAGGGACAAACACGATATTCTGAAAACATGCAGCACAACAGTAATTCTTCAGAATATCATTATAGAAAATAAAAAAATTGAAATTTAACAATATTATCCATGATTATACGATATTACAGCAATTCATTCATGAAATATATCTATCCGTCCGTTCGACCGCCTATCTTACATCGGTTGTCATGACTAAGCACGAATGTGCATTCGTCGACATACATACCGCTTCGGTATGTCCAGAGGAGCGTCTTCTGAGTCCTCTTCCTTTCCCTCAACCCCCGGGAAGCAGGAGGTCACCAGCAGCAAACCTTTAAAACACGTCAGAATCAATAATCAGAATTCAATGACCCTTGATCATCATGTTGTTTTATTCATTTTCAAATTTGCTCATTGGAGCCACAAACAAAATGATCTATCGGTCTGTCAACAACTTTCAAGTTGTAGTAAAGCCTTAGGGGTGCATTTTACCAATTATCTCAAAACAACCTTTGGATTGTCTTTAGAATGACGCATTGTAATCTAGTTCGTTTGCAGTGTTAGCATAAATCTTATACTTTTTTTTGGTTATTTGAAAATTACAAGTGCCTTATGATAAAAATATGAATACTATAAAGAAATATTGAAACTGAAAGTTGCAAGCATCACAGGTATTTAAGGTAATTGACCAATCTTTAAATTGCTATCAATGTCCATCAAGTGTTTTTACAGGAAGGACCATGATTATAAATTTAATGGTGGATGAATTATCTTAATGGACGCAGTCGTAAAAAATTATGTGCTCTCTGATCTGATTTTGTTTTCGTTTTTTTTTGTTTGTTTGTTTTTTTTGTTTGTTTTTTTGGTGTTGTTGTTTTAAACGTTTAAACGCCTACACTCAGTAGGAAAAAAAGTTGCGCACATTTATTTTGTTGCAATGGCGACAAGCTGAAATATACACTTCGTATTCACGAATTTTTAGCTCACCTGAGCACAATGTGCTCAAGGTTAGCTTTTGTGATCACCCGTCGTCGTCCGTCAACAATATGCTTCAAATGACATCTCTGAAACCGCTGGACAGAATTTCATTAAACTTGACAGGGATGATCCTTGGGTGAATCTTCACAAAAGTTGCTAAAATAAAATTAGCCATGTAGAACTCTGGTTGCCGTGGCAACGAAAAGAAAAAAAATGAAAACTTAAACAATCATCCCCTTTAAAACTACTGGCCAGATCTAAAATGTTTTAGTACAGATGTTCCTTGGGTAGCTCTCTAACAAGATTGTTAAAATTATTCCGATCTTTAAAAAAAAAACGGCCACCAGGAGCGGTGCTAATTTGCCTTAAATGTATATAGTGAAAACTTTGAAAGACTTCTGCTCCAAAACTACTGGCCAGATTTTAAATTGTCTTGGCACTGATGTTCTATGGGTAACCTTCTACCAAGATACAAGATACAAGATACAAGTTTATTTTCACGTAATACAAGGCCCAAGGCCCAAAATACAAATTTAGTAACATAATAATAAACAACTAGTTGTGTCGTAAACAATTTACCAATGCTGAAATACATGAAGACTACATAACATTATCAATATTTCTCATAAGTTGTGTGACATACAATGCTATTCGCTTTACAGTAATATAGTGGTCAGTTTTCATTAGATTCGCAAAATGCATTACGTCCAATCCCCCAGTGTACCAGTTAAATAAATATTGCTGTCTTATATTTGAAAATTTTGGGCAAACAAAAAACGCATGGTATTCGTTTTCTATAATTAAACGGTTACTGTGAATAAAACAATACAAACATATTATATCATGTCTCTCAATATTATAGCGTCTCCCCAGTTCAATGTTTAACCTATGATTCGAACATCTAAAGCGCGCTAATGATTTTCGTACAAAAAAGGGAAGATCAATGGTTGAATATCGTTCAACATTAAGTAAAGTTTTAAATGTACTGTATGTATCACATCTAGATGAAGCTCGGATATCCTCAGACCAGGTTTGTTTCATACAATCGCATATTCGCTGCTTGAACGATGAGCAAAACATGTTCAAATCACCAACATCTTGACAAATCCAGACATAACCATAACCATATTTAAATAAAAGCTCGCGCACATTTGTAACCCAGTTTTTTCTACCAATATTATCCTGTAAATTAAGCATAACATAACAACATCTAGGATATCTAGTATTTGGCATTTGCAAAAGTTTACCCCAATATTTAATACATTTAGTGTAATACGTAGTACATAAGGGCAGCCGCCCACATTCACCAAGTACCATGCAATTATTCACTGAAGTGTTAACTCCCAGAAAATATCTACAAAATTCAATTTGTACTTTTTCAATCTCTAATGAATATGAATGACCCCATATTTCCGCCCCGTACGTCAATATAGGTACAACCATTGAATCAAACAATTTAAACATATCTTGGTGTGAAAATTGACCAAATGGCAATTGATAACGTCTAATAGCGAAAATAGCTTTCCTAGCTTGTGATGCTAACCTGCATTTAGCAGCAGTCCATGTTAGTTTTGACGTAAATAAGAGCCCCATGTACTTGTATATAGATGTTACGTTTACGGTCTTGCCATTGAATGTCCAGTGCTCCGAGTTTCGTAAGGGGCCTCCATTTCTAAATACGATTATTTCTGTTTTATTTATGTTAACAGACATTTCTGAACAATTGCAAAATTCTGACAATGCATTTAATTGTTGCTGTAAGTTATTAACTGTATCGGCTACGGAGGCGACATCGTCTGCAAAAAGTAGGCATAAAATATCTGGTATATCAGAAGTGATAAAAATACCGCTACAAGTTTGTCGTAATCGTGCAATCAAGTCATTTATGTAAAGTGTAAAGATTATTGGGGAACTGACGTCACCTTGCCTTGTGCCAAGAATGCTAAAATTATTCCGATCCGTAAAATCATGGTCGTCAGGGCGGGGCTAATTTGCCTTGTATGTATATAATGAAAATTCTACAGACCTGTTTTACAAATTTTTTTTAGAAATTTTTGGCACAGGTGTTCCCTGGGTAACTCTCTACAAATGCTGCGAAAATAAACTTGATCCATGGGAAACTTTGGTTGTCATGGCAACCAAATAAATATATCTAGGTTTATTATTATTACATGTATTATTATTATTATAATTATTATTATTATTAATATTAATCGTTTTCTCTAAATATGTTGGTAAGAATTTAATTTCGATACCTTTTAAGTCTCGTTAGAGGGTTAAAAATCATAGGTAAACAATTTGAAGGTCTTAATTGTGAAGAAGCAATGTTGTCTTTCTTATTGGTCATGTGTGACACAGTGCGGTGAAAACGGCTGCAGTAATTATGCATATTAACAAATGCCTTCTTTCAATTTAACGCTACGTAAGATTGGCGGCCAATGCAGGTCTAATAAGTATGTGTCTAAGGCATGTTCCAGAAAAATTAGGCCGTACATCTCCAAATTATGCGGTTCTTATGCAAATGTCATAAATAGAGGATATCTCTAGTAAGCTTTATGTCTGGATGATATGACTGGGCGTGATAGTGCATCAACACTAAGGAAGTGTACTGTGTAAATTACTTGAACTTGATTAAAACAAATCATAAGTTAGCATGGTATCAAGTCCGTGTGCCCTATTTTCTTTCTTTTTTTCCCCGAGATTCTCCAAAAGATTTGTGAGATTTCATGAAAGCGATTTTTACGCATTCATCTTATTCGAATATCATTTATTCCTTACTGAACTAGTATTTTAAGTACACAGCAACAGGAGGAGGAAAGACATCGGCAGTCGGGAGGTAAGTACCAGGGACCAACTGGAAGGCATCCTCGGGACCCTGGGGCCGTATTCAATATATTTCTTAGATTCCCTAAATATATATTTTTTGTTCTTAAGATATTCTATAACAATTTCATTTTACCTAAGATTCAATCTAAGAAACCCTTCAAAATTTAAGAAAAAATTCCTAATGATAAGAAATACCTGCAGATTTTACTATGGTTAATTGAAGTTACATTACTCTATACATTTGAAGTTGGCCTTTTCAAATCTTCCGGCTCTTAATTGATATTCTGTTGAACTTTTTTTTTCAAAGAGGTTTTGGTGCAATAAATTTCCTTATGTGCGTATATTAACAGCATTGTTATGACATCAATTTTAACACAGTTATGGAATTTCCGAACCATATTCACAGTAGAATAAGACCCTATGTCAATAAACCATAAAAAGCTCCAGTATTTACATAATGTATATCATTTGGAATATAAACGAATTGCCCAAACATCATCGTCGAAAACCAACAGTATATGCCCAAGTATATCAAAACGGTTATTATACAAAGAGTTTTTATGAATCTTTAAGTTGAGGAAATACTTAAGGGAGTACTGAGCTTCCCTGAGGTTAAAAACACCAAATCTAAAGTAAAAATACGGATTTTTAATGTTTCGTTAATATAAGGAAATTCTTAAAAGTTATAGATATTCTAATTGAAATCTAAATTTTAAGGAACATTTTGTAATTTAAAATTTATATGAATATGCATTTTGAATACCGCCAAATACCGATTTTGCATAGAATATTCTTATACTTCGATTGTAATTTATGGCCCTAACTCTATTTAAAGTAATATAAGCTTTAAGCTTCACAGAAACAGGCCCTGCAATATAGCCATTAAACATTTATCATAATGTTAGATGCATGTTTAAAATACTAAAAAATAGGCCAATTTCCTCGAACAAATCGAAAAAAACCCTTTAAAATCACATCTTAAAAACAACTGACCTTTCGCCAACCTTAAATTCTTGCGAATTTACATGAATGTGAATACATGGCCGTGTTAAATACTTGTACAGGTACGGGTGCCGAGTAGTTAGAGCGTCAAAATCGTAACCGGGAGGTCGTGGGTTCGATCCCCGGTCTCCAAATAATACCGGCATATGTCACTTGATCTTGGGGTTCAGCACATAATAATGGGTATTTCCAGAATGGTTTACCGAGTGTCAGGATAATGTGACTGGGTGTGGTATCATGCCACATGTCTATAGCGTTATAATGCAGTGTGGCAGAACTGTATCTGTCTCAAGTAGACAAAAGTCTTCAAATGATACAGATATTGTCGGAGGGACATTATATCAATGCAAATGAATAAATGAATGATAGTATAAATATATACATTTACAAGATAATTCATTCCTTACATAGTGTAAATATGATAAATAAAATACTCACATGTGATAAAGAGCAATATATTCCGAGCGATTTCCATATTTTCAAATCTTTGAAGCATGTCCCAATAGATAAAATGTATACTTCTTCAAATACTGAATATGAACGGTAGTCCTTTCTCAGGAAAAACCACTTTCTCGATGTACCTAACCGGTAGTAAATCCTTAAAGCTCTTGTTTCGTTTACGTGTGTATTTCTTCCGCTGAGGGGAACTGTCACATCCTTTTGTGTTTAAAGGTATACACATGAATTTTGCAATCGTTCAATTAATTGGTGGTTGCCTCTTCAATGACACAGATCATAAGATTTGTCATGTTTATGAGCAATATGAATGTAAGTACTGTATGCCCGAGGGATGAGGGGGGATGTGACGCACTGTCAAACGGGCTACCTGGCCTCTCTGTATTTTACATTGTGTATGAATTACACGGTTGAATTGACCCTTTAAACTTCGTGAATATTCATGTATAAGTTTATGTCTTGATGGAATATATCAATTATTGAACTTTAAATGATATATAGAAATTATTTTTTCTTTGCCATGTGTAGACTGTGTAGAATCTGAGCTAAAATACTGTATGAGCAAACAGAGGAGACCCTGATCAGACAGCTGTCTGATTTCTGGGTCTGCTCTCCCTGCTAGTGCTTCCAAACGAGGCTATATGAGGAAATGGGTTAAGATCCTATAAGTATATTTATATTGGTAAAAACAGGATCATTATTACGTTCTTAACTTCGGATATGATAAAGTATACTCAAAGCTATATCACCCTAAACAGAAAACCAAATATCATCATAGCGAGCATTTTATCATGATAATTATTTGTTGTGTGTTTTTTTGTGTGTTTTTTTTGTTTGTTGGATTTAACGTCCCACCGACATTATTTCAATCATTTGGAGACGATGTCTACTTGAGACAGATCCGTAGACATGTGGCACGATACCACACCCAGTCACATTTTCCTGACGTATATGACCATATTTTAGCATGATATCTTTATGTTTGAGTCTGAAATTGTATTCAAGAATTGTCGTGGACTGAAGGGAGGTATAACAGTACCATTTTTACGACTTTGGTATATCGCAGCCGGGGATCGAACCCACTACCTCCCGCTCAATTAATTGGTAAATTACCCGGTAAAAACGAACCTTCTTTTATACCGAGTTGAAAGCTTTAAAAAGTGATAATTCGAATAAAAAGTAAATTGACATCAAAATAAATGCATTAAAAATCAGTGACGAATTCATATTTCAAAATTACGTGCAAATCGGCTAAGGGCGTTTTGAATAGCGATCGTTTGAATCTTCAGTGACTTATAGCCAAACTCATTCAAAAGCCACGTCAGAAAATAAGAAGTGTTATTATTTTAGTCTTATTGATATAACTGTATTGTTTTATTGCTTGTCCGTGAACTGAACTGACCGCATTTTGTTCCGGACAGCTGACGCAAATTAAGAAATGAGCGATTGTCATTAAGTCATTTAGGGCGTGTTTCTATTGATTTGGACAAGTAGAAGGAAGATGATATTTGAGACCAGTCTTAATCATGTTATGAAAAACGTGGGAACAAAGATGTCATTTAAGGAAATCCATCCATCACTAAATTGTGATCATGGTCCATCAAGTGATCAATGGAAATTCTATAGTAAATGCAAGCCTTTATAGACTTTGAGCAAAAGAGCCTATAACACTAAGTTATGGTTTCATCTGCACTGAAGCCTTTTAATCATTTGAATGACCATGATGATAATTTAATGATGGATAGATTACCGTTCAAAACAGTGAAATTATCAGGATATAATCCACTGTTATTTCTTGGTAATCCATTGAAAAGCATTAAAGAAATACCTTTAAACAAATCTTAAGATTTTTTTATGAATGCTGCCCAAGGTCGATATTATATACACAATTTTTCAACTGGAGATTTTCCTTAGTTCAAAGTGTTCAAGTTCTATAACTCAACTGTCAGTTATTGTGAGACATTTAAATACTCAGCGACTTTCTTTCGACAATTGTCGGTTTCGGAAGTAGAGTGTAGCACGTATATGTATTACTTAGAAGCATGCACGCATCACACACCCCTGCTAGCCTCAATGATAATGTGCTAGAGTTTAAGCGGAAAGTAGTGGGTTCGAATCTCGTTTAAACCATAAATATGTTTAATGTTCTGTTAATGATTTGACCACCATGTTCAATAATGTTCTTCGTGCAAATTACATATATATATATAACACACTTTTATCAACATTGTTGTGAATACTTTAGATGGTTTACTCAATACTCGACTGCATATAGATTTAAAAGAAGAACAATTAAAATGAACAAACATGGCCCCAACAGTTAAACAAATTATTCGACCATCCTCTCGCACAGCAAATAATGAACGAAAAAATGATGAGTGAAAAATATATGAAATTACAAATAATAATAATAATGGATTTAATCTTGCTGCTATGTGATTACCAGATCGCTGAACTTATCACCCGGACTTATTCCAAGTATGAAGCAATGCAAAGCATACTACCATTAATAACAAATGTTACGCTCGTAATAATTCACAGAATCCCGGAAATAATCAGTCTCAGATCTATGTTGCCAGACAATACTTACAGCATATTCTCACAGAATAAATACCTTGAAATTCTGTATTATTTCCAAATTATAGTGTTAGGGAATTTGATATTTTGAGTTAAGGAAAATCTCATTTTGAGATGTATTTCGAAGCATTAGATTGGACAATGTCAAACACAATAAACTGATATGATCTGTTAACCCTTTACCTCATGAATATTCACATACACTTTTTTAAGCTCGACTATTCAATTTTCTCTTTTCTGCCATTTTCAAGGGCAGATAACTCAATATTATGGGCTAGCACCTCACCTCATTAAATTTCAACTTGATGTTTGGTACTATATTCCCTGTCATTGAGTAAAAGTTTTAGAAATTCTATGTAACATATTTTATACTATAGTCGCTTACACGAATATATAGAAATATTCTTAATTCTTTTCAAGAAAAACGCGGTATGTTTATTTCTTAAAACATAGTGAAAAATCCATTGGATATAATTGTTTTAAACTTTGCATAATGACTGGAAATAAAAAAAGTTAAAGAAAATTTTCAGGGCTAGTTTTGATTTCACTTATTTGTCTATATAGTAAAAACTGTAATGGGCGCGTATGCCTTTAATGTATGTTTGCAATATCAAGTTCAAGTTCAATAATTTATTGACAAAAAACAGAATACAGTCAAACAGTAAAAGTAATAAGTAATTAAGGTACACAATGACTATATATTAATTTAAATTCTCTCTCTCTCTCTCTCTCTCTCTCAATGACATGATAAGCAACAGCCATTACGGTTCCAAAGGTTGTGAGGTTGATCCCTGTCGGGGATTTAATTGTCCCCTTGTACCCTATATTTCTTTGCACAAATTACAGGTACCACCCAGGAACGGTTGACAGGGGTTACTGTTTGTCACAAAATCTTGTTAACCAATCAACATAAGAGAAAGAAGTTTCATAAATTCAAACTACATCAAGCAACCGAGAGGAACTATGTTAGCTATGGCACAAAATGAAAATGATGACGAGAAAAAATCACATTCAGAAAGTGGTGGTAGAATTAAGGATATGTCTTTCAGTCTGCTGGATGCTCAGTAACACATATCATCACATATCAATAAAATAACGAAGTAATATCATCATAAAAATAACAAGACAAAGTTATATAAATCAAGATTGATGCTAGAACGACACGTTTAAATTGAGTTAAAGAACCTACTCTTGAATATCAGGAAGCTTTTAATCAAATTAGCAATAATACATACAAAGCATTCTGTATCGTACATTTAGCGTTAGTTAGGAAATCAATTGGACAATAATTTTGTGGTTTTTTGCTTCCCATCATGGATTTCACAGGAACCCCCTTTAAACCGGAATTCTCTCAAGCGCAGACTATTTCAATGATCCGGTTAAAGATATTTTACTGTATATTTGTAGATCGACATGCGTATCAGATACATCAAAATAAATCACCATGGTTCCTGTTCTCAAAAAAAAAAACAAAAAAAAACTAAGCACGTTCTCGTGCGTATACTCAAATCTTTGTTCATCTTTGATTATATGCCCGTGTATGATATTTGAACGGTGTTCTTGGAGAAAAAACAGCTGACTCAAAAATCATGCTCAAGTTTCTGTTTGAATATGACGGGGTGTTCTGAAACATAACCTGAGTACGAAATTTGACTTAACTGAGAATATGCTTAAAACGTTGTGCAATTTGCTCATCGATCAAACATAGATGAGCGTAAAAATTAATTATTTAGTTTAAGGTAAAGTCCCCGTAATGGTTCCCCCTGTCTTGGACCACTTAATCTCTACCAAGATAGCCAAGTTTCTCTTATGAAACTTTAGGAAACCTTGATTATCTCCGTGAAAGGCCATAAGGTCCGAAATGTAGCGGAACCGTTACAGGTATTTTACCTTAAATTTGAGTACGAGATCTGTGGAAATTGACAACATGTAAATAAGTATTTTATAGTTTCGTCAAAATCAAATGGATTTGCTATGATGCATTCTTTTTCAATAAAATATTATTTTTTTTATAATATCTTCAATAACTTATGACCCGGTCCAGAGGAGTTCGTTTAAATTATCAGGTTTAAATGATTTGCTTATTTTGAAAATATCAAAGGTGCATTATAAAGTGTGACCTTTAAAAAATAAAGAAAAAAAATAAAGAAATCAAACGGGTCCTATAAGATCAACACTGTTGAGTCTATAAATACCTAAACAGTACCATTTAACATAAAGTTGCTTGTGTCAATCTAAATATAAAATCATACATGCTCATTTTGATAATGAGCGTGTTATTTTGCACTAGTCTGAGCTTCGAGAACGAAGTAGTCATGGCCAACGGTCTCCGGATTGATATGGTCTAGCCCGGGGCCCGGGGTTGTGCCTAACGCTTTGTCGCTGTTGGCCTCCAGGACAAAGTATTCATGGCCCTCGGTCTCCGGACTGTTCGTGTCTGGTCCGGGAACTGGGGTTGTGTCTAACGCCTTGTCGCTGTTGGCCTCCAGGACAAAGTATTCATGGCCCTCGGTCTCCGGACTGTTCGTGTCTGGCCCGGGAACCGGGGTTGTGCTAACGTTGTCGCTGTTGGCCTCCAGGACAAAGTAGTCATGCGCTTCTTCTGCCGGCATTGTGTCCTGGTCTGGTGTATCGAACTTGGACTGGACAGCAGGGTCACGTTGCCCATCATGCTGAATAGCGGAATAATTCTCGTTCCGATTTCCCTCGGGTATAAATGGCTGGTATGTATGACCTTGAGAGATGTTTACTGGTCCCGAATGTAGGTGGTTGTATCCCGAACTTTCTGCTCTCTCCAAGACTGGCTGGTTCCTGACTGTATCGTATGACCGACCTTCACCTTCACAATTCAGCTCGCTATAAAGGTAAGGCTCGTTGTACATATTTGACTGTCTGTTATCTCGGGTACCAGTCATTTCAACAGCTACAGAGCTGGGTACCACTTCCTCGTCTCGCGCCTGTGAACACATATTCTGATAAGATGATACTGATTTTATGTTTTGTATATTTCTGTAGTTAAACTGTTATCTGCAAACTGTTACGGTACGATACGACGCACGATGGAACCGGTATGATATGGCATCGTGGTGGTTCGATTCGATTGTTGGTAAATCTTTCGAGTGTCATGTGACAATAGCCAAAACCATCGTATCGTACTGTAGAGACGACGTATCGTGCAGTCGCTTTGTCAAACTATTCGATAAAAAAGGAATTTCGATATGTTAAAATGTCCCTAACAGGATTTCGTAGAACCAGAAACTTCACATTTTGGGTGCATGTCGATAAGCTTTAGGCATACCTTACGTATTTAATTAGCGTTTGTCAATTTTAAATCTGCCGGTGAATGAAAATACAGTGAAACCTCTTTACAACGGCATTCGTTATAATATTTGTCTCTATTCTATACAATGACAATTTCTTCATACCAGCAAAAAATGCTGAAAAAAACACCGCTGATGTAAAGAGAGTTGACTGTACTGCAGTCAAATTCATACCATATGTCAAAGACCTAAACCCAAAGATAAGCAACTAGGCGAAATATTGTACACAATGTATATTCTCGCACCAGAACGAGTGTGGGGCAGGTGTATTCCGCGAAAAATCCAGTTCAGTGTTACTAAGCGATAGCAAAACACCGATCAATACAACGATTCGTTATTTTTGTCTAGTTGTATAATATTTAGCTTAAATCATTATAGTGTTTTGTCCCGAAAAAGAATGGCTTCAAGTCCTTAAACAATCGGACCTTATACTGACTACTCTTGGATTTAAACAGTCATTATTTCACTTAATATATCCGCCGTATGCAACTAGTTGCAGTCAGCTATGTTGTTGTCTTAGGGCCATATGTCATGCTCTTCACGTGCACTAAATGCTGTAGATGATCATCGCGGTTTTGACTGTTTATAATCAATGGATAAAGAGAGAGACAGAACGTTGTTTACCATTTTCGAATGGCGTCGAAACACATCTCCGTACAGTATTTACTTCCCTTATATTCGAAAGTACAAGCGCACCGGTCTTATCTCACGACATCGCGGTGGCGCCGTGGGTATACGAGATTTCCTTCACACGCTTATTTGAGTTGCTTATCTTTGGATTTAGGTCTTTGCAAATATAGATCAGATACCGATATCTTTGATAGTGTGATAGCATTGATTGAGTAAAGACTTTGGCAATATTTCGTTGGTTGATATTGTATGCTATTCACTAATTACTATTGGTCTATTGACCTATCTAGTGAAGGTTATTGAAAACACAAATTCACTTTATTTGGTGAAAAATAACATCGCACATATACTTCAAACGACATATTTACAATTGTGTTTAACAGAATACATGAATACATTTAATAGAAGATAAGAATGGGGGGGAGGGGGGGCTTTGGCATCGCTCTGTGACTTCGTGGACTTTTTTTTTTGTCAATGTTAAACAAGAAAAGATAATTCTTTCTTACTTCGTTGAGGCTCATCTTCGATATCGATTTATCTCCCTTCGTTTCTTTTAGTCCCCTAGCTGCGTTCAGCAAAGTGGTTGATTTCCTGCATGAGGACAATAAATATTAGAGAATACTTGTTGCTTTCAGTTGTAACACACGTAAAAATATTGATTTCCCCCTCACGAGAAAATTCCACTGAAACCAACAATTTTTCTTCTATTCTTTCTCTCACTCACCGCGTGTGTTCGAATCCCGGCAGGGTCATTTGGATTTTCATGTCAGGAAGCCTTCTAGCTGGCTTGCGGCAGGTCGGTGGTTCTACCTGGATGCCCCCACACCCACCCCACCCCGTGCATTCGGGGTCTTCCTCCACCTGTAATTAGCTGGACGTCGCTATATGACTGAAATACTGTCGAAGCGACGGTAAAATCAAATAGTCAAGTCAAGTCTTTTCTTTCTGTCACATTTGACATATTGTAACTGTGTTCATCATTAATGTTACCCTGTGGGGAGCCCAAATTCCTGAAGTCGCACTTATAAATTGTTATTCGGTCTAAAATTAGTCCATAAATGAACACAAAGAAATTGTATAATCAACATATCTTTCATGTATTTCTTGAATATTTTTTTCATTTCAAGGTAGAATTTAAATGTCACGAAAAAAATACGACAATGCTTTTTAAAATTAACTTACTGAGTTTAAACCCTGTTGGGCGCTTTTATTTGTTTCATACTGACACAGAGTGAGCGTAATGACCCTGATTCCATTCATTTGATGCACACCTAAGGAGGTCATGAGTAGATCTTACTTCTTACTTCAGTATTAACGAACCTAATGTAATTCGCACGAATACGCTACTGAGAGCGTAGTAATACAGTTGAATCGGCTGCAGTAATTATGCAAATCATCAATGCCTGTTTTTGATTTACAGGTACATAATACTGGCTCCGCCGACAGTCTAACAAGCACAAACAGTTCTTACGTGTGTGTTGCCGGGCAACAGATGCAAACCAAGGTTAAGATCACAAGGCCTACGACAAGCCCTAGCAGAAAGAAGAGGATGGATGTGCCTGCGGACACGGTGTCTTTTCGAAAAGCCGAGACTGAAATTATAAAAAAGGTTGAATAGATTGCTAGAGAAAACATTTATGTTCAACGAAGTTTGATTTTCTTTCTAAACCGTTAAGATATTTTTTCCTATACACTAAATTCAGTTGAATAATAAAATGTTACATTCATAAAAATATGATGTTCGTGTAGACATTATGCTTTAAGTACAGTTCAGAAACAATGTTACTGGATACATTTATATTTTTAGCTGGCAAAACATGACGTAATCATTCGCTGCCGCATGAAGCTCCGCCCATATTGGTTTTTTGGTCAAGTAGGCACAATATTTTCTCCATATCAAAATATCACGGCTTATTTTTTGCAATATATTTTTTAAAAATTTTAACGGAATACAAGCATTTCATTGGACGATCAAGTAGAAGAAGCTGTAAATACATGTAGAGCATATAGACCATTTCACCAGAAGATCGGCATTACCCGGTATAGTTCGCTGATCTCACCAAGAAGTGGTACAAGCTGTACTATTTTAAAATATTAAATTTTCACTTTGAGATTGAATATATAAATTTATTCATATCCACTCAAAACAAACTATTTTTCGTTTTATATTTATTTTGTCAAATCTGATGACGAAAGAATGCTATTATTTTGTGTATCCAAACCTGTCCACACGCGGATGAATCCATGTGTAAGAAAACAAAAGAAAGCGCGTTGTAAATAATCCATACACGTACCCTTTATTATTAAAAGAAAATAGTTTCGCTATAAATAAGAAATATTGGGGGGGGGGGGGGAACTCTCGTTCTTTATAATCCGGTGATTGAATAATACTTCTTCGAAATCATGAGTATAAGGCTCATCGGCATCTGCATAATTTTACATTGATTTTACTGTTGCTCACTGATTTAAAATGCAAATATTTGTTAATTATGGATCCAGCGGGTTTAGCTTAACATCGTCGTCTTTCATTCCGTTACTCTCCGTGACAACTGCACGCAGTAGTGACCCCCTCCCCCCTTTACAGTTGTAGATATCTGTTGCTAGGTGATGAAGGATTGCAGGTATATTTTTATCACAAACAAGGATATAGCAAGGACATAGCATAACAATGCTTGGGGTTAACAGAATAAAAGGTCACCATTCTGGCAGTTTGGGGTATTCAACTAGGAGCTAACGTGTCGGAGGATAATTGTTTGTTTTGAGTGGATATAGTATATATTTCATCAAGATTATTATTTCATATCCACTCAAAGAAAACAATTTTTCATGCTAACTGCTGACAAAAAATTGAACAATTTTGTGTATTTAATCCTGTTAACACGAGGAAAAATCAATGGGACTGTTTGCAATGTAAAGAAAGCTAAGGGAGGCAACTAGTAACTACTGAAATGCTATGTAACGTAAAAAAAAGTAGTTCCTGCATACCTATATCACTCACACTTTGGGTGGGGTGTATTTTATCTCACTGACAGTACTGTTAAAAATTCGAGTCTTTTCACAAAAAGCATGGAAAAAAAAGCTCAAATATTCTTACCATTGCTATCGCTTTCGGTCGTTGCAGGTTTGCAGTTCTCCATGGTGTCACAGTCGTCGCATTTATTTTCTGGAAATTGATAAATTACAAATCTTCACATTTGTATCTGAATTAAGACGCTTACCGCGATTTTAGTGCAGCGAAGGAAAATGTGTTCGGTGTGCGTGCAAGAAATATAATCCAGTCTGTTGACCTTTTTTGTATTTAAATTGACCTTTTGATAGTGTGTAGAGGGCGGGGCAAGTGCGGATAAGAACGCGCACCTCATGTAATAATTTCTACCATCATTGCCCATCGTGCGGAGCAATACGTAGAGAAGACTGATCGCGGATTCGGACAAAGATATCAATATTGTCATATGAGTACTATACAACCGTCAAATGTGTAAATAATGACTAGATGACAATTATTTGAAAAACATAAATATCTTTGAAATTGCTTGCAATTATTATTGTTGTGTCTTAATTTATGTAAATGTACTTGACTTGACTTGACTATTTGAGTATTTCAGTCATATAACGACGTCCAGCTAATTACAGGTGGAGGAAGAACCCGAATGCACGGAGATATCCGGGTAGAACCACCGACCTACGGAAAGCTAGCTGGAAAACTTCCTCACATGAAAATCCGAATGACCCTGCTGGGATTCGAACCCATGCGGTTAGGGGCTGAGTGAGTGTTAAAGTCAGCGACTTTACCCTCTCGGCCACGGAGGCCCCGTAAATGTACTTGACTATTAATACATATTTACAATGAGTACATACATATGCATGCATAAAGTTACCCGGTACGTTGCTTTGACCGAAACCCTTTTTTTTCCTTAAATGTGCTTTAATACACCTAGAATATCATTAAATTGTATCTACAAAAAATCAACAACCTTATATTTTATTATATATAAAATCGATGATTTTTTTTAAAAATTTAATAATATTTTAGAAGTGTTAAAGCACATTTAAAAATAAATAAATAAAAGAGGGGGCATTTTTTTCGGTCAAAGCAACGTATCGGGTAACTTCGTATGCATCTACCAATACTATGTCCACCATGGAAGTAGGATGAGGACAAGCAAAGGGGTATAGAGATATTCGATGTCTTAATTCCGCCCTTAGAATCAAAAGTTTTTCTTGAAATTATAATAAACTCTAAAATACGTGGAGGAGATATGCGTCCAAATCTACTTCCTGAGTGGCAACCTTTCCAGGTGTGTCAACCCCCCCCCCCCCCCCCCCCCCCCCCAACTACAAATCCGCCTTCTGCATCCCCTCCTACCGGTCCCTGGAATAGGCAAATTATTGATAGGTGATTATATAATTGGTGTTGATACCTTTAGGTTGAGCCCCTTTATCATGCCCTTTGCTTTTCTTGTCTGTTTGAAACACGAGTTTTCCTTCATGACCACGTAACCTACCTTTTTTATTATTTTCGTCCCTCAGACATTTTAATGCCCAATTCAAATCTGAAATTAATAGGAATATAAAGAAAAAAAAACAGTTAAGTAATACTTAAATTTCATTATTCGTGTTTCTCTCATTATCACAGAGGTGTTTAAGAAGTACGTTGATTTTTTTCCATATCTCTTCTATTTTTGTCATGATGTTTTTATTGTTTACATATCTATTATTTTGATCTCTTTCAGTGTTAATTTAACTTAATTTCTATAGAAACATATAAGGCGCATACGATTTTTTTCATGTAGCTTTTGTCGTTTTAATGTAAAATTCATTCAAGCCTTATTTGCGAAATATCATCACGTTAACCTGACATGGCATCACCATTTCCTGTAAGTTTTAAAACGTGTATTGTGTCTCTCTGTTGTACGTGACATAGAAGGGACATGGAAGATATTTTACATGTTTACAGTAAGCAGACCTGTGTTTACTATATGGTTTGCAGAGAAGACACAAATGTAATATTAAACAAGGACCTGGGTAGCAAAGATGAGCATCTTCCACTTTACACCTGTAATCTGCCTAACATGTCATTGTTCAATGCATTTAAACTCATTTTAATATATGCAATTCGGCACAAAAAAAAATTCAACTTTATAGAGATGTAATGTGTTATTCTGTGTATCAGAATGTGTTCAAGGTAAAACACAAATCCACGAACTTCTGAAACTACCCCCGTATTTCATTTCGTGTTAATTATTGTCAGTTTATAAAGCAGCTCGTTCACAGTTGGTCATTGACAAAGAGTTTGATTTATGTGTGTATTGCGTCTGTCAAAATCCATTTACAGACGCATGGTCACCAAATTCATCATTCCTTGATTTAAAAAGGGTAGTTCCTCTTTTTCTTTCACTTTTTGCACATGCGCTCACTTCACAGGCTGGAAATTTTAATAATACTACCCAGGACGTCTAAAGCATCAGCTGCTTCGGAGATATTCATCTAACAAGTGAGCATTTGCGAAAACAGCGTTTTCCCGTGCGATGTGACTTAAAGTGCTTTCGGAAATTACACTCGGGTCAACTCGGGAAAACCCAAGTGATAACTTGTCAAAAGACAGGTGATGTTTCCCGGGTTAACTTTCTTACCCTGCTCCGTGAGCAAGGTAAAGTGGGCGATACTATCCGAAACATGTTACACTTGTAGTTTAGAACCAACATGAACTAGTATATTAAATTTTCCAGCAATTAGGCAAATTTGTTCATTTTTTTAAATGACTAATAAAGTCAGAAAAACTATATATGGGCCCCATGGACTCTATATAATTCATGATATGAGGGACATGGTCTCATCTCAATATAAGGCTGATTAACAGGACATCATCCTGCATCAAAGCCAGCATAAAGTTGAAATCTAACTTGGAACTCAAACAAATTATATCACAAATCCTACAATATAAACTGTTTTTGCGTCAACCATTTATCCGTCCCCGGTGGCCGAGTGGTTAGAGCGTCCGCCTCGGGAGCGGGAGGTCTTGGGTTCAATCCCCGGCCGCGACATACCAAAGACGTTATAAATGGTCCTGGTATAGCTTCCTTGCTTGGCGCTCAGCATATAAGGGTAGTTCCAGGACTGGTTGGCCCGGTGTCAGGATAATGTGACTGGGTGTGGTATCATACCACATGTCTACGGCGTGATACTGCAGTGTGGCAGCACTATATCTGTCTCAAGTAGACATAGTCTCCAAATGACTGAAATACTGTCAGTGGGACGTTAAACCCAACAAGCAAAATGTTTCTCCCTTAGCCGGTCGGATTAATCGGCCTCACCCGAGTAACCCGAGTTATCTTGGACTACTCTGGAATAATCAAATCGAACGCACCCATACATACACTAGCCGAGTTTATTTGTGAGTAAACAAAGACTTCTCCAACATTCGCGAAGAAGAGTAGAAAAAAAAACTTGTTATTTCTGCTGATTGTTTTACTGCTGTGAACGCGCTGCTTTATAGTTATAATTTACAATAATATTATTACTTAGTGGTAAGTATTGCTGGTGGAAATCGTATTCGAAGGCCATGTCTTAGGAGCCGGAAGACAGTTTTAACTACCTCTCGCAACTACATGTATTTCAAGGTGGAATTTTTAGAATATGATGAAATATGATAAATATCGATTTACCGGCCTTCAGTATTTCCTGCTGAAGAACACCGTCATTTGTTTTCGTCAACTTTTCTTTCCAATTGTTATTGCCACACCCACGCATTGCTTCTTGCAGATCATCATTTAATAAAGCCACCAAGTTGTTCAAATCGCAGATACAACTGAAAGTTCGTGTATTTGGTATGATCGCCGGTTTATCCACTTGTCCGTAAGTCTTGCTGTCAATATAGTCAATCAACAAACTACATAATTTCATAACTTTACAAATTATACATCACACAAATATTTCCCTTTTCAATTTTATTAGAATTATCTTTCTGTCTGTTAATAACTTTCAAGTTGTAGTAAAACCATGGAAATCAGACCAACAACGTTTCCAGAGAAAAGTGGTCTTACTAGCCAATTGGTCTTAATAGTGAATTAAAAATGTTTTGTGATCTTGTTTGTTTTCAGTATTACTATAATTCTCATACATATATTTTTTAAACATTACAAGTGCTTTATAACACTATGAACACTTAGAAATATTAAAACAGACTTTAAATTTATATGTGTTACATCGTTTCTCTTTTGAACATCATTAAGGAAAATTTAACTTGACCGTACCCGTTGGCCAAGTCGCTATAGCGTCCGCCTCGAGGCGGGAGGTTGTGGGTTCGATCCCCGGCCGCGACATATTAAATTCGTTAAAATTGGTACATGTACTAGTACAGCTCCCTTGCTTGCCGTTCATCATATAAGAGAAGTTCCATGACTATTGGTTCGGTGTCAGGATAATGTGACTGTGTTTGGTATCATGCCACAACTGAAGCATGACACTATACACTATATCTGACGAATATAGAAATAGTCTCCGAATTACTGAAATGTTGTTGGCGGGACGTTATACTAAATATACAAATAAAAGTTGATTTGAAAATCTTAAACTCATCATTATTTGATACTTAATGATTGCTCGATATTCAAACAAGTGATTTCATCCAACATTCCATCAGACCGCCGGTCCATCCACTTGTCCGTAAGTCTTGCTGTCAATATGCATGTATCTATTTTTCTCAAATCATCTGTCTTATCCGAATTGCCATGACTACCCATGACCACACCCTTGACCTTACACATACTCTGGTGGTGTTTCAGTATCTTTGTCGTCCGATTTGTCTCTATCTCCCTCCACCCCCGGGATGCACGAGGTCACCAGAAGCAAACCTTGAAACACGTCAGAATTGCAAACCTTTAAAACAAGCCACAATTAAATATCCCTAGATAATCATGCCATTTTATTCATTTTCAAATTGCAAAATGGGGCCGATAATTGAATGTTCTATCGGTCTGTCTACAACTCTCCATCGTCCATTTTCGCTCAATATACGCGCAGTAGTGACGTGGGTTTCGACATTGGAAACTTTCAAGTTACACTAAAATGTCACCTTTTCAGGCCACCAACGGCTCCATAGAAAAATGCTGGTCTTAACAGCGAGGTGATCTCCGAAAAAGAGATCTGCGTATGCTTTTAGGATCTAGTTTGTTTGCATAATAATTATAAATGTAACACATTGATGATTATTTAAATGTTACGAGTGTATTGTGATAATATATGAATACTCACAAGTAATTCTGGAATTAACCTTTACGTTTTAAAAAAGCGGTACACGCCCATCATTGATTTTAGACACGCACACTTATAATATATATATTCGTGAATATTCAAGTATTAATGTGTGAATTGATAAAATATTATTTTTTCTGGTCTTTAGATTGTATATGAAACAATGGATTTTCTTTGTAAAACAGACTGTGTACAATCTAAACTGAAATATTGTATTTATAAGCAAACAGAGGAGACCCTTATCATACAGCTGTCTGATCTGGATCTACTATGTGGTAAAATGAGTCTGTATGAGGTGATGAGTTAAAAAGTCTGCGTCTAATTTTGTCAACATGTTTTTGACTACTTATTCAGTATGTTTTATTTCTATATCTGCACTGTACATTTAACATTGTTGTCATTTTATTTTAAAAAAAATAATGAAATGCTGACACATCTTAAAACTGTGAAAGGAACTTCAAGAAACAAAAGACACACTACCAACACTCATAAATGTGTAATTTATCAACCTCCCAGAACATTCAGTCTCCTAAAGTCAATTAACCATTGTTTATACTTTATTTATTTTACATCGATTACTAAACAAGCTATCACAACTTATATTAATCACTCACGATGGCTCTGGTGGAGGCGTATGTGGTCATTATTGTGGGAGGAAACCAGAGAACCCTGAGAAAACCCATGTGTCTGGACGGGCGACCACTGTACCCTCTCACATACATGACTAAGAATCGAACCCGGGACACATTGGTGTGAAGCGAGACGCGCTACCACTACACTATCCATCCATTGTTAAGTCAATATCAACATCTACACTCTCCTAGGACTTTGACCAACATAGAAGCCACCCACGGCCGATCGATAGACTATATATAGGCCGCACTTGTAAGTGAAATTTTTTATGCTAAAGCATCAAGCCGCCGGAGAAGAAGTTTGGTATGTAGGTCATTATTTTCAGTGTTTAGTTACAGTTTAACGGACCATCTGAATATGGTTCATATCAACCATTCGTGTCGGTGTTAATACAAATCAGTGTATCAAATATATAAAACCCAACAAGCAGATGTATTAGACGTGCATTGAACATGCTGAACATGCTGGCCAAGTTTGAGTAAGATCACATAAAAATTGTGGCCTGTAGAGATTACACAGTTTTCCAATTATTTGATCTCGTGACTTTGTTTTTGAATCTAAGTTACTGTGATTAAACTAGGCCTAGAATTAATCAAAGTGAACATGGTGACGTTTTTTTTAATATCTGATGAGAAATATGGCTTGTAGATGGTACACACGATTATGTGGACCAACCAACTGACGGACGGTCGTCAGGTCAATATAGACGAAACCTAAACAAATATAGCCCCGAAATGTTGCCCGATGCAGGGCGCAAGCAAACCTGTTCGAAATCAAAAGGATAATGCATTGTGTAGTTAAAACTAATAAAAGCGAATTACGGAAGCTGCCGAAAAAATAACCATATTTCGTCGGTGTCGAATCGTCAAAGCGGTATCGTGTGATTTTCACGTGATTCTTTTCTTAAAGAATGTGGAGAATTTGCTACAGCATTTCCGAGAAATATTTTAAAATGATAATAATAATTTAAATACGTAATTGCAAGTGCAACACTCATAACCTTCTGTTATAACTACAATTTTATATACAGCATTAGTTGACAACGGAAATGAATTTAGCTGTTATTTGTTTTTGTTTTTTTCTTTTATAAATAATGACCTGTCCCAAGGGATCCATTATTAACCGTCAATAACGTATCTTTTAAAAAGTTTATTTTGCTTGTTCCGGACTAAACATGCGATAATTATTTT
>CM037787.1:54529973-54579973 GCA_021229015.1 Solen grandis | reverse complement strand
ATATCAAAAACAAACAATAGATCATTAAGCCTTGCCTTACATGGTTAATAAAATAATTTAATTTCATTACACAATCAAAAGGTCTTACTTCACAGTTTTAAATACCTTTTTTAAACGAAAGTTTAGTATAGACATAGCTCCAGAATTTTATAGAATATTGTATTGTACTGCTAATATAAGAATAACATATTATATGATATAAGGGACAAGCTCTGGACTGACTTTACTTAGAATCTAAAAAGCAAGATGTATTAGTGTGGTTTAGTTTGTGGTCTTTTGAAGATAGTTCTCATATCAGTAAAATAAAACCAGAATAAAGCTATTTTTGCTACTATTTAATTACAGATGTAAACGTGTATTTTAGAGAAAACAATTTAACTAATTATCTTTTTAATATAAATGACTGTGATTTATTCCTCTTTTTTATGTTATCTATAAAATTTTCAAAATTTTCAAATTATTTATATACTTGTATTTTATTTTCCTATTAAAATAATTGTAATAAAATGAAGCCTCCGAATGGAAGGTTACTGAACATTGCATTTTCTCCTCGTTGGGTTCAAAGTTATTTATTTTTATTGGAAAACTGAAAACATTGACCTGTGCGTAAATTATATCAATTGATATTCGAATGTAAAATCCTCGAAAAAAATAATCGTACCACATTAAACATAACTGCATCAAACGACAGGTCTTGAAAGGGAAGCGAGGGAAGTTTTGTCTCCACAACGTCCTTTACCCTTCCATTGGTCACGTAGTCTGCTAGCTTCTCTTTGGCCTTGTCCAGCATTCCATGTGAGGCGTCGAGTAATGTCACGTGACCCACACCTAAATCTAACATGGCTTTGGCGTAGTTTCCGGTTCCACATCCTGCATCCAACACGTGTAAATCCTGTAAAATGTTTATGCAAAATTCTTTTGTTTTGTAGAAAATATCTTATATTTGTCCTAATGGAAATTTGCAGTGAGTGTAGGATGGTTCTTCTCGATAACGCATGATTATCAATGGCTCGATATCAGCAAAGACTTCTTTCCCTGTGGAAATCCGTTGAGCAGGAGACTCTTTACAAAAAATTGAACATCTTTTTCATGGTAAATATTCTATGTTTTAATTTGACATGCATAGATGGCTAAATGCTCAAGAAAAAATCCCCAAGTGACTGACAAAAAATTCCCTCCTTCTCCCCCTCTATCTCTCTTTGAAATGTTCACAGTTACATGATAAATAAATTTGAGAAATAAGGGAACTGTATTGGTCTTAGAGAATTCACCTTAGTACGCCGGTCTACATATTCACTTAGGGTTAGATCTGGTGATCCCTAAAAACTGCCGTATTAATGATAAGATCATATTACTTGGATGTTACCCACACATTATTAGCCACTTCTCCAGGAGACATCTTTTTTTTCGAATCATGTTTGTTTCAGCAATTCAAGCTATGGGCTTTGGGATGATTAGATGCTAAGTTTCAATATTGGAATTGTGTCCTTTGGACAGAAATGTCCCCACATTTAGCCATTGCAGCAAAAGCAAGAGCTATATTACTCATTAAATTTTGGAGAAATGTGACACAGCTGCCTCTTCAGTAATTCATAACATTGCAGTCTTGGTGAAACAATGAACATACAATTCTGAAGGTACACGTGAACATTTCTTTACAATTTTGAGACATGCGCGATACAACTTTTATCTAAATAATTCAAAGGCCTGCACATTGTAGGAAACCCTAAGGTGGTATCTAACTTTGTGAGCTGATCAACATGCATGATAATTTTTGTGATTCTGGCCCGTACAGTTGTCTGACACAGCTGCTTTTAAGTTATTTAAGTCCGTTTTTCTGCACCTACTTTGTGAAACAGCGACGAAAACTCTAAATACGATCAACATTCTTTTAATGTTTTGTTCTTCTGACTCATACAATTGCTGGGATATGGCTCTGGATGCGGGGAATTAACAAAGTAAACAGAAAAGCATACCTGAAGAGGTTGTCTTGTGTGGAACTGCAACATAGCGGTCATGATGTCAACCCCAGATGGTACGCGATTTTGATCATAGGTTTTGGAGGATGCTTCGTAGTTTTCATAGGAGCTCATCGTGGTTATTTCTGTAAAAATTAATGTGCTATACGATGCAGAGCAAACAGTTTATATTCTTATCAAGCGAGCGTGACGTCCAAAATCTAAATATGTTTAACTGCGCTCACATATAAAGATAAGCTGTGTGTGTTCATATTGGTGAATAAACCTGTAAAGTGTGTATACTTGGCTCATATAGTTCTCGAGATATTAAATGTGTGTGACGGCATAGCCAAGTAACTCCAGCTCAAACTATAACAGTGGTTGCACTAGTGTGATATTTTTATACTAAGGTCCTTAAATTGAACCCCATTCAGATACCTTTTTTTCTTGGAAGCTCCATTCTGAAGGAAATTTACAATATACAAACATTTACATTAGACTACATGCTTTTATCGTAAGACTTGCAGATATTGCTGATTTGTGCTAGTTTACCTGGTTGCATCTAAATATTTAGTTCTTATCACGGCGAATCGAAACATCATTATTTGAAATGTTTAAACAACCAAACTTATTTTCCCCTAAGGAAACACTGTAGATTTTGTAGAACGTGTTGGATTTAAAAACCTTACATAGTCAATATTCTTTGCACAAATTTGAATGGATGTTTTCGATACGATTACAGATGTGATTACGAAACTACCTTGATTCACTCGAGTGAATCCAATAAATGTACACCAGTGTGTCGGTCTAGCAAATTTCATGATAACATCGCCGACAGACTCTCAGTTCCTAGAGCGCTTTGATTTGTTTCATATCGATCCGGAATTAAAGTCATGACCTTCATTCCATTCATAAAATGCATATCTAAGAAGGTCACGATACCCTTGAAACTGACTGTTTTTGATTACGTGTAGAAATTTGACAGGGTTATTGCCAATTCAAGATATTAGTAAGTTTGCCTTTTCTGTTTCAAATTATGAACATTTGGAGGGCTAAAACTCGATATAAAATACTTGCGAACTACTTTTCGAAAATATCAATCACCGGAGTAGCTTTTGCGAACACGTGAATTTCTTTGCCTATCCTAATGATTAGATATGATTAAAATATATACAAAGGTAAATGTTATTCCTTGTTTACCAAACTGGCCTAAGAGGAAATACGTATACTTTAACACAATGAGCGGATAATGATGAGGGCACGAAAATAATCAATTTAAAACAGCACTATTATATACAAACGTACTTTGAAAAAGAGTGGTATGACTAAGCTACATTAAAAACAATGGTGTTGTGAGTTCTGATAAGATAAGATTAAAGACAAAAGTGTCGTGAGACCTATCACAAGCACTCCGGGCTGCCCCTTTCCAAAGCCCTTAGCTCTCTAAGGCAAGACGCTGCGAAAACTGGCCCCCTGCAGCACTATGCGTTATGAAGTCTGGCGCTTTAAAGACCGCCGTCGTTCTGAGGACGGTCCTAAGTAACACAATGAAAATTAGTTACCAAACGCTTATGGTTATCCAAATAGCCCAAAGTCTTCACATATTCATTAAAGTGAGTCTTCCAAGTCTCTAGAGGCTAGACCTATCTTCCTTGGCGCACATAGATACTGGAAGATTTCACGATACGACACGCACAACGGTGATCCTTATTCAAGACTTTCAATTACGTGCGACTCCCAAAGGAAGTAATGAAAACACCAACGTCAACCCGAAGTCCCTTGTTACATAATCCTCTCTTATCAATACAGAGTGACACCGATGTTATTTCCGTGACAGAGATGATAATGTAAATGTTTAATCAGTATACAGTAGAAGCATTTCAACACACATTCACGGACACACATACAAAGATAAAGATAGCTTGCTAACTTTTTGTCGCCTTTCGTGTTTACATTGAAATCGAAAGTTGCAAGGGGAGTAACTGTATTCATATCATTTAATTGATCAAAGGACCGAAGGTACGAGGTACAATAGCTATTTTGTCACTCACATTTCCTACATCTTCGATTTAAATGCGTCTCGCTTTCCAAAGTACATGTATCTATCGCCCTCCTCACCAAACTAGCGCTCAAAATCATCACAATTGATATATGACAACAACCATGTAATTTACAACAATTTTAATTAATTTTGAACACATATTTTACTCAACCCGAGAGTCTATTTTGTGATATAGATTGAAACAAAATCATGGCTATTTACATCGAGGTATTCTCTGCCTGAGAGGATCTTATAAAAATAAAATGAACAAAAGTGATAATCCCTTTTATGTTTTCTGGTACCTGAGTTCAAGAAAAACTCCACATCCGCACTGACGGAGACATTCAAGTCATGGGTGTCTAGAACCCTATCCCTTAGAATCTCACCAAGAATCAAACAGGTGTTGCTCAGCCCCAGACTCACTAACCTTGACGAATAAATATTCGTTGTCAACATTGATCACCCTCCTCTTCTGAATTTCATCAGAATGGCTGCTGCAATACAGGGGGTTATTTCACCAGTGAACATTTCTCCAACTATTTGCTTAACCGGAGCCAGGATTGGCTGTGGCCTCATCTCATACGGCCTTCACAAAAGCGGTGGAATTCTTCATCACACATTGTTCTACGTGATATTGGGAAAAACACCACATTTTGTTTCCCACTTCAAACTCCTGATAAAAAAGGATGTTGTCATGATACTTTTTCTGACGTCTCATGGCTACACCAGTATTATGCCTTATTATTAGGTGGACATCTTCCAATCGTGCTTGTAGCTCACTCATTGGTTTTGGGGAATTTAACTCCTCGTAGCATTGCATACATTTGATTGAGCGATGTCCTTATCTCCTGGCATAACATGCTAAAATTTGGCATGAAACCAACAGTTTCATATTCTGCCAACCTGTAGTCATCATCATATATTGAAGCTGTTCATCCCGGTCAGTGTGATGGTCAATTGCAAAAGCGCTGAGCATGGCTACTAAGTTGTTGAATTGTGCCACATGGCATAGTAAGCTGGTATTTTCTATCTTGTGGAGCTTAATCATAGCTGCAAAAAGGAATACCAAATCTCGAAATCACCTGCTGGTAGTCACCGTGTTTGCTTCCATATTAGGCATGGCGTGACACTCGGTCCATTTAGTGAAATGATCACCGATCACCAGGATATATCTGTTTCTTCTTCTGGTCTGCGGCAACTCTTCAAGGATGTACACAGCTATTCCTTACATTGGAGAGCCACATCTTAAACTCTCTATCTGTGCTCGCTTCGTTTACATTAGGTATTTTCAGACTCTCAGACGCCAACATAGTTTTTGACATCATTTTGCATTCTTAGCCAATAATACTTTTGTCAGACTCGACTAAAGGTATTTTTAACACCCTAGTGACCACATGCTTTGGTATCATGAGAGTACTTTAATACCTCTTGACTGATAGACAAAATATTTTTCCCTACTATTAAACGAAATCTGAGCCCTGAACCCCATGGTGTGTTGTGACTATGCTATCTCGAATTTTTCAATTTTTCCAATTGGCATAAAAGTGCCTTCAGTTATTAAATTTCACAACCGTTTTACCTTCGATCTGGTTTATTTCCGGCGTCTATCCGTTTCCTCAATTTGTAATGTCCTTGTCATCCTCTTGAGTTTCTTTGAGGTCGGGAACTTTGACATTTTGCCTTTTTAATGACCTGTTCTCCCAGGAAGCGTTATTCACCGTTCAATATTGTCTGAATTTCATTCTGATATTTGGCGTTCCATTGTTGTTTCCCTTGGCGATGCTGAATGGTCATGTCGTATGAAGAAAGAAACCCCTAGAAACCTAATAATAAAGATAGATTTGCTACCTTTTTGTCGCCTCTCATGTTTACAAAATATCGAAAGTTGCAAGGGAATAAACTGTAATCATTTAATTGATTAAAGGTAGGAGGTACAAAAAGCTTTGTCAAAGTTTGTTCACAATTAAAATAGATTTTTCAAGAGTAAACAACAACAACAACAAACAAACAAACAAACAAAATTATTAACACAATATCACATTAAAGGCGTTAATAGTTAAGATTAAAATGTCAACGTTACATATTTCATTCGTAATTGTTAACGCAGAATCGCATTACATGGATACGACCATACGTTACTAAAGGCGAAGTGATACAGTAAAATCAGCTGTGTAAATCGATACCGGTATAGTAGATTCCGGCTACACGACAGTCTAAAACCCATGTCAGTGTAATCGGACAAAAAGCCAGGGACTACCTGGACGATGAAGTGTACGCCTATTTTATGCGACGATATTCCGAAACTCGACAGAAGTTTTGTTTTGGGCTACCCAAAGAAAACTCTGAAAATCAGGATGCAAATGATGACTTCATAAATATATTACTGGGCATTTTATGTTTCATTTTGATACTGCAACATATATATTATTCAATTTTCTGACACAACGAACTGCATGCGATAAGATAAGACTTCTTTTCGAAAACGAAACAAGGATTGACATTCAGCATGTTTAAAACTCACAGACATCGTGTGAAATAAACATAAACATACGAAAATCAATGCAGAGAATGGTTCATTGCCCGCATGGTACTTATTAAAAGTGATCATGATTTACGATCGTGTTATCGATCAAATATGTGATATCCTATGAATAGCATTCATGTGTTTGCGAGGATAACTTATAAAAGTACATACTAAAATAGTAAATGCGAAAGGCGAGTCCGTCTTGAGCAGTTTACTGTCATCGGCACTAGTATAACTACTTGTAAGAGGACACACTCGTCAAATCATCTTCAATTCAGTGTAAATTAACTGTAATGTCACAGACTGCATCGAATCACTTAAATCTGCCTGTGTGAGTTGATTTTACGCGCATAAAATCAAAACTGGATTTTAAAGTACTTATGTGGCATTAATTTAGTATATTTTAGTAAATATAGTAAACGGGGATCAAATTTCAAAGCGAAACCAAACTTAATCACTAAAGCACCATATGCGGATGCTAACGTTCGTCTGGGATTAATAAGGTCAAAATGGACCTATGGGTTATGGCCCTTGATGGGAATGTAGCCTTTGTAATAGTGAACAAATATGTGAAATTTGATGACAGAGGGTTTAATATTTTAGAAATCATGACCAAGGTTAAAGTTTTAATGATGATTGCAACGAAGAGGAGGAACGATAGCATAGTGTGATGAGAATTCTTAGACTTTTTTAAACTTAACCCTTTCCCTCATATAGACTCATTTTGACGCACTCAGTAGGTACCACATAAAGCCTGATCTGCAGAAAACCACAGTTAAACCATACCAAATTTAATCATAAAGTCCTCATTTCCAGACCACTGAGGAGCAGCGAACAGCATAAAACCTGATCAGCCTGCGAGTTACTCGCAGGCTGATCTGATTTTATGCTGTTCGCATAGGTCTTTTCATGGTATCCTCTATGAAGGAAAGGGTTAAGGTATGAATTGTTAAACCCCTTTTACATGTGAGAATAAGAATACATTAAAATAAAAAATTGTTTTAATGGGCGGATTATAATAAGCATACTCTCTCTATCGCTCACAGTCGTTTGTCTATACACATTTGGTTTTCTCATGTCATTAATAATGATGAAAAATGCAATGTGAAAACAGATCTATTTCAAATAGAAAAAGTGTAAACTGGTATGAGCTAAGATATCAACCTTTTACAAGTTGAGCGAGAGGTAAAAGCTTGCTTGTTTTCATTAGTTTTAACTTACATTCTTTATATCTAACTGCAGCTGAAAACACACATTCTTTTAACTTCTATTTACCCATCTCGAAGGTTCCTGTGTTGGACTGCTACCCTAGCACGTGGGAAAGCCATGAAGAATCATTGCCTCAAAATGTACTCTAAACTATAAGGGGATGTTACAATTGTGACAGATATAAGTTACCTCCCTTGTTTACTTTGGCGCTCATGTGTTTTCCTTTTGAAACGCTGATACTTAGGAAAAGTATATCTTATAAATATTTTTTAAGTAAATTATTTAAACTATACTATTATACATTTATGTCAATTTTCGATCTCGGTCAATAGAAGCTCATTAAGCATTGTCCATTCCCTTTTCATTGTAGGTGGCTACTGGAGGGGGTTTCCTTCTCGATGTCTTTTGAACGTTGCCCTTTAAATGTCAATAGTGGCAGGGAAGCTCTTGGAAGTAGAGCCACTGAGTTAGTCTGAGTACTCATATAGATTGTTCAGAGACCACGATTTGTCTTTAAACCTAAGATGTGGTTAAGAAAATGCTATTTTATGATTTTAAGTTATATAAAAACGAAAAGTACCTTTATACGGTTTGTGAATTATGTAATGCAGATTATGCGTATACGTATTTGAAACGCAACTGAGTAAGTTTAACATGCGTAGGTAACAAGTTTATTTATCCGCATAAAAAGAAATGCTAGGTTAATTTGGTAATAAGAGGTCCATGATGGCCCTGGATCGCTCACCTGAGTATAGGGTTACCCAAGGAACATCTACACTAGAACATTTTGAAATCTGGCCAGTAGTTTTGAAGGAGATGACTTTTAAAGTGTTCAGAATTCATTTCTTTCCATTGCCAGGACAACCAGAGTTCTACATGGATAAGTTTATTTTAGCATCTTTTGTAAAGGTTTACCCAAGGATTATCCCTGCCAAGTTTTATCAAATTCTGTCCAGCAGTTTCAGAGGAGATGCTGTTTAAAGATTTCACTAAGGTAAATTAGCCACTCCCCTGGAGGCCATGTTTTTTTCCTGATCGGAATAATTTTAGCAATCCTGGTAGAGAGTTACCCAAGGAACATCTGTACCGAAACATTTTGAAATCTGGTTAATAGTTTTGAAAGAGAGATTTTTAAAGTTTTCATATTTTTTCTTTCCGTTGCCATGGAAACCAGAGTTCTACATGGATCAAGTTTATTTTAGCAACTTTTGTGAAGGTTCACCCAAGGATCAACCCTATCAAGTTTAATCAAATTCTGTCCAGCAGTTTTAGAGGAGAAGTCGTTTAAAGCAAATTGTTGGCGACACACGACGGACGACGACGGACGCAGGGTGATCACAAAAGCTCACCTTAAGCACATTGTGCTCAGGTGTGCTAAAATGTATTGTACAATTCAGTGATTCTACAATCTTTTCTGATACTAAAATATCTGAGAGCGCAAAGAACTTAAGTAATTGGAATAATTGTGACAGTCAGTTTTCATACTGACGGATTGGTAAAGGGAGTCTTTATTTTGTACGTGTATTTAAGTGTCATTTTAATCGACTATTCGGAAGAATAAGGAAGGCTATTCTATTCACCTGTGTTTCGGCTTTGGCGTCGCCGTAAAGGTTAAGTTTATCATACCACCTCACCCTTTTACTGAATGCTTTTAATCTTGATTTTTTTTGTGTATGACCATAATCTCCACCTGTAGGCAACTATGTTATGCATTTTAAACAAATTATTCCCCTTTTTGGACCAAGAATCTCGGTTAAGTTTTTCATACCACCTCATTGTTTTAAGAAACCTTTGAACTTAGAATACATCACCCCCCGTCTTTACAAAGTGAATAACTCGTTATGGATTTTGCCCAAAGTGTGCCATTATTTTCGACTAAGAATCTCAGTTAAGATTTTCTCACTAGCTCACTTTTTACACTGAACCCTCTTTTACACTGAACCCTTTGATATCCCTTTGGGATATTGCTTTGAAACTTGGAATACATGTTTACTGCCCCCACCCCTTTTGATACTACAGAGGTTCTTATTTTACCTTAAACTGCAATATTTTTCTTCATTGATACACATTAAAATAGTAGAGCATGTTGTCTTGTGGACAGCCCATGTAGACCATATAGTTCGTCTTTATTATTTCATATAATTTTTGGCCTAAGGTTGTGTATATACAATCTTCTTTCGAAGTTCAGCATGATTCACTGTAAGTTTAGTATTATATATCGACGTTTTTTTTATGAAATATTAAAGTTATCAATCCAAAAGATGAAAAATGATGGATATTGTTGCTGGTTATATTTTCACACAATAGTCTCCTACGTCACATACAAAAATGCCTTTATACTTTCTTTATCAGATGACTTTTTCGCTATGTTTGTGGTTGTTTGTAGCTCATCAAAGCTTTCAAAGTATTCAATGTGAGCTATTCTGATCACCCTATATCCGTCGTCGTGAGTTGTTCGTCGTCAATGATTACTTGAAAGACATCTCCTCTGAAACCAACTGGTAAACATTGGTAAAATTGAACGAAAGCATTTAAGTATTACTTAGCGCTAAGCGTGATTGCTGGAATTCGACCTAATATAAATGGCTCAGATTCTAATGTTAGTTATCTAATGATGAAGAATCACGAAACAGCAGCGGGTGATCCGCGGATGTATTCATGAAACGTCTTGAGGAAATCCATCCATTATTTAATTGCGATCGTGGTCTATCAAGTCATTTCGAGAAAATTCAGGCCTTTGTATACTTTAAGCAAAATAGTCTATAACTCCAAGTCACTGAATACTTGACTTCTACACTGTTGTCTTTTTTAGCACTTGTACGACCAATATTATGATTTAATGTTGGATGGGTAACCTTAAGATACAGATACATCTTAACTTTAGTATTTTTTTTTTAATTTCCTCCTACTTTCTGCAACATATCACTCCAAAACAACGCATTTACAATATAAAGGGAGCACATATCTATCACTGTACACATTTTTATAAAAAATTTGAAATAAAAATAAAAATACAGAGTTATGGTGGCATATTTCTGCCAGCCACTTAGCCATTTAGCTATGTCGAAACTTTTCTGAAAAATTGTCACTTTTTCAGTTATTATCTCGCCTTTTTTCGAGTAAGTCAGTTAAATTATGTGGATAACAAACATATAAATATAAAAAATGCAAATATCTCCAAAATAAGGTATCGTTTATTAGATCACCTGAGCACAACGGACGACCTAGAACTTAGATATTTTGTGTGTAGCACCTCAGCCAAATTTGTTCAAATTATGAACCTTAAATCAAAGATTTCCTCGCATCAGTGCTCATATGATTTCCCATAGACTTATAAAGGCGAAAATTCTCTTGTCAGAAACCACAAGACCCAGAGTTTAGATTCTCAATGCATAACATGGCCTAGTTTATCTCCACAGAGTTTGTTCAAATCATAACCCTGTGGTCAAATTGACTCGCCCAAGAAGCACTGGACATAGAATGTCAAATCATGGCCCTAGGATCTAAATTGGTCACGTCCGATGTTTTACATAGACTCGCATATCTTGCAGAAACCAAAAGTTCTAGAACAAAGATATTTATTTCTTAACGTTGTAACATCCTCTCGGGTATCCCCCTCCCAAAGAATATTTTTCATTTGAAATTCATGTGAACTTGAGTGACTGTGACCTTGCCTAGTGACCAACTACTGAATGTTTATACTTCAGCTTTTAAATTCAAACCTCAGGTACTGTTTGGTGTGTGACTGTACTTTAACCTCGGACAACCTTGGTTATCATACAGGAACCTACATTTAAATATTAAATAAGATAAGATAAGACCACATGTACTTCTTCCTGCAAGGGTTTTATGTTTATTCAGTTCGATTATGCTATAACATGGTAGCTTGTACAGGCAATTTTAGATTTTTTTATGTTAACGACTTATTTCTGTTTTGATCCTATTGTATTTTAACCTGATGAAATTCCTACATGATACGATCATGACCTAAGAGCGGTTTCGGAAGAGCATTTTGCGGGGACTGATTACGCCACATGCACATTAGAACATTGGATTCACCACAAGAATTTCACCCCAGACTTGGAAATAGAATTGTTGTAAAACGTCTTTAAGGTATATTGAAACCAATAAACACTATAATATCATCACTACAAGCCTTCTGGTGTCGAAAATAAACACAAATCCAAGTAATTTCGGCGTTTATTGCTAAACTGATAATAACTGTATTTTCAGCAAAACAGTTGCTAAATGTATCCTCATTTACATTGTAAATCAATTACCTGATTAGTGAGATAACTTATCATTGAAAAAACATCGATATGCATGTAGTTGGAAATGTATGAAAAATAGACTTTTCACAAATATTTATTGCTTTGAATTTTGCAAAGCTCGTAGCATAAAATAAAAAGAAAAACAAAACACTGTCAGAGAGGATTACTTGTATAAAAATTCATGGATTGTTACATAATATAGTGTAATTTGAAAGAAAGTTGATATTAGCTACTTTTAGGACCTGTAGGCCCGGGCCTACAAGTTGGTCAAGAAAATGGCATTTTCAAAAACACCAAAAATTCAATAAAAATTAGAAGACAATACTTTGATACGCGCATTTTGCCGTTTCCGAGCCTACAAGGTGAAAAAAGGTTGCTATACCCCTGCTTTAGATTAATTTTTTTAAAAATTATCCTGTAAATATCAGTTCCATTATAAAACATATGATGTGCGAATTTCAGTGTCAAACCCACAATTTGCAATATGATCTTAAAGATTCATGAAGTTGATGATTTTACCTTGTAGTTCAAATAAGCAAGAAGACAGAATATAAATTCAGTGATAAATGTATTTGTGTTTTTATTATCACCGATATACTGTCCAAATGATTCACGTTCTGGGACTGAAATGTATTCGTATTACCTGCAGTTGAATAAGATCAATTAATAAGAAAAATATACGCAACTGCTTTGGAACTAGGGGCTTTGGACTCAAATCCCAGTAGGGTCATTTTGTAAACTTACAAATGTGCGATAATTTCTGTCCCACTCAAATCAGATTTAGAGAGGATAACATAAGTTAAAGATGGTAAAAATCATTATAATATTACCATTGTCTGTTTAACACGTATATTATACTTTCGTTTTCGTGATTCCTAATATAATCAATTAGATTTCCTAAACATTAAATAGCTTCCCAGTGCTCAACTTAAATCGATATAATTGATCTTATCATATCGTACACACATAGTACTATTACAATGGTCATGACAAAGACAATGAATAACTACTGTGATCAAGGATAGAAGCGACGCATTAAAATCAATGCTTGTCGTGCTGAGCCACTTTTTTAGGTGTCAAAGTTTAAGGTTTGAAGCCAATGCATTTTATGTGTTAATATCATTTGTGGAGTCATTTTATGTTTGTTTAATGGGTTTAACGTCCCACCGACAGTATTCCAGTTATTTGGAGACTTTGTCTTCTTGAGACAAATAAAGTGCTTCCACACTGCAGTATCATCCGGTATACACGTGACACGATACTACACCCAGACGCATTATCCTGACAGCGGGCACTACCCTTGTAGATTCAAGATTTTATTCCTATTATTCTAGAAGTTGACACTCAAATCTGTTGACAGGCTCACTTCCTAAAAATAGGCAGTCACAACAACAACAAATGCAAAAAAAAAAAAAAAAAAAGAAAGAAAGAAAACGGTTATAGAATTATCTGCTAACAATAATCAGATGGCTTTGTGTATATTGGCTCACATCATTAAAATTTAGGTACACGTACTTACAAAGTTCTATATTCAACAAAATAGCTCCAAAATTCATACTATCTCAACACTTAATTTTTCAAATTAATTTGAAATTGTTTTCATTATATAAGCTTTGTGCGGTAACTAAAATAGTAATTAATCATGATAAATAAACACAAGACATTGATAGCAATGTAGTTTTTATCTATTTGTGTAGTGTATATAGGAATACATATACACTGTGTCTAAAACCTTAAACACTTCTTGTTAATCAACCCAAAAAAAAATTTAGAGAAAGGTTCAAATAACAACTATAGTAACTAGCACAAAATACATGTATCAATATAAGTTAAATAAATCACATACTTTGTTGCTTAAAAAATGAAATCCATATGTAACATATACAATATGTTGTTTGTCAACAATATATAGTTATTACTTCAATACAGTATAAACAATAAACATTATTCACATCCGGTTGAATTTGTTTTGCGCAAAAGTTTTACAACAACAACTAGTGTATGATAAGCAAGAAAGTCACAAATATAAGTAAAGTAAACCCAAATGTGGGTTTAGCAATATACTTGACAAATTATTACAGTTTTAACAAGACTTATTTACAATTTGAAAGTAATTCTACAAATATCAAGATGTAAAGAACATGTGTGTATATAAATGGCGTCCTACCAGAATCCTGCATCCTACATCATTATATGCTGAGGTCAAAGCAAGGGAGCTATACCGGTACCATTTTTACGACTTTAGTATGTCGCGGCTAGTGATCGAACCCGACCTCCCGATTCCGGGACTCCAATTTATTAACTTATACAGTGCCATGCGCAGCAATAAACTTCTGTATTTGGTGTTGTTGACGTTGTTGTTATTTTTCGGCAGGTCTGTTTGTGACTCCTTATTGAAGCGTTTCGTCAGATTTGTGTGTGAGATAAATTAATCGTGTCAAGAGGTCTGTTTGAAGTTTCTTCAGCAGCCTTTTTTGTCGTCTAATCGAAGTTTCTTGACAGGTATTTCCGAGACGTCTAATTTTTTTTTTTGAACTTCTCAATTTTTTTGTCTTAATCATAAGCATTATGAAGTCTGATTGAAGATTCTTTAAGTTTGTTTATGACGTTTAAATTAAAACGAGTTTAAAATGGTACTGTCATTATCATTTAGCAGAAAATGATATAAGTTACAAAATAATACAGGGGCCATATTCATAGAAAAACTGAAGTCAAACGTTTGACTTAAGTCAAAAATAAGTTATTTTAAAAAGAGAGTATTTCTACAATCACTCATGTATTTTAATAAAAAATGAATTTCTAAAGATTTGTATTAACAGGCCACTTAATGATATTAACAGTGATTAATTATGCCTCATAGCAGCGACAATACGACGTGATATAGGTCGTGACATATACCTTGTATACTAATATCAAAAATATTAAAAGACAAAGACTGATTTTCCAGTACGTAATTAAAAAGTAAAATATTGCTCTAATCACATCGTACATACACAGCGATGTAAAAATGGCCAAAACAATGAACATGAAATTCAGTGCCATTGAAAGGGGATCATGATGGAAAAAAAACATTGGGTAGAAGTAATATAAAAAGATCACTGTATTTCTGTTGTCCATTTTAATTGTTTGAATCCAGAGTGTTTTATATCTGTATATGGTTTGTGCAGCCACTTTATAAACCTAACGATGATAAATCGATCTGAAACACCTCAGTGGATTTCTTTTTTCGACAGGAATGTGTGTCGACGTCCGGTTGAAGTTTCTACAGCAGGTCAGTTTATGATATTTAATGTTGTTTCTTCAAGTAGTCGTTTTCTGATGTTTAACTGAAGCTTTTTGTGGACATTCTGAAAACTAAAATAACTTTTTTTTCTCACTGATGTGTGTATTCAAACAAATTTTACAATATAAAATAATTCAGCATTTTTAACGAAAACTATATCCGAATGAAATGCTCTTTGTTATCTTAACCGGTACTTGGACATTACAGCCACTAGTTATAACTTTTATTTAAAACACTTTGATTCTCTGTAACTAACATGACTGAAAAACTGCTTTATTTCAAAGACAGGAATGTTAATACAAAATCACTTTAACTTATTTACATATATCTTAGATAGGTAAATGCCCTCTAAAACATGAATTGAATAAACTAATATTAGGCAAAACCCAATTTATCAAAACACCTCAACAATAAAAAGCTCAAGAAAGAAAATCTTAACTTTAAGTGACCTTATTTGAAAGTGGTAGACCTAATATCATGCATAATCGAATGAAAAATAATATTGAAATTCAAGTGATGATCGACCTTTTTAACAGGAATAGAGCAACCACTTAAACAAATGACAATGATTAAATAATGTTAACTCGAAAGAGCCTTACCTAATCATATGAAACAATCATTATACTTCCACAGTTTAACTCCGGACTAACGCCAGTCGGTTGAATATCAACATATGAAGAGACCCTTGAATAGAAATATACATTTACCTGAGGCAGAATAGTTATAGTTTGAGTATGTATATAGTATTCTTATACAGTTGTTAAAACACCTTTACTCTACAATCAGACCTATCTTTACGATTACAATATTAAAAAAAATATATGCCAAGAAACATGGGTGGTTTCATGGATATTTTGTTGTAAGCAGATAAAAAAAAATGCAATGAGGGCAAAAGAAGAGAAGACCAAGACCTAGGCTATGTGAGGAATAGGTTAATTCCCGAGAGAAGATGAGCTATAGGGCATCATCACTTGTGATGGAGGGGCTCTGCTTAATGATAAACAGTCCATCTACAACTTCTTAAGAATCACCCATGTTATGAACTTAAATCGGCGACAAGGATGAGGAAAGGCAAAAACGTGCTGTTTTTATGGCCGTCGGGCCATGACGTGATTTCAATTACGTCCTAAATGCACTAGTGACGAAGTAAGGACGTGGTTAGAAAAAGTTAAGCTTTCTGTACTGGGTGATCAACTTACAAATTAGTAAGAATGTATTTCAATGTATAAGAATGAATTACGGTTGGGTTCATAATGACTAAAGACAGAATCGGATTGCTTTGAAACTGTGTTCATTGAGGTGACTGGAAGAACATATCGAGAATTGCAAAAAATAAATTGTTGTTCAAGTTTGGTGAAAAAAGTTGCAGTGCTTTCGCATATTGTGTGTAATACAGGCGAGCCAACGTAAGTCAAGCGTAGTACGAATTTAATTATCGTATCGTGATACTATGATGTGAGATACAATCTATAATTGCTATACTATGCTATGATGTGCTATACTTTGCTATGATGTGCTATACTATGCTAAGATGTGCTATACTATGCTATGACGTGCTATACTATGCTATGATGTGCTTTACTATGCTATGACGTACTATACTTTGCTATGATGTGCTATACTATGCTATGATGTGCTATGCTTTGCTATGACGTGCTATACTATGCTATGATGTGCTATACTATGCTATGACGTGCAATACTATGCTATGACGTACTATACTTTGCTATGATGTGCTATACTTTGCTATGATGTGCTATACTATGCTATGATGTGCTACACTATGCTATGATGTGCTATGCTTTGCTTTGATGTGCTATATTATGCTATGATGTGCTATGCTTTGCTATGATGTGCTATACTATGCTATGATGTGCTATACTATTCTATGATGTGCTATGTTTTGCAATGATGTGCTATACTATGCTATGATGTGCTATACTATGCTATGATGTGCTATACTGAGCTATGATGTGCTATACGTTGCTTTGATGTGCTATACGTTGCTTTGCTATGCCTAAGTAGAAAACATGGATATAGAAGTGAATCGATCTATAAGAATAGAGGACAATCTGTCACAATGAATGACAAAATATCGGTTTCCATTTGCCATAATATCATACAGCATGATTAATAACTGAAATAAAATTTTATATTAACATATTCACTTATGAAGTGTTGTTTTTGTTTCCAATATAATTTTGAAATAACAAACAGTATTCGAGTATAGCAAATTTTTGCAGGTTATATATTAAATCATTTTCTTTCCGGTAAGCACATTAAGTATGTATTAACTGCATATACATACAAGGTATTAACTTAATGTACTTTAACAAAATTTGTTTGAACTGATTATACTGACGATCTATCGTAGGTACCAATACAAAACATGCACATAACGTTCGTGTATAGGCATTTGGCGTGCATTTATCGATATATTAACACATTTCGCAATTGTGTATTATTCAATACCGAATAACTGCTTTGTTTATCAATATTCTTGCTCGAAATTCTGTACGCTGGCTATTGGCTTCTTTGAAATCATAGAAACACAAGAACATAATAAACTTGTGAAACACAATGCAAGTAATTATATAAACACATCCAGGACTAAAGTGATCAAAGTGACGTGTACAATTGAAACGTTGAGTTAAAAATAGCGTTGCCTTTATCATGTAGAGACAATTCAATGCATATTGAAAAAATGGGCCATATTCACAAAGCAACATATATCAAATATTAGACTTAAGTCCAATATTGGTTATTTCAAATAGAGAGTATGTCGCCTTATCATTCAAAATATTTGGTTTAAATTCTTAAAATTGTGTAAATGAAATGTTTGAGATTTAATTATTAAAAATGTGGGATTTATGAATATGTATCAATGTTAAGACATATCATTTTATTTTGGAATGTCCTTTGTATACTGAAATCAGGAAGAAAATTGTAAATAAATATTATATTACGAGACCTAGTATGTTCAAGTTAGTTCAGTTGTTTAAATCTTCAAAAATAAATATTTTAAAACTGAGCAGGTATATAAATGAAGCGTATAAAATTCGCAAATCTGCTCAATTCGCTTAACTTACTTTTATTTTCCATCCTCTTATTTAATATTAAATTAATTGTCACTTTATTATGGTGATAGTTTTTTTTTAAATTATATTGTTTTTGTATCAATATGAATATATTGTGATTTATATTATGTATGTTGCACTTTCTGTCACGTGTATCAATATTATTATTTTTGTAGTTATTGACATGATGATGAATAATTTAAACATTTTAAAAAAAAGGAAAAAAAAAAGATGAGACTATATATTCAATGCGTGACTAGAAAGGATTAAAACATTATAAGTCACCAACATTCTCCTCCATGATTCCTTAATAATATGCACTGATTAGGAGCAAGATGTTAAGTTCAGTATATTTCAGGTGTCAGGTATATAGTGATTGAAGCCACCACTGAACTTTTTATTATGTGTGTTGCAACTTTGTAAACCTCGCACACATATTTAATGTTCTTGCTCAATAAATCTGTGGTCGTTTATGAAACTTGTTCAGCAGATATAATGATGGCTTATTATAGACATCAAAGGTATGTTTGTGACGTCTTATTGTAGTTCATCAACAGTTATGTTTAGCTTATTGTAGTTCATCAACAGTTATGTTGTTACGTCTTATTGTAGATCATCAACAGTTATGTTGTTACGTCTTATTGTAGTTCATCAACAGTTTTGTTGTTACGTCTTATTGTAGTTCATCAATAGTTATGCTTGTGACGTCTAATTATAGTTAATCAACAGGTATGTTTGTGACGTCTAATTGTACTTTATCTATAATATGTTTATGACGACTGATAATAATTTAATCAACTGTATGTAGTGACGTTTTATTGTAGAATCATCAACATAGGTTTAGCTATATTTGTGACGTACTTTGAGTTTCTTTTTGCAGGTATGTTTATGACTCTTATGTAGTTTCTTTATCAGGTCTTTTTGTGATGTCTATTAACACCACCTGCAGGTATGTATTTGACGAATGGATGTAGTTTCTTTTGCAAGAATGTTTAGTCGTCCGCTTAAATTTAAAAATGGCCAAAACAATTAAAGTGGAGGCGTCGCAATATAAAAGAAGTACAAATTCACGCAAGTTCCCTTGAAAATATTCACTGGGTAGAGGGGATTGGTTAAGATCGATACATTTCTGTCTTTAAAACCAATGTTTTTGTATTTTTATATTATGTGTGCAGATACTATAAAGTATCCTTGCTCAGCAATTCTGGAGTCCATCAGAGACGTCTCGGTGTAGTTTTTTTAAAGCAGGAACGTCCAAATAAAGTTTCTTCAGGAGATCTGTTTATGGTGTCTAAATGTTGTTTCTTCTGCATCAACAATTTTATAATGTCTATTGGAAGCTTTGTAGTCAATTTGTAACTAATACATAAAATATAGTGTGATATTTTTGTTGTTGTTGTGTCTATGAATACAAACAGTTGTTAATGCTCTCAATGAAGAGTTTTTATTATCACGCCATGTAAAGAGACCAATAATAAATTTACATATAAAGTCAAAACTTGGCGGAAACATCATTTTTGGATAGCCATGAAATCCTGCAACATTCACAGCAATCTGTCAGTCTTGGGATGCTTGTTAAATTTGGAGTGGGTAACCAAAATGCTGCACATTTTAAGGATTATCATTGAAAGTCCAGTAACGTTAATTTACTCTTTTTTTAAAAAAAAAAAAAAAAAAAAAAACCCGCTGCGTTCAAACCGAAAATAGAAAAAATTACTCCCATTATGGTATGGGCAACGTTGCCTTCCAAATGGTCGATAACTAGCAAAAGGTAAACTAATTATCCCACTGACGATATTTGGTGTGTCTGATAATGCGGACAAGTGTACTAGACAAATCCAGTAGTTTAAAATAGTTAAAGAGTTCAACTTGAAACAATTTTCTCTCGAAGTAAAATGGTATAGCTGTCAAACGAACACTGTATCCAAATGAGATATTCTCGTTTATTCTAACCAGTACTTGGCCATAACGGCCATTAGATTTAACCTCATTTTCGAAATATGTCTGTTATTTGCAGAAACCTTTGATTCTCTATAATTTACATGGTTCAAAAATAACGCTTATCATAAAGGCTAGGATATTTAAATAGGAAGATGTCCTTTAAAACTATAATTACTTAAAAACATAAAAATAGGCAAAGCGAAAATTTATCCAAAACAATTCAAAGCAAAGTCTCTAAGTGAATTCTATTAATGTGAAAATGGTTGACCTGATATGCAAACTCAACACCACAAAGGTAAAAAAGGCTCAAAATCGACCAGTTTAATCAGGAATACTAAAACTCTTTTCATAGCTTATACTTAGTTTGTACAGAAAAGAGACTTACCTTATCTACTTAAACAAGTCTTTATGATCCACTTCCCGTTTAAAGCAGATCAATGTCAATATGTTGGATATAAACATGTAAATAGAACATGTAGTTTCTTTCAAAGAAATACACCTTTGTAAATTAAAGAGCAGTTTTATGGTGGCATATTTCTGCCAGTCACTTATCCACTTAGCTATGTCGAAACTTTTCTGAAAAAGTGTCACATATTCAGTTAGTATCTGACAAGTAGAAAAATTTCATGTTGTTCCCTTAGGTTTCTTAACAGAACGAAACTGCCTGTTAGTGCCCACTATTGCCAGCCATATATTCACTTAAGATATCTGGATATCTCGCCTTTTTTCAAGTTAGTTAAATTAAGTGGAAATTTTTCTATTTGCCAGATAATAACTGAATATGTGACAATTTTTCAGAAAAGTTTCAACAAAGCTAAGTGGATAAGTAGCTGGCAGAAATATGCCACCATACAGTTTAAATTAAGTTCGAAACTATTATATTACACAAGTAAGTATGATGTCATAGGTAAACACTACAAGTGGTGGCTACAAATCCCATCACACCGAACTGTGTGTCATGTACTTTCTGAAAAATGAAGCTGAACAGAGTAGACGTTGCAGCAACTTTCAAACTTCATTGACGGGCTACCGCAACGTACGAGTTAGATATAGAATGGTGAGACAGAGAGTTTGCAACACGTTTTTTAAGTACGAAGTTCTAAATTTTACAGTTCTCAGTGTGCTATTTAGTCGTATATTGCGTCCTACGCAGTTCTTAAACCGCCCATCTCATCTCATAAGGTATGGTATAAATTTTCCACTTTCTGTTTCATCATTAATTTTTCATTATTCACGCGTTAAACTCCGAATCGCATTCTGCTAAGAAAACAAACACACATTTTCAGTGGTCCTCACTTATAGCTAACTCGGATAAAGCTAACACTCGGTTATAAGGAACCCGATTTCTACGGAATTCCTTAGGGCCATCGCCTATAAAAATATCTGAAACACAAATCACAAAGTACGATGGCGAAAACACGATGATGAAAACGCGAAAGTACGAAGACGAAAACGCGAAAACACGAAATCACGAAAGTACGATGACGAAAACGCGAAAACACGATGATGAAAACGCGAAAGTACGATGAAGAAAACGCGAAAGTACGATGACGTAACGCGAAAGTACGAAGACGAAAACGCGAATACACGAAATTACGATGACGAAAATGCGAAAGTACGAAGACGAAAACACGAAATTATTTCGCGGATTCGTCATCGTGATTTTGCGTTTTCGCATTTTCGTCATCGCAGTTTCGCGTTTTCGTCTTCGTACTACGCGTTTTCGTCATTGTTATTTCGTGATCTCCTGTTTTCGCGTTTCAGATTTTTTCACTAACAGGCGAATATGAAGATGTCCCTTACGGGATTCCGTAGATTTCCTCCTTTCTTTATCCTAAATCTAACACAACTCGAAAGGAAATTGTTTGTAATTTAACAACAAAACAATCTATAAATAAAGACTGTGTTACTAGCTTGCTCTAGTCTCTATACTAGACCGTAGGATTTACCCAAAAACTGCGAATTGTGCTTCCGCGTAAATAGACCAAGTTTTATATAATTATGACAAAACATTAGTAATATGAGCATGTCTAAAAACTACTAAATGTGCCTCTGTCATTGTCAACACATTATATTGTAATTTAAACACGTTTAGCGTAAATTGAGTAATACATATAAATAAGAATTACTATCCTACTTTCACTTTCACATGAATTTTTGGAAAATGCTGTCGTGTGTGTATAATTTATAGATAAGTATTTTTCTCTGAAAATGTCATATGCAATACAAAAAATACTTTGAACAATGGAAGGGCATTTACGTAAATAATCATTTGATGTGACTTACACATGCATTCACCTAAATGAGAAGTGCTTGTGTATACATGCAGATGTTATGCTTTCTATTGACTAATTCATTTGAGTTATTGAGTTGTTCCTTCTCACTATTATAAGTCTATGTATAACTTTAAGTGCATCTACGTAAGTAAATACGTTTGCAATGTATTTATGCATCACTTGAAATCCTTGTATGTGTAAACAAATCATACTTAATTAATGTCTGGGCTAATTTACGTTATTTATCTGCATGTACAAATGTACAGGTAACATTTAAATTCCTTGTCCGATGCAACTTAAAAATCTAATGTTCTTGTATTTTTGTCTACATTGTATAATTCTATGAATTTAATGGTGATATTTTTTCTGTCCGTATTTGAATACTAGCTTACTATTGCATCAGCTGAGTCAAAACTTGAAACGATGCTTATCAATTTACGGCAAAACTGGAAGTGTGAGTTTCTTCACACTAGATCATTCAAGAAGGGTTATTAAAATACGTATTCAATTATGATAAATGAATAATACATCGTAGAATTTACACACATAGTTCAGAATTTGCAAGTATAAATGTATATCATCTTGGAATTTGTACAAATATCATACTAGATCTTTGAAATTAGTGGGAACACATGCATCAAAACATGGTATTTACTCGTATTCGTACATGCCATTGTGACTCACTTGTGCAATAAATATCGACAGATGGTTAGATTGTAAGATGTTAACCCGGAAACCCGTGCGCTTAATACATCGTGTAAGTGTGTATCATTCAATACCGCTTAACTTCTATATTTATTTATATTCTTGCTCGAAAAATTGATTACGTAAAATATAAGTCTCGGTTCGAAAGTTGAATTTAAATGAAATAGCGCCCGTTGTTAAAATAAACGACAAAAAAAATATTAAAAAGCGCGAGTAGATTGCGATAAGTCTCGGAAGGGCAATGTGGAAAGTTTTACACATTGCCCATATGCAATTCTATTTCAAGACTTATCGCAAATCTACTCGTGCTTTTTTTTGTCGTTTATTTCGTTACAGCAGTAACTTACGCGATTTTCGTGTCCAAGTTTTGGCTTGGTTAAAATTGTCAATTGTTTATGTTGTTACATATATATATTAATACATAATATAATTTACAGGTAATGGACACTAAACTATCGCTGTACCAAGAATGAAGAGTATTCAAGAGTGGGTGAACCTAACCTAGAACTATTATCAATATTATCTCACGTCCATGCGACAATGCTAATGATGATCAGTCAGAATAACGTTGTTAGACTGTTATTAATCAGCCATATCATTGTAATTTAAGATTTACAACATTTATATTCTATGCATCTTTCTTGTTTGTTAATATGTCATTTTATTAAATGGAATGTAATGCCATATCTAAGTTATTTATGTCAAACATTTTAACAAGAGCACACCAATATCGAACGAGAAATACGTGTGGTGATCATTATGTTCGAGAACTTTTACTTTTATCCACAGGTCAATAAAATTTAACTCACTTCCAAAGTAGAACCCGTGCTACCTAATGCACTTGTTTTATCTCTCAAACCAAGAATTAAAGGCGTGACATAGGACACTCCGTGCCGCCGTTATAGCATTAGTGAGTTTTTCCCGATACTTAAATCTATGATCCTGCAACTAATCTTTAACATTTAGAGAAAGAAAGAAATCACAGACAGCCAAATCTGGACAATACGGTTGGTGTTAAAGATGTTCGATGTTAGTGGCCCTTACATTACGGTCGGGCTGTGCGTGGGCGTTATCGTGGTGCAAAATAAAACCCGACCTGGCAAGTTCTGGTCGTTTGTCTTTAAGCAGGTTTCAGCGTCATTTATTTTCAGTAGAATATTAAAGGAAACCTCAAATTTTAAGATTCATGTATCAAAAAGTGGTTAAATGTATATTTGCCAAATGTTGAGGTCCAAAAAACTCACATTATAGTGTTTTTATGCAAATTTGGCTTATATTCCAATCAAAAGCAGTTCTAGTGAAAAACAAACTTGGTTTTATATATATATATATTCAGAAAGCCTTCATATAAAAGGATTGAATCTGAGAAGATCTGTCCTTTAAAATTCTTATCCAGAATATGAAATTTCATAGCTTTTAGGTAATTTTGTTTATATTTTGGTCTGTGCACTATAGCAACTTTCGCTTGTTTTGTATTTTCCATGCATGTTTGGCGGTATTTTCGCCTGTAACTTATAAAACACATAAGTTACAAATTGTGGTAAAATATTTTGAACATATTTTGATATGTTACTGAAGTATTTTGAATGCAATCTTTACAATTTTAATGCTTTGATTAATATAGCAAACAGTGATGTTTTACCATAAGCTAAAGACGAGCATTGTGATCCCTTATTTTTAATTCAAATATCTTTTTATAATAGTCTATAGGACTTATGTGCAAAATTTAGAAAATTCTCTCCGTTAGAAAAAAATAAGCGCTGAAACGCCTTCAATCGCCCTAAGAAGTTTGATTCGGGGTTTGGTGGTGTAATACTCATCATTGATTGTAAATTTTGATTGATTAGAGTTTTTATTTTACCTCGCACCTTGAGCTTGTCATTTTGGCGAGTGGATATTAAAAGGTGTTTGTATGTAAAAATGAAGTTTATCTAAAAAAATTGTGTATATAGTAAAACAGATGTTTATGATGAATAAAAGATAGGTTATCTAATATAGGGTGGTTATATTGTCATAACATTGATTTAGTCATATATGTATTGTATATAACTTTGTTTATTATGTAATTTGATTACTTGTACTCATGTATTGTAATTTATCCTGTAGATTTTCTCCGGTACCATGTGATTAAGAACTTTACCCAAAGTGCCAAAGAAAAAGGTTGACGTGACTCTAACGGAGGACTTGGAAAGACGTGCTTTTACAGCAGATGGAGACAAATTATGCTTCCAAATCGAACTCTGTTGCTTACTTTCAGGCTTAAAGAAGTAGAAGGAATTTTCATTACACGCAATTGTCTTGTGTTATGCCATAACTTACATCAAACTCCCCAGAAACCTGCCTAACAGTTATTCTCCTGTCTCTATGACAGAGTCGAAATCATGTTTTGGTGGAGATTTTCCGTCTAGGGTCATCGATAAAGGACCTACCACAACTAAATCGGTGAAACCAAAGCAGATTTAGAGGAGGCAGATTTACCATAAACTTTCTAAAAACATGCTCTGGCCATAAATTTCGATAACAGCACGTTGCTCTATAATTGTATCGTCCTCAATTTTTGACGAGCACATGCACGGACGGTTGAAGCAAAATGACCTCATCATATATTATATATAACGTCATAAAAAAATAATAATCGGTAGAAAATGGTTGCGCTTTTTACTGTCAATGTGTTAGATCTGATCTTTAAGGACTGACAAAGAAAATATGGTGAAAGTTCTCGAATATAATGATCACTCTTAGTATATATAATGATACTAGAACACTTGAAAGGTTTGTTATGTGGATGCACATTGTCCCACGTGCGGTTAAACAGAATGGAAGCATTGATCATTTGGACTTCTATTCCTCTTCCAATTAATGTCCATTCCTGCATACCACTTTATATTTCAAATTGATATTTCCACATCTCAAAATTAGAGGAAATGTTTGTACACATTTAATGACTAGCACGCTTCTGCTGTAAATGGTCCTTAATTTCAAAATTGTGAGAAATAAGTTTAAATTAAATTAAAATTGTGAGATACGGAATTAAAAAAATTTGCGTTGAAAAATATCTTAATTTGTATCGTGAAACGGAGGCCAGGTCCCACTTGAAGCTATCAACATTAGTCCGCCCCGGGGGTGGGGAGTAGGAAACATCCGTGCTCAATTCCAGCCGCAACCAACAATGATACGAGGGATGTTCAGTAAAAAGTAAAAAAAAATACCTAATTTCTCTGATATTGTTGGATTTTTTTTTTACAGTACTTCAGAGTATTTTCCTGTCTGTATGCACATTTGGAGAATTCTGCGCCATATGTCAATTGATGCAGGGTACTCTTCTCTTGGTATACCTCGTACCTTGAATGCTGTCCTACAGATTTTAGAATAAGCAAAAGTCAGAAGGTGCTAAACCGGGACTGTAGGCTGAATGAGGGAGTGTTGCAAGTCGTTTACTGATGTCTAACTGAAGCTTTATGTGGACACTCTGGAAACTAAAAGAATATAGATTTTCCTCACTGATGTATATATTCATACAAAATTTTACGAAATAAAATGATTCAGCATTTTTAACGAAAACTGTTGAAATTCAAGTGATATATCGACCTTTTCAACAGGAATAGAGCAACTCACTTCGACGAAGGAGTAGTAGCAAATGAGGTCTATTGGAGGAGGGTCCGGAGGGTCCAGTCCCAGATCTGGGTAAGTAGGTTAAGCCTACGTCATCATGGTCAATGATCTAGGTCACCGACTGCGCATGCTCATGATTCAAGGTTAAGGTTGAATTGTGATCACTCCATTTAGGTCACCGACTGCGCATGTCCATGATTCATAAACTAGGAGATGTCACCAGGTCAGTTGGCGCGTCAAAACATCAACCGCGCATTATTAAGGTCACATTGAGTGACCAGATCACCTATGTAGACGTTGACCGATGGTGTGTTTACCTAGGAATTTATCTCGCTCTGTCACTGTCCTAAATAAAGGTGTAACTCAATATTTCAAATGAAATTTGCTCCTATTTATCATGATTTTGTTCTCATGTATTTTACAACGGCTTCAAATGATATAGTATTTATTTATTTTAGTGTTATTGTTTGATTAGACAAGATTTTCATTGAATAAGAAATTAAATCTCTTTACATCAACTAATTCACAACAAACCAAGACTTAATAGTAAATAAGTAACCATGTTTCGAGAATTTGCCACAGTCTTAATCCCCTTGTTTAAAATCTTGCAATATCAGTCGGTCACCGCGTTTACTCTTCAATACAATACAATAATTCGTTTAACAATTACTCGGATAAATGCGGCAGTTCGAACTTAATTACAGATCCAATAAGCAATCTAAATCTTGATCAATGACACAATAGTTCGGACTCTGTGTCACCGTAACTTACACGCGTGTGTATTTTTCACACTTATGTTGATTTGCGGTCATTTCAATTAAAATTATGCAAACCGTTGAGAATCATGTGTTGACACGTGTCACTTGATTGTCAAGAGTGTAAACAAAGAAACTGAGTGAAAATTTTATTAAAGTTTAAATATAAGTGAGTGTTCGAACCTCACTTTACTTTTGTCGTATGCTCTGCAAGAGTAATATCACGCTATCAATAACAAAGGTTCGTAGATTTCAGATGTATTTGTTAGTTACTATTTATTATTCCGAGTGCATCTCTCTTATGATAGAATCGCCACACAAACTACTTAGAACAACGTCGCCGTTATTTTGCCGTGACAGGCCCAGGTCAGCTGGGAGGATAGCTGAATAGAAATAGGTAATTTTCAATTTCCAAATAATTCATTGAGGGGCCCAGGTTAAAATAAGGCTTGTAAATAAATGTTTATTGTTGACCATGTTGTTCATAAATACGTGATTAATGATTTTATGCAGAATAAATTGCAGAATAAATTAAAACATAAAACATAACCGTGTTCTATATTTTATAAACATGCATATAATACGCCAACTGATTATCACGACGTGTATTTCTTACAAATACACAAGATATCCACTGATAGGTAAACACGGTAATTCGTATGACACAATTTTTCGAACATTCCAGTCAGTCCGCAGACTGTTCGAAATTTCGTAAATGGACTGTAATTAAGTAGATTTTAACAGTAGCACAGATTGACAGTAAGAACAACGTTTATAGCTCTGATGGTAGACAGACACTTCAAACAATGAAGACAATTCAAATTCATTATCTATAAAAAAAATATGGGCAGTTAATATCTAGGGGAATAAAACATTTTGTAAACAAATTTCACCAATTTATTGAAATTGTTCACTATGTGCATCGCCCTAACTTTTTTTCTCTATGTTTTCACTCATTTCTTTTTTTTTATCATATTAGTCTCAATCAATCCTATAACTCTATCATTATACTGCTTTTCATATAAAAATTCTCCATTAAACTGCATTATACTAGTCTTTTTTATGCAACTTTATTCAAACAATATTGAAATGATGTAATTATCAAATAAATGACAACAGAAATTAAAGTATAGTACAAAGTATATTTATCAAGTATTAATAATAACTTATACTGACAAAATAGATTTTCATAATTATTGCCACATGTGTAATATAATTCTGCAATCAAATCAGAAGTTAAGTTACAATTTCAATTCATAAATAAAAAAAAATGCACCCAGGCCATACCACGAGGAGGCGCTTCTGTCATGGTCCAAAATGTTTGTTGTTTTTTTGTTTTGTAGGTATATTTCTTTTTTATTTTTCTTATTCTTTTTAGGTTGATTCTGTGTGTGTACAGTTCCAAGTCAGTTTTCATTTGCAATCATCTTGAAGTTTATGTTGAAAATGGACGCCAGATTTCTCCAAACACTTTCTGCATCCAGGTTACCCTGAGTCTGTCTTATAGTTGAAGGTCACCTTCCCAACAGTCACATTTTCGTTCCAGTGAAGAATGGCCATGTCGCTTCGCATGTTGTAGCACATGTCACCAAAAGATCCGATCCTCTTGTCTTGAAACATATTCAGAACGTTGTGTTTTTAGACATCCAAGGGATTCAGCATATTTTCTAGGAGATGTGCAAACACAGTTGCCGTCAGCAGTTGTCGACTTGGTTCATAGTTCCTGTCTGTATGACATCGCGCACTGGGAGAGCAGCCCACGTGTCGGTTCTGATAATGGATGTCAACGTCATGATACTCTTTCGTAGGTCATGGGTATTCCCGTCGCAGTTTCTCACTGCATACTGTATGTGACTTTTGACAGGCTGAATTTTGCCTACCAGTTCTGTTGACCAGGTCTTCCCTTCCCTGCACTTTGCACCAGAAGAAATTTCTTCATTTCCTTTCCTATGGAAACAGATGCGTGCCACGTATCAGTCTGGTTGATTGTTCCTGGCTTCTGCTCACCAATATACTTATTAATACTAGCGTTTCGATCATGGCCATTACGTCGCACTGTGATATTCTGCTCCTCAAACTTGTCGTAAATTCGCTTCGTCCCTACCAGTTCGTGTCTTTGTGAGCATGGATCATCGGCTCTGCTCACAATTTCATGTTGTAGAACCTTGTGAGTCTGGTATCCAGTGCAAACCACATCAGTGTATTTCGAGTTCCGCCGCGTTGAGTGCCTGGAATCAGTCACGATGTCGATGCTGTCGCTTCCATCTTTTTCCTCTGTAAGAGCTTACTGACATGACAGTGATCTCTCAGTCTTTACTACATCGGAGTAGACGGGTAGAAGAATCATACACTCATACCTCGTGAAGGCTCCGATTCCAGATGACTCACAGAAACGTTCCAACTGGCACAGTAGGAGTCCACTGCTCATAAAACCGTGAGTTAGCCGCATAGACACAAGATTCCTTTGTCCTGACATATCTAGAGAGGACTTCCATTATTGGCGGAAGTGAAACAATTCACAGTCCATTATGAATGTCCAGGCAACGTATCTGTGGCTCTCTGATGCATCTGGAGCTGTGATTATGGATCAAAGTCTTCAGATTGTCAAGAGAACCGAGGGACGTCAGAACTAATGGCTGTGATGCTACCTGCTTGTGGCACGTCCGTGAGATTCGGACATGCGGCTGAAGATGGCCTCTGAGTAAGCTAAGTGCAGTTCTCAAGATCTCCATATGGGTGCCATTCCTTTCTTCATTTTGGATCTGCTGCAGCTGCTGCTGTAGACGGTTGAATTCCTCATTTGTACAAACAACTTGAATTTTGAATTTTCTTTTCTGGCTCATAGCGAAGCAGTTTTACTTGATAAATCAATCTATAGTGTGAATAATTAACAAAATATTCATGGCTTTTATTGGGCATACGCTTAAAGATATTAACTTAATTTGCATACAAGGTCTGTGATTTAAAAAGACACATAGGTGACATATGACACTTTGTTTTCAGAAGCATTGTCCAGTATTCAAAGGTGAGAACACACAGTCACAGATCCGACCCCACCCCCTGAATTTTGTCTGTTCTGCACCTGTCAACACCTGTATTGTTCTGTCACAGGTAGTAATGGTAATTATATAGCCTATTGCATGATTGTGTATATAGAGAGTAGAGAGTAGCTTGCTATTAACCACTTCATCCAGTTCAACGGATGGCAGATAGATTCTCCTCCTTATAAGATTGCAATGGGCGTGAAGCAGAACCTGAATGTTTCCCCATGTCACGGCATATGGAGGGTTTTGAAGAATGTCAGCATTGTTTCTGTTCACCATGCATTGAGGACGGGAGACAGCGACAGCTCTGGTGGCAAGAAATTAACCAACCATCTAGGACAGTCAACGCCCCAGAAAGAAAGCGCCTCTATCAACGGTTTTGGGCCATGTTGACCAATTGTGTTGCCTGGGCTGATTCTCGCTATTCAGAAAAAGGCTCTAGCCAGAAAATCCAAGATGACCAGGCACGGACGAGAAATTATGCCAGACTGGGTATTGAAATCCTGCAGCAGTTGGCTACTCAACCCCTGTGGTATTTTCTACATGGGTCACAGGTGGAAACAAGTTATAGACTTAACAGAGTTAAAAATGGAACTATTGTATAATTAGCCACGTGTGCCTCCTTGTTGTGTAGCCTTGATACACATGTGTAAATAGTGTAATCAACTCATAAATCCAAAATGTAAAAGAACACTTTCTTATATGGTGAAGTTGTTTAGTTTTGTATACATATTGTTGGATTTAAAACATTCTGAACAATAATTGATTTCAGAACCTATTAGTTTTCATCCTTTCCTATTTCTCTAATCAGAAATACTGAACAGAACATATTTTACTCAGGTATTAAAATAATAATATTTTTTTCAAAATATTGTGATATATGTCCAGTTATAACAAAGTTCATACAATACACAAAGACCAAAAGAATAACGGGAAGAAAAGAAATAAAAAAATACTTATGTGCATGGTGTGTGTGAGACAGATAGAGAGAGCCCGTCATTTGAATTAATTAATCCTGTGAATAAAACAATTCAACTTTGTTGGCATGCATACTTATAAAACATGGTTATAGGAAGCTCAAAATGATTATTGTATTATAACGATAATTTATTTGAAATGACAAACATCAATGAAGGTGTATAAATATCACATCAAAAATTAGAAAAGGTCCAATCACAATCTAAGTGTTTGTCACATTTTGCTTCTCCCTTATTTGGCAATTACTTGAGAACTAATTGTGATTGATCTTTATGACTCTCCCACCTAACCCCTCAGGCCCTTTTAGCCACCTTCTGGGTCCAGACAGATAAGAGAGATAAGAGCCAGCAGTGTGTCAGCAGGGGGCCACATTCCACACATACCAATTTTCAATGCCTTTAATGTATGTCGATGGATCTACCCAGATGCCTCTGTGCATTCGGGGTCTTCCTCCATCTGTAATTAGCTGGACGTCGCTGTATGAAATACTGTCGAATCGACGGTAAAATCAAATAGTCAAGTCATTCCTGTTAAAGCAGGTCGATTAATACTTAAATCCTCGATTATGGGGAGGTGGATTTTGTTCAAATGCATGGTATTAGGTCTACCACTCGTATTTGGTTGTTCGATGTCTGTGTGCAGCACGTCCATCTCGTTCACTCGTTCGCTCGATCGTATTATGTCCGATCAAAACAAAATAACAAAGTCTGATGAGATTTGCAATACTTTCTACATAGTTATATATGTTCGCAGTATGTTCTAAATACGCTCTACTCGTTTTGAGTTTATTTATTGCATTCTTACATAGTTGTTTAAACGTCCAACCCGTTTGCAGAACAATAAGACAAGGAATGGTATCACTGGGTCCGTTTTCTCATTTGACTGATGATTTTTTACATTGTTAAAAAAAAAAAAATATATTCTTACATGGATATTTTGTTGGAAACAGAGAGAGAGAAATTTTGCATTTAATAAAGAAAAACTGTACAGTATCTCTACAATATGCATTTATTAACTTACTAGCATAATATACAATATTACCACACAGTTAATTGATTTTTCAAATAATGTATAGATGTAAACTATGATTTGCAGTACGTTATGAAAAAGCATACACGTAGATCTCTCGATATTCGGACATACATGTACTAGAATTAAATAATTTTTTGGTTCGTCTTGCACTTATTTCATGATCTTTTTTGTGTGGTTCTAAAATGACCATATTTTATAGATCAAAGTGCATCGGTAAGCTAACAATCTACAAATATCAACAATCAAAATAGCAAACCGTGTTTTACAGATTTTATTAACAGTACGAGCATTAAATAGTCGTTTCATACTGAGTCTTTTTTTTTCCCCCAAGGTTTGTACTTGTTAACACATTGAATAAAGTTCCGCTTAGAATACATTTAGAAACAATGTCGTAACTAGATTTATATCATTTTGGAAGTTGTACAAATGTCACATTAGATCGACAAAGATACGAATAGTGTTCACTATGCACATGTCATTGAGACTCCTTCGTACAATATAGGCATTTGGCATACATTAATCGATATATTAACACATTTCGTAAGTGTTTATAACTGCTATGTTGATCAATATTCTTGCTCGAAATTTTGCATGTTTGCTATTGGCTTCTTTGTATCGGCTGGAAGGTATTATTGTTTCGACTCTTTATTAACCCTGGTGCAACAAATATTGAATATGACAAAATGTTGATAAATACTTTGTAGACAGCATTACTCTGTGTGGAATCTTTGACCATATATTCTTCTATCAATTAAAGCCCGTGGCTGAGAGGGTAAAGTCGCTGACTTTAGCACTCACTCAGCCCCTCACCGCGTGGGTTCGATTCCCGGTAGGGTCATTCGGATTTTCATGTGAGGAAGCCTTCCAGCTGGCTTGAGGTAGGTCGATGGGTCTTCCCGGATGCCTCCGTGCATTCGGGGTCTTCCTCCACCTGTAACTAGCTGGGCGGCGCTTTATGACTGAAATGTTGTCGAAGCGACGGTAAACTCAAATAGTCAAGTCAATTAAAGTCCATGCCTGCATTTTCATCACAGTTTTCCTCACCTCAAAATTTAAAGATAAAAAATTTACTAAATTACTGACCTAGAGAACACAAGTTTTGTACGCGTGTTATAATAAACCATCGTCAGACACCCACAATCAATTCCCTATATATATATCATTCTTACGTTTCATATGTTAAATAATACATTGTTTGATGATATACTGTATAATTCAAAGACTTGTGAAATACAATGCTAGTACTTATATAAACAAAAACAAAATCAAAGTGAACTGTACAACTGAAAGGTTGAGTTAAAAATAGCGTTGCCTTTATCATGTAAAGACAATTCATTGCATATTGATAAGGGGGCCATATTCACAAAACAATATACATGTATATCAAATATTAGATTTAAGTCCAATATTGGTTATTTCAAATAGAGAGTATGTCGTCTTATCATTCAAAATCTTTGGTATAAATTCTTAAAATAGTTTCGTTCCTTATATGTTGTAAATGAGCTGTTAAATATTTAAAAAAAATGTAGGATTTATGAATATATATCAATGTTAAGACATATCTTAAGATGTTTCAAGACTTTGGCCCCTGTGCGATATCAACAGTGGTTAATGAGACCTATTTACAGTGCAAAAACAACATGGTATCAAAATACAAAAAAAGATGGAACTAATTATCCAATGCGTGACTAAAACCGAAACTATTGCTGCAGCCACATTGAACAGAACAAGCGATGTAAAAACGACCAAAACAAGGAAAATGAAGATAAAACAGCAACATAAGTCACAAACATTCTCATCCATGATTTCCTAATAATATACACTGGTTAGGAGCAATATGTTAAGTTTAGTATATTTCAGGTGTCAGGTATATAGTGTTTGAAGCCACTGAATTTATATTTTTCGTGCTGCCACTTTGTAATCCTCGCGCATATATATTGTCCTTGCTCATCGATTCTGGAGTCGTTCGTGAAACTGTCCAGCAGATCTAATGATGGCTTATCCTGAATCATCAAAAGATATGTATGTGACGTCTTATTGTAGGTTTTCAGCAGGCAACGTCTTATTGTAGTTCATCAACAGGTATAATTGTGGTGTCTAATTATAGTTATGAACTGGTATGTTTGTTACGTCTAATTGTACTTCATCAACATATATGTTTATGACGACTAATTGTACTTCATCTATAAATATGTTTATGACGTCTAATAGTAATTGAACCAACATGTATATTTGTGACGTCTTATTGAAGAATCATCAACAGATGTGTCTGTGATCTCTACCGGTAGTAGTTTCATCAGCAGCTATATTTGTGACGTCTGATTTTATTTTCATCAACAGTTTTGTTTTTGACGTCTACTTTGTGTTTATTTTGCAGGTATGTTTATGACATCTTAATTCAATTTCTTTATCAGGTCTGTTTGTGGTGACTACTAACACCGCCAGCAGGTATGTATTTGACAAATGGTTGTAGTTTCTTCTGCAGGTCTATTTAGGTCGTCCAGTTGCCTAAAATTAAAAATAGCCAAAGCAATTATATTGAAGGAGCCGCAATATAAAAGAAGTACAAATTCACACAAGATTCCCTTGAAAATATTTACTGGATAGAGGGGATTGGTTTAAAACAATATATTTCTGATTTTAAAACCAATGTTTTTGTATCTTTGTATCTTTATATGTGACTGTGACTGGAAAAATGTGGCCAAATGAGGAAAAATCACATTTTACGATTTTTGCAGATTTTGAAAAAGTAATATCTCAAAAACAAGCAAAAAAATTTTGACTGTTATATCGGTATCGTTTCCTACTGAAATTTGTGTTTTTTTAACATAGGTATATCGTCATCAAACCACCAATTATGCCAAATGAATGACGTCAATAACATGATGCTTTCTCTCTCTCTCTCTCCCTCTCTCTCTCTGTATCCCCTATTTCAAATGTATGCATGGTGACTTACAAACACATCACATATTTTTTCAATAGTTGAGTGAGACCTATTGTTTTTGTGTACTGCAGAACGTGACGTCATATGTTTAAACTTGTGTATTTGGTAAATTCAGCGAGGTGTAATTGAAAATGGGCATAGAAAATGCGGTGTTTTAATACTTTCATGCACTCGTCAAGATTCCAGATATCTTGTAATGGTTAAATGAATGTTCTTGGGTGGGTATGTCATATTTTCATTATTTGACATAACTCAAAAACGTTTAAAATACTTAGACATTTCTCTTGATCTGGTATGTTTTACGGTTACGTCCTATGCATATTCGTACCTAAATGATGATGATAGTAAAGATGTGTACTAGCACTGACAAATGTAACAACAACAAATAACCATGCTGGAAATAATTTATTCAGCATTCTTTTTTGATTACTGGTTTCATTATTACCTGTTCATTCACGGTACCAATAATAAACAATAATCCTGCAGCATGCTTAATTTGAGACTATTAATGGTGCATTTTAGAATAAAAGTTTAAAAAATACAAATACCTCATCTTTCTTACTGTCATATATATGCAATTCATAAAATCATTGTAAATAGTTTGGAAATTACATATATGTATATTCTATGCTTAGCCAAAACAAAATCAATAAATAACCCATTAAAGATATCATAGGAAATAAACATATCTAACATTCAGATATTGGTCATAAATAAATAGACTAAGATTTATAAAGTGTCCCATTTTATGAATATCAAACAATGCTTACGTGAAAATTTGTATAATGTATATTTGTAGGTACTTTCAGGACATTGTGTTTGCCAACCATTTTGGTACATGGAAGGAGAAAAAAAACATGAAGAGAGGATTTTGCTTAAATAAAAGTGACACATTTTGAAGCATCTGATCATAAATTGATTAAAAACATTTATCCAAGAAGCATACATAACAATAAGGAAAAGAGACTATATGGAGAAAAGTCTGACTTCAAAGTCAAAACAGAGGTGGTGGTAATCTGTAAATGCACAGCATCACCACATTATATGAGTTTGCTGTAACTGATGCAAACTACATGTTACTTGCCAAAATTTGCATAGATACAATTCTTTAATCATTATATCTGTAACACAATGATTTTATGAACATTTATTTACAACTGGGAAACTATTCATCATGTCCATCAGAATTTTGACCTTTACCCTCTTGAACCATTTAACAAGCTAGATTGTGATTGAATATGATCACTAGAATCTCTTGCAATATCACCCAGAGTAAAAAGGAAAAAAATCACTGAATTTCCTTTCTCTTCTGACCGATGGTGCTTGATTTGGTACCCTTATGTTGCATTTAAGAAGTACTCTTAGGCGTTTTTGGTTTTGGGCAGCATATATCCTTGGTGGTAGTAGATGAACAGTAACTTCTTATTTGATCATATAAGTACCACTGCCTTTGTGTGTCCAAACCAGTCTTTGGCATTTGCTTTGGCAGATCATGTGTAACCATGACATCCTTCCTTAGGATGGATATTTCATTTATTGGGGAATTGCTCATGACCTTAAACTGAACAATACCTGGCTTGTCTGACCTCATGATAAAGTGATGAAATTTTGAAAGATTTTTCAGTGGTTTGAAAAACCTAGATAAATGCTGTTTCCACATAAAGAATAGAACAGACTTTTGCTCATCATCTACAAGCTGTGGGATATTGTGGCCATTACGAGAAGCGTTCGTTACTGTTTGTGCTATCTGTGACATAGTCTCAGCATTAGAGTTGCGCCATCTGAAATATAATCATGTTTTTATTTAAATTCTAAGATGATTGTCAAATCATAATAAACAAGCCTCTTCCTGTGCTGAAATGTTACCACTTCAGCCAACTAATTCAACCCAATGGCAAATTTGTGCACATATTGTGTAATTAACCAAATATCCACTCAACTTCTATTCTTATACAATGATATAGAGGCAAATATTATAATGTTAACAGATTAAATCTGTTTCAGTATTTTATTCCACAATAAATTATTTTAAAATGAAAACCACTGACAATTTGTTTTATTAATTCGCATAAAAATTTGGCAATCTGATGTACTTATGGTAGATGTTATGTTTGATCAATTTTGTTTACTTGCTCTTCCAAATCCCAAAGTGCCAGTCTGGATGGAACTTTGTATGGCCAGCAATCATCATTGATAGCTCCAGCTGTTGATGCATACCTGAAATATATTTTACAATTATAAGTATTATGACACATACATTCTTAACATTTTAACTGTATTACTGTAACAAACTTCAATACAAGACATAAGATTTTTTTAACATTACCAATGCGTACACATTATAAAGATGGACTGAGCATCTCTACATTAAACAGATTGAATATATTTAAAAACATTTAATTCTTACAATTGAGAAAAAGGTAATCAACATTTGGGAATCAATTTATCTAGGTGGTTTTTTTTACTGTCAGTGTTTGCACATATAAAACACAATGATTTAAACAATTTAAATTCAATAATGAGCCCTACATTGAAGAGCTTTAACATACCTGTCATCACTCTCCACATTGCATACTGAAGCACAGTGTTGTTTTTGTTTTGACCGCAGCAGTTGTCAAAATGGATGCATGCATCTTCTTCCCCATGACCATAGTATTGAAAGAAGTGATGAACCATGCTCACTACACTGTTAGCTCCTTTCCCTTTTGACTCTGCTTCATCCACCAGATAAAAAGTCTGCTTTGCTGGAATAGTAGTGAATATATTTCATAAAAGACAGTTAAATTATTTTATGTATATAAATTAAATAGCCACTAATAGCATTTATAAATTCTTAATTTGAATTAATGATAATGATAAATTATAGAAATATCTATTGAAGAAAATCATTATTCAGTCAATCCCAAGACTGATGATAAAATGATAAATCCCGGTTGCACTTTTAATTCGAATGAATATATTCATGTTAAATGATTGATTAATTTGTTAATCCATTTAAGGAAACTTACCAGAGCCTTCAGAGCAAACACCAAACACATCACACTTTCTTGGAGTTTTGAAAAATATAGGCCCAACTTGCCGGCTTTGATGCGGATAATATACTTGCTGTGCATAGTCCCAAGAATAGTGGAATTTCTTAGAAACAGAGCATGGAGGATTTCCTGAAATTACATAAGATAAAATCATGGATTATTATTCTGATTTGGAAGAACAATTTTTTCTTTAGTGAGTATAATAGGACCGGAGTATAACTTTGACATACCTGCGTACAATATTTGTTTAAAAAATATTTTGTGTGCTTGTAAAAGCATAAATGTTATTAATGATCCAATAAATATATTTAAGTGTTAGATGCTTATATTTTTAGATATAATGTACCATGCTTCTGTTCTGGAAGCAGCTCGTTATAGGATTTCTTGCTGATATCGCATTGCTCCCGATAATAGTCCCGCTGCTGTTTTGCTGCTTCAAGATGAGCAGCGTAGCTTGCCAGCATGTTTCCTTTTTCTTCTTCACTTAATTGTCCACTTTTGGACAAATCAACACAATACTCTTGGCATTTCTGACACAAATCTGTACATGGTTTACTAACTGCTATATGTGGACAGAAATCATGCCATGTTCTCTGAAATGTTCTCACACTGACATTATCTTTAGCATATCTGCATAAAAATGTTTGAATGCGCAAGATATCGTCAGAAGTCATGGCATGTTTTGGTATGCTCTTGGTGAGACCATGAACACGAGATGTAAGACCAACTTTGTCAAGAGACTTTGCAATTCTTTGCAATTTTTTCCTCTCAATTCCATGAGCAAAGCAAAATACCTCCCTACACACCTGCTGATTGTTGAAGAAAAACCTTTGAGATGGCTTTTGACGGTGTTTAATTTTATGTTTTTTACTGGAAGTGGTAGCACCAGTTTTTCGATGTGCAGAAAGTTGAGCTTTAATTACTATATCAAGTTCTGCTGCTGACATTTCCTTGCATGACTCTCTATGGGACAAAACACTGTCAAAGTCAACAACTGAGCTACATGGTATAGAATATAGTTTTGTACATTTGCATGTATTTTGTTTAAAACGCTCAATACAAATATATTCCTTTTCATCTGTTACTGATGGTTCTGGTTCAACAACTTCAAAAGAATCATGTTCACTATCAGACTCATAGTTTATGTTTCTATCAGACTCAGGGTCGCTATCACTGTACACTTCAAACGATTCAGATTCATAAGCATGTGAATTATGGGGGGTTTGGAAATATAAACGATCAACATTGTCCAATTCCTCTATAAATTCATCATCCTGATCATAAATAAGTTGAAAGGGAACAGTACTAGCTTTGCTTAATTGACTTAACTGACTCATTGTTAAACATTATCATCGTCTGCGCTTGTTGCTACAACAAACAACATTTTTACTTCCGGGTTATTTTGTATAACGTGGGCTGAACACAATAATAAGTATAAAATATTTTATGTCATTAAAATCGATTATAAAATAAACTTACCTTATAATCACAAAATATGCATCCAATTGTTCACTACTGCATCGGTTCCGATAAACGAACGAAAAACGATTCATAAAATGTGTATCGTACATACGATTATCCAGGAAGTACCTAAGGGAAATAACCGTATCTAAAAGGTCAAACAATGAGTGTCTCACAAAACTATTATGAGCCAGACTATCCATGAGAGGGCAGATGACTACAAGTATGTTTTGAAGGATTGACATGCTTTATTAACTCTGGATTTTTTATTCGTTCATTCATTCATATTTTCATAATTGACTTCGTAATTTAAAGACGTGATTACTCAAAATGACGTTTGCCGCATTTGACCCCATTTCTCCAGACGACGTCACATATTATGTGTGCAGATACTATAAAGTCTTACCTATGTATACAAACAGTTGTTATTGCTCTCGATGAAGAGTTAAGTTTATTATCACGCCATGTAAAGAGACCATTAATACATTTAGATAAAAACTCAAAACTTGGCGGAAACATCGTTTTTGGATAGCCATGATATCCTGCAACGGTTCACAACATCTGTCAGTCTTGGAATGCTTGTTAAATGTAAAGCAGGTAACCAAAATATTGCACATTTTATGAAATATCATTGAAAGTCCAGTAATTTACTTATTTCAGAATCGCTGCTTGCAAACCGAAAATAGAAAACAGCACGTCCCATTATGATATGGGGCAACGTTGCCTTCAAATGATCGATAACTAGCAAAAGTAAACCAATTATCCCACTTACGACATTTCGTGTGTCTGACAATGAGCACAGGTGCACTAGACAAATCCAGAAGTTTATATTTTTTCTAAGATACTGAACCGACGCGTGTCTTTGAATGAGTTAAATTTGAAACACTTTTCTCTCGAAGTAAGATGGTATAGCTGTCATTGAACACGTACTGTACCCAAATGAGATGTTCTCGTTTACTCTGACCAGTATTTGGCCATCATGGCCACTAGAATTAACCTCTTTTTCGATATGTATTTGTTATTTGCAGAAACCTTTGATTCTCTATAATTTACATGATTGAAAATAACGCTTATCACAAAGGCAAGGACATGTAAATAGGTAGATGTCCTCTAAAACAATAATTACTTAAATAACATAATAGGCAAAACGTTAATTTATCCAAACAACCTAACAATTCAATGCAAAGTCTCAAAGTGATTTATATCTTATGTGAAAATGGTTGACCTGATATGCAAACTCAACACAACAAAGGTAAATAAGGCTCAAAATTGAGTGCTGATCGACCAGCTTAATCAGGAATACTAAAACTCTTTTCACAGCTTATACTTAGTTTTTTACAGAAAAGAGACTTAACTTATCTACTTAAACAAGTCTTCATGATTCACTTCCCGTTTTTTTTTAAAGCAGATTAATATCAGTATGTTGAATATAAACATGTAAAACCAGTATTTGGCAAAGGGGTCTGGCACGAATGTTGGGTCATATTTCACTATGTATAATACAAGGGATACTACTCCCGATTGACCAAGATTCATACCCTCGTTGAAAAAATGCCAATATGTCAGTCACGTATGATGGTATATTCAAATTGCACCTATCGCATGCATATACATTTAAGTATCAGAAGATCACAACTGATTCACCCATACAAACACAATTATCAAGCAACCAAACGCACTATGAGGAACTAACCTCAGTATTTAGAATATCGACATGCTTTCGCACACCCGGTCTCCCAGTGCAAACAGTTGTTAATGCGAACGGGCGAGGTAAACCGACACAATAATCACGTTTAAACTAATGAATTGCTCACATCGGCATGCATAATCTTTTCTCGACCTCAAGGAATTCCGTAGATATCTACGGAATTCCGTTAGGGACATCGCCAATAAATGAAATAATCTGAAATGCGAAAACACGAAATTACGAAAGTACGATGACGAAAACGCGAAAACACGAATACGAAAACGCGAAAGTACGATGATGAAAACTCGAAAAAGCTAAAAAAAAAACGATGATGAAAGTGAGATATATTATCGCGTTTTCGTCATCGTGGTTTCGCATTTTCGCCATCGTGTTTTCGTGTTTTCGTCATCGTGTTTTCGCGTTTTCTTACTTTTGCCTTCATGTATGCATGCGCAGTGCCAGAAGGAAGTAATTTTTCGAGCCTTTCCCGAGCAAAAAGTTTGACTTTACCGGTGTAGTTATTCTATCCATTTTAAATAGATTTCAGCGAAAAACGTACTGATATTTAATATATAACAAAACGTTACATATACATGTACATAGAATATAATATTAAAATATCTTAATTGTGACATTTTATGAAAAAGACACTTTTAAAAACGAAACTACCTCAGCGCTCACCATTTAAATACCTTCTTATCCGTTTTCTACTTTTAGACATGTATTGTCTAAAGATTGTATATGTGGACTCGTGTTTTTATGTAAATGCATGTACTTCATAAGGCGAAACAACTCCATATATATCATTGGTAATTGTTAAGCAAGTTAAATGTATGTTCGAATTTGAAGCAGTTGAAGTTCATCATGTGTGAATTTCCGAACACATTCAATACAGAGTGCTTAACACAACACAGATATCATTTATCACTTTATATGCCTAAATAGAATCTATATAATTATAAAGATATGTCAGTGAATTATTGTAAATGAATGATTAAGATACTGAATAAAAGAAAAACAAAATTAAAACTTAATAAATGAATAAATAAAAAAAACTAGTGTCACGTTACTAATAACGCACAATAGGATAGAATAAATGTAGAACATTTGCACTGTAAGCAAAAGGCCCCGGGTGCTAGTCCCGGTATGGCTGCACATTTTCTTACCCTGTGATTCAGTCTTTTTCTTTCTTTATATAAGCAGTGTTTATCTATAACCCTAGTAGAAATGAGCTGACACACGGGTTAAAACGGCAGTAGCATTAATAAAAAGATACTTAAACATGCGGCTGAATTAGTCCCATTAAACGAGCATAAAAATGTGTTACAAAATGGCCACCCTTCACAACACCGTCACACTTACTTACAGAACTGTGACCTGACGAACATTATTAATTGAATACAATTATTGAATAACTATCATAAGTGTCTATTCACATCATAAGCTACAAACACTATAAAAGCAAAGGGGTTTGGGAATTGATGTTTCAGGCAGAAATTTCCGCTGCACAACATGCATCTTATACAATATGACATCTAGATTGGGATTTGTTTTATGATATGTGTACACAGATAAATACCGGATGACTATATATTGTTTACACTGAAATAAATGTTTCACGGGTTTTTCTAACGGGCAGATTTTTCTAAAACATTTGCATATAAGTACTTTCGACTTTAACTGAAAGATATATGAATTAAAAATAGGGGTCACCATGCTTCTTTTTGAGTTCAAGCTTATGGTAGAGCATCACTATTTGCTAAAAATTGTTGAAAAAACATGGATTTAAAATAAGAAAAATTCGTTTCTAAATACTGTAAGAGCATATTAAAATGCTATTTTTAAAATATTTTTATCACTATTTCTAACTTATAATGTATTCCATAAGTTACAGATAAAAGTACTGTCAAATATGCATTGAAAATACAAAACGTGCATAAACTCTCATTTGCACCTGGACCAAAATGTATACAAAAACTATCCCAAAACTATGATTATATATATATTTTTTTCTAAATAAATAAAATGTCAACGGACAGATCTCCTTTATTTTTTTCAGAGTCATTCCCTATATATATGCTTTCTGAAAATGAAAAAAAAAAAACATACCTATCAGATTTGTTTTTGTTTTTTAAATTGCCTTTTAATTGAATTTTAGCCCAATTTGCATAAAAACACTAAAATGTGACTTTTTGTACCTATAACATCTGGCAAATATACTTTTGATGATATTCTTAAAACATGAATCTTAAAATTTGGGATTTCTTCTACCATTCTACTTAAAATGAATAAGAAATTTAAAAAAAATTACCAAAATCAAAATCAGCTGTAACCCGCTGAAACGTTCTTAAATGACATAATAAAATTTAATGGAAATAATTTAGATTTTCCCAGTAATAATAATCATAATAATAAACTACTGAAAAGACAATCATTTTAGTGATAGATCACTTATGGCTTTGATGAAAAATCAACTTACCAAACCGGTAACTTCAAATCCAGTCTTCAAAAAGTTCACATCTATTAGTTTAACTACAATGTAAAAATACGTTGCTTGAACACTTCTTAGTATGTCCTGAAATTCATCTTGAGGAATGGCAAAAAGAATTGAAATTTAACCAACGTAAAACGAGGAACTTTCCACTTAAACAAGAGTGGGGACCGATTTTACTTGGACATACATATATAAAGGGACTTGAGGGAGTTGGTTAGGACCTGCTGCTCTTTATACGTCAATATTTACCGACTTGAATTAGTCTTAACATACACTATGTATTCTCTGTTAAACGAGAGTGGTCAAGATCTTACAGGTTTATACATAAAATCAACCTTTAGGGCCCAATTCCATTTATATGTCAATATTGTTTGACTTCAGATCGTATTAAGAAAGGGAGCTGGCCAATGTTTCCATAAATACTTAGCGTTACCTCGGTAACGGATTAAACATTGTCAAATGACTTTTATGATTTTTAGGGGAGTCAGTACGCGTGTTATAAAGTTATTTATGTATCGATATATTCTGTTCTTCATATGTTCAACAATTTATACGCTATTTGTAAGTGTCATACATCAAAATGTTCGGAATTTGTATAAGATTTATCAAGAAACTCGTAATGTTTGTATTTTCTGTCTTGGTTGAAACAAAACCAATACTTAAACCTTTAAATCAGTTTTTCCTGTCTAGGGCAACCATTTACGATAACGATTTTCATAATTTTTATATTAATTGATAGATTTATCAAAATGCTTCAAAATAAATCCTTTTTTTAAACCTTAAATCAAAATTTCATTTCCTGTCCGATATATGCACCACTGAAAAGGTATCGACTCCACAATTCAGAATATGTATACTTTTATGGGTCTATCTTTATGCATTGTCGAGATATAGAAGCTTAAAGTTTGTTACATTTCCAAGGAGTTATCTCCCTTTGAACTGATAATTATTGCTCTTGTTCTTATTTGCTAAAATTTTCAAACGCTCGAAACTCGATCATTTGTGAACCGATTTTAAACATTTGTATATAAAATACTGGATTCTGATGTTGTTTTTTTTTCATGTATAGTATTTGTCATGCATTGAACTAAATTGGTCATGTGATGAATAATAATATTAATAATAATAATAATAATAAAATGCCTGCGACGATGTATACTCTTCAACGCCCTATTCTCAAATGAGACCCAAGATCCTGAAAAGGGTCTAAGGGAGGGAGACGCGCATGCGCCAGCTATTTTTAGGAATGTGACCACGGTCTATTTTTTAGTACGAGTATGTCATTATCATTGCATCATGTATCGAGGGAGTTAATTCCCTTAAAGTCTCCCTACAGTCTGGGTTCTGTTGTCACAATGGTGTCTATCATTTATCTCTAATAGAATTACTGTAAAATGGAGTCACGGTTAAAATACGCTGATCCGCAATATTTTCGGGGTCACGTAAGGTCGGCTCGTGTTAGAATGGAACGGCACTGTGAGTTATTAATTCTATGATCTGCCGGTTTGCCATTTTATGCAGAGAGATATATCCTAAGGCTTGACCAATTAAATCTAGTGTACATTTACCACGTTAATAAATACTAGTAAGCACCAAGTACGTTTTACATATCCGGTATACATAAACACGGGGAAACACGTTCTGCTACAGAATTGTTTGGGTATTAGTTATAATCCAATTATTGATATAATTAATTTACAACGGTCCAGTTTTATACGCATACTCCCTCATCACAGATTGCTAATACAATTTATAGAATTATAAATAGGTACGTAAATGTTCGAGTAAACTGTAACAGTAATTCAAATGTGTACATGCTTAATGTAGGTAATGATAAACAGACAGAAAGCAATATTTTTACCGTATAATAATAATAATGAGAAAAGATAGAAATAGAAAGTTTGAAGAAATTTTGAGTCATTATACGCGTTATGGTATAAAGGGAGAGCGATCGATTCAGAACACTTTGATAGCATAAGTTGTTTTGAGAATCATCATCAGAATCTACAGCGACACAAAAAAAGTTTATCTTTATAATAAAGACAAAATCGCCATTTCATCAAAAATCGCGGTATTTCAGAGGATCTACTTTAAAAAAAGCCGTATTACTAAATGCAAATCTGAATATGTGATGATACGGTTACAATTATTGTGCTTCTGTAATTTAGCATTTTATATTAAGTTAGGAATCAAATATACCCTGATTTAAAAGCTTCAATATACAGCAATATACTAATTGATTCTGATACTCATTACACTATTATCAAGTTTACGTCTCATTAATCCCTATTAGAATTATTAAAAAGGAGTCACGGTCAGAATACTCGTACATTTGGTGCGCATTTTTTCTCACTATGATTCAAGGGTCACTTCGAATGGGCTCGTGTCAAAATGGAACGGCACTGTGAGTAATCAATGGATAATTCTGAAGTCGCTCCCTTCTTTCGTTTATGATTAATCGCTACTCAAACAAATGTCGGTACCACAATTTATTGTATTGACTAATACACGTATACAATAATAAATATTTGAGCCCATTCTTATACGTTTATCATGTGCTTTTAAAGAAGTAGCCGACAAATCACCCGGTATTAAATTTTGCCATAAACTTATACGTCATTCAGCAATTACATAGTAATAATAAAGGTGACGTGATATACAGAAATAGGACATCTTTCTAGTTATAAGCTTAAAGCATAATGAATACACACACCCCACTAGTAAGAAGTTAAATTTGTATTTGGTCACATTTCCAGGCGTATGCATTAAAGTCTGTAAATTTGCATCTAATCTTGTTGAAAATACCAATAAATGCATATATGTGATGCTATTTCCTTTTTACTGGAAAGATGCGATTGATATAAAAAAGCTGGGATATTTCTTTAATTATTCAGATCGTTAAGATATATTTTCTGCTTGATAGACATGATTATTTTATGGCTAACCTGTGTTACACGTAATACTTATCTTTTGTTTTGTTTCTCATCCTTGCAAAGATAATTATAGTGATTTACGGTCTTAATTGCTGCATTCCGCCATGAAAGGTACTCATCTCAGACAGACAAACAGACAGACAGACAGACAGACAGACCAAAAACTTTATTTCACCCAATATTACAAGGTAACAGAGAAATCGGTCTCTGACTGAACAGGTGGCTGGCATAAATTAAAAAATTCTGTCTGACCGTTATGACACATTCATAACATGCACGCGCATTCTGACGTGTAACATTAAACGGGTGACGGTGAGCCTGTTGCATATATTAGAAAATTCTCTCTAGGTCGATTTAGGGTGTCACTGTCAATCGACAAACGGAGGGAAAGGCGCACGTGCGACACGTAAGTCAGTAATTAAATAATCCTACCAGGTCGATCTAAGGTCATTGTTCTGATTTTACACGCGGTTACAAGAGTATTCTTACAAACCCGTCATATATTTAAACTCGCCATTCTAATAGGCACCCATCACCGTGATAAATCATATCGCGTGTTAGTTAGTTCTTTTTTGCATTTATATTTATTTATGCTTATAATAACGACATACTATACGAATTACTTTGTTATCATCTCGTGCGACTGTCAGAAAATTAATTGTTTACCTACTTATTAGCAAGAGAGAGATGTTTAACACACACACACGTATACACTAAAACGTAGAGAGAGAGAGATAGAAGGAGAGTTAGTTTATGTCTCTCTCTCTCTCTCTCTCTCTCACACACACACACACACACCACTTACTTTAAAGTGCTTTAATTGTTTTATTGTGTTTTTATACAATATAATGAACATTTATAACGAAACAAACTAAGTTTAAAATCAGTTAGCAATTTTGTGTGTATCGATCGCTCATTACCCCCCCCCCCCCCCCCCCCCCCCCCCCCCCAAGTGGTCAAACAACTCGGAGAGTTTCGCTTGCTTAACAGTCAGTGACCAATTACCGCATGATTCTACACAAGTATACAGCATCTCAGCATTGAGATGCAAAGAGGTTTTACTGATGAAATAAATGGCGTAGCCTCCGAGTTAAAGATAAATCCCCGCTATACGCTTCTGTGTATTAGTGCGTGGACACATTTAAATTATCATTTACTAGACTAGACGTTATAATACAGGTACATCTAGTTTTTAGTATACGGTTTTAATATCATTTAAGTTTATTTCTTGTATAAATTGAATATACGACCCGCTATTAGAACCGATGTTGTTATGTTTTAGTGTCAATCAGCAAGTATCCCAAATGATTTTAAGTCTGTTTCTTTCTTTATTCAGTATTTTTTTCCATCTTCTCCCTGTCTGGGCTGTCGAATTTTCCATAGGGTCCTGATCAATTCTTGTCACTAACTCATCATTTTTTGTATTGGTAAAACAATTTTTTTGTTACAACTTGGTCACTTTTTGCACTGGTCGATCAATTTTATGCACTACCTGAACAATTTTTGTCACTGCCTATTCATTTTTGCAGTTAACCGTAATTCCATAGGGTCTTTACTTTTGTCCAAGCGATCAATTATTGATGGTAGAAACAAATTTTGTCACAAGCTGATCACTTTTTGCATTGGTCGATCAATTTTTTGCACTATATGAAATTTTTTTTGTCACTGCCGATTCATTTTTTTGCACGTTAACACGTAATGTCCCATAGGGTCCTGGTCAATTTTTGTCACAAGCTGATCAATTATTTGTATCGGTAGAAATATTTTTGTCACAAGCTGATCACTATTTGCATTGGTCGATTTTTTGCACTACCTGAACAAATTGTTCTACCGATGCAAATAATTGATCAGCTTGTGACAAACATTGATCAGGACCCTATGGGAAATGACGTGTTAACGTGCAAAAAATAAATCGGCAGTAAAAAAATTCAGGTAGTGTAAAAAATGGTTCTTACCGATTTAAGCAATTGATCAGCTTGTGACAAAATTTGTTCTACCTATGCAAATAATTGATCAGCTTGGGACAAAAGTTTGTAAGGACCCTATGGGAAATTACATGGCAACGTTTAAAAAATGAAACCCTGGTGACAACAAACTGTTCAGGTGGTGCAAAAAATTGATCGACCAATGCAAAAAGTGATCAGCTTGTGACAAAAATTGTTCTATCGATGCAAATAATTGATCAGCTTTTGACAAAATTTGATAAGGACCCTATGGGAAATTACGTCTTAACGTGCAAAAAATGAATCGGCAGTGACAAAAAATTGTTCATGTAGTGCAAACAATAGATCACCCAATGCATAAATTGAGCAGCTTGCGACAAAATTTGTTCTAACTATGCAAAAAAATTGATCAGCTTGTGACAAAATTGATCAGGGCCCTATGGGAAATTACGTGTTAACGTGAAAAAATGAATCGGCAGTGACAAAAAAATTGTTCAGGTAGAAAAAAAAAATCAATCAGTATACCGAGCAAAAAATGAATTGGCATTGATAAAAAATTGTTCAGGTAGTGCAAAAATTGGATCCACCAGTGCAAAAGGTGATCAGGTTGTGACAAAAAATTGTTTTACAAATACAAAAAATGATCAGTTTGTGACAAGAATTGATCAGGACCCTATGGAAAATGCGACAGTCCAGAAAGGAAGAAGATGGAAGAAAATAATGAAAGAAACAGACTTTAAATCATTTGGGATACTTGCTGATTAACACCGGAACATATTAACATCGGCTGTAATAGCGGG
>CM037787.1:54513652-54529873 GCA_021229015.1 Solen grandis | reverse complement strand
CAACAAATCACTAGTTCCATCACGATTTCCCTACTGCTTCACTGACACTGTTGACAGGTTTTACGATTTCTGCGATTTTTAGATTTATGATCTCGTCCCCCCGGGTTGAAAGTTTTTGATGTTAATTTGCGTAATTCACTTTGGAAATAAAATTTAAATATGACAAATAAAAAAATGATAATAATAAATTTTTTTAAACGAAAAATGACGAATATAACATTTTAATTCGGCAAATCTACTAAAGGGAACAACCAAAAACTTATCCTTTTATAGCGAACGTTTAGAACGAAAAACAAGCGCTAGAAACAAGTGACAAGGGAATCTAACCCGGCAAAAATCGAAATTTAAATGAACCATGCCATTTTATCCCTTTAAAGAAATTTCGCAGCAAATAACTTGAGGGATCCGTTCTAAATTTACACAAGGGGCTCTGTGTTCAAAATGCGCATAATTGAACAAAAGGCCCTTTGCCTCCTTAGCATAACACATAATAAATTTTTTAGGTGGACGGGCGGAAGGGCCGAAGTGAGGTCCCCCCCAAGTATCGAGCCATGCCCCCCGGGCAGATATACAGACGGTTTTTCTATTTTGAGGTGGGAAAAAAAATGCAGATAAACGGGAAACCAAGCCCTACAGCTCATTGGGAAAAAGTCCATCGTAAGCTTAGTTTTACAAATCCGAAACCAAAGGGTCCGATTAATGATTTGTCGTTTAAAAAAAAATTTTTCGGGCCGGGTCAGAAAGTAGTTTTTTTTCTAAAAGAATTTAAGGGGTTTTTTTTTTAAAATTTTAAAAAAAAGCAAATTTATTTTTTTTCCACAGTTTTCCAAAAACGAAAGATTTCGCAGTAAAAAATCAAACTGTGGTATACTATCACTTTCCTTTGTAAACTTTTTAGAAATTTAAAACCTTTGAGTTTTTGACAAAATAAGCAATGAAAAATAAAAAGTCTACCAAAATTTAATAAATACTAGCATGTTGCAATCCGATTTATCTCTACAAAGTTCCTTTTAATTGGGATATCAGGGTGGGAAATATAATACCTTTGGGCCAAATTGAAATGGTTTCTGTCCTGTTTTCTCCTTACCCCTTTTTAAAAAGGAACTTTTATTTCTTTCCGAATTAAGCTGCCTTTTTTGAAAGTTTGAACTTGGGGCTGTTCCAAAAAATCACACCTATACCATCGTTTGAATAATAAGGAGTAATATTGTCAGAATTTTCTTGGGTTATGAGTTACTTCGAAAGAATAAACATACATACACATGTTTTTTTTTGAAAATCCATCTGACCCCTAAATCCCTTTTTCATTATGTAAATGGCATATTCGAACTCGACTTTTTCTGAAGAAATCATTGACCCCTATAAAAATTAAACTCTGCCCTTAAATGAAAAGCCCGGTTTCTTTATTTGATAGTCCGTTTAAGTGTCAGGAAAGGAAACGGCGATACTTTTCAAAGGGGTGTTGGGGGGGGTCGATCTTATCATATTAATTACGAAGCAAATGATGGTCTGAGAGCTGTTTGTGATTTTTCCTTTGCCGTGATAGGTTTTTACTATATACACGTTTTTTTACTATCAATAATGCATTATTATTCATAATTAAAAATTTAAAGAATACCAATAACAAAATGTCAAACATTGCTATATACATTTTTAAAAAAAATATTTCCGTTATATTAAAAATTTTTCCAAAGCATGGAAAATGGTAATTTATATTTAGATCAAAACGGGTTTTATTAAAGTCGCCTTTTTTTTTTATTGTTCAGATTTTTTTAAAATTTAATCGCTAATTTTTTGTCATTCCATATAAATTTTTGCATGTATTGAAAAATTTTATTGAAAATTTGGGTAAATTTTCAAAATCGATGAACGCTTTCTTTTTGTATTATCAATCCTAATGAAACCATTCCAGCCCGGGGGTTAAAAAGTCTGCCGGACAACTTTGTGTCCCTTGACTAGCTTTAATATACCATTGATGTATACACCAAATATAGCCCCTTACTTCCCCATTGGGTCCCGAAAAGGTGGGTTTTTGGACTTCTTTAATAGGAAATTTTCTCAAATATAATTTTTAGCACAAAGTTTTTTTAATTTACATATACACGTATGTAAGATTGTTTATTTTTCATAATTTTTAAAATACATTCACGTTAAGGAAAAAATTTACTGAAGCAAGAAAATTTTTCCCTTTTGAGAGATTTTTATTTTAAAAAACGGTAATACTTGCATTGTGTCATTTTGATATAACTAAATATATACAAACATTAATTTTCATTTTAAAAATTGTGACTGAAACAAGTGTTTTTTAAAAAATTTTTATTGCGTAAAGCGTTTTTTTTTTTTTTTTTTTGTTTTTTTGTTTTTTTTTTTTGTTTATTTGCTTGCATTTAAGTTTAGTGGCAAATTTAAATAAAATGTTATAGATGTTCAAAAAAATTAAAACGATCGCATTTGTTTTGGGCCTCTTTTACAAGATCTTCTTTTTCCATTCGTTCATGTGGCCGGTCCTTGGGTAACCAATGGAGCGCGAAACTGTCCACAACATCCCATACTAGGAGCCACGTGCACTTATGAATGTAATGACGGTTACAAACTGGTCGGGGATAGTGTCGTCACGTGTGCGAATGACGCAAGCCCGGCATGGACACAGGTGCCCGTATGTGAAGGTCTGACAGTAATTTTTCATTAAGTATATTTAGTAAAAATGAGGTTTTACAAATTCTGAAACAGTGTTGATAATTTAAGCTTTTTTTCTATACTCCTTGTATAGCGCGCCTCTACTTTCTTTTAAAAAATCCTTATCAGTCAAGGGAATAGCAAACAGTAACCTAACAAACACTGGATCCCAATTCCACCAAAAGCACTTAGCGCTCGCTTAGACTATTTAATACAGTGGCGATAAATAGACATTATATATGTTATATCAGTTTTGATATTAGGGGTTTCTTTGTTTTTGTGGTTAATTTCGTTTCAGTTTTGGTTCACTGTGACATATTTGATCTTTTTTTTTTAACTATTTTATACAAATGGTTTTAAGGTAATGCGGTTAATTTAGGATGTTTTCGGTAATAGGTGTCCTTCGGCTAAGTGTAGACGCTCATTGAACTTGTTAAAGCATTCAAGGTAACTGAAACTTGATTACATTTTGAGTCTATCAGGTTTGCCGGTAGATGTCACCGCTCCAAAAAACAATCTTGGAAAATTGTCATCATTTTTCTGTTCCCTGTGAAGGTCATTTCTTTTGACAGGCTTTGAACCGCTTGTAGTGTATTGGTATCCGAAAAGTGATTCTTGAATTTAAATCATTGCGATAAGTGGAGCTCAGTAGGTTAAGAAATAGCTGCACACGTTTCGGGTCGAGTTTTGATCCTACAATAGACGGCGGGATTTTAAATGGTTATGGTTAAGTTCGAGAGCAGTGACAGAGACATCGGAAATGTGGGTCTGTTTACAAATGCATTGCGATTATTAAAAGCCAGTATAGGATTTCTGCCTTATCTGTTATACAGAAGCAGACATTTTCATACTGGTTAACCTAAGGTTATATTTGTTCAGTGTTTAGAAATGAACTATTATTTTAAACTTTTATTTATATTTGATAAACAAGATTTCTTGTCTAACATTTGAGCTTAAAATTTGATCAAGTAGATTTACAGCTTTAAAAAAATAGTTGATTGCTGATAATCTTTCGTTTTGAATAAACTTTAGCGATAAAAATGCCATAATCGCCTGTCAGGATAATACAAAGGGATGTTTTAATAGTATACGTTTATCTTGATAACAAGATCTATATCTTATAGTTAACTTTTATATTTTGTCCGCTCGGATATATTTTATATCCGATATAGTTCTGGAGGTTTAGTTTTACCGCTCGGACTCCTGCATAGTATTATAAAGGACTTGTGTTAAGCTTTCTCCCGGGGTGAATCAACACGTTCTTTTAAATTTTTTTAGACTCCGAGTTTATGAGGTTTTAATCTTAGATTTTAAAAAGGACGAGCGTAAGATTTTAGTTTTTTTTTTGGTTAAAAGTGGGGTCTTAGGTCTAATAAACCCAGTACAATTTACAATACTTAGTGTCATACCTTATAAATCTAATACCTTTAAAATTTCAATTTTTTGGCCCCTAAGGTAAGTACTTGTGTCCCGACTAGTGATTTCTTTCAGATGTCTGTAAAAAATTATGGATTGTGATTTCTCAAAGCATTTAAGCACAACTTTAAGCTAAGTATTGTTTGTTGGAATTCAAACCTGTACTGCAGAATTATCTTATTAACTTAGACACTTGTACTACCTTGTAGTATATTTTCAGTTTTTGCAGGAATCGAAACCATAGGTTTTCTTTGAAATGAAACGATGGATGCATTCCTACTCGACGTATTTGATTTTTTTAGGGGTTGGGTGTCTCGCCTGAAGTTGTCTGTTACCATGGCTATTTTAACAGGATCATCTGGTTCATAAACTTTTACATGAATCATATCATTTTCTATAAACGGTATTCATTTATTTTTTTATACTTTTTGGTGTTTGGGTCAGTTAAAAATTTTGTTTACGCCATGCACTTTTCATATTTACAGTGTGGGGGCTTCTTCTTCAGAAATAGAAAATCAAGCACCATCCTAAGTCATGAAATAGAATAAATAAACTGTTTAAATAATCTATTTCCCCCTTTAAACTAAAATACGCCATTATAAAAGCTTTGTTTTCTACCGTTGCGTTAGCATTATGATGAACCAAAGGGTTTCATTGTTAAAGAAGCACTGAGATGAACTAGTGAATCTGAAAACTACTCACTGAGCTAAAAGACTTTGTTTTATTAACAATTACAGAGATCGCATGCGAGGAAATTTTTTCTATAACAAGTGGACATTTAACCTGTAATGGAAAAACGTTGGGATCGCTGTGTTCAGTAAGCTGTGCCGAGGGATACACGCTGGACGGGGAGGGAGACGGATACGCGACATGCCAGATGGATGGTTTATGGTTTTCTATTGGTGCAAAGACGTGTAAAGGTTACGTTACATTATTTGAGTTAGTTGATGGTTTGATGTTGGTATTAATCGTATCAACTAGATTAAACATAAAGGCTTGATTTAGATTTACAATCAAGTTTGGTAGTTCCAAATATTTTTACTCAGATAGGTTGACAGGATATTTATCTGAATATTCAGCCATAGTATATCACTTATATTAACTTTGGGTGTTCAAAATTCACCTTCCTATTTTCGATCGAGAGGGTTTTGTTCAATTATTATGCTTAGTTATTTTGTCTTGTTTTGTTCTGTCCTGTCAGTCTTGAGCTTGTATTCGTGAAATGTGAACCGTCAATGAGCAAGATGTCCTGTCATTGTGAACTGTGTTATGTCACGTACAGTGTGCATGGTTAAGGATTGCTGAGTTTTATCCTGAATTTAATCCTCTCTCCCCTAACCTCATATGTCTTATTTGTCCTGTCTGGCCTGTCACTTCGGTATCAGACTTTCCCAAAGTCTGATCATATGCGTATTTCAGTTTTAAATCTAAAAGCTACATACACCTTATTTAGTGTAATTCTGCATAGTAAACGCTGGTGAGTATTTTTTATTCTGAGATGTTTTGTTTCTGAATTATCGAATCAATATTGCCTGAATCTATTTCATATTAATTTATTATTGGTTAAATATGTTTTCAAGTCCTCTACAGATTATTTAAATTATTTAAATACTTGAATAAAAAGTATAAAACGGAACCCAGACGTTTATTATCCAAGACCCCATTACAATAGAAGTCAACCAGCATTTGACTTTATTTTTGAATTTTCATTAAATGATTAAAGTGGACTTCACTATACAATGACATTTTGATTAACAGATTCGACAGCCCCTGATATATATTGCTCTCACAGAGAGGTTTTCTACGCTGACAAAGGAAAGAATTCCACATCAGTTCACTGGACTCTTCCGTCTGCATTTGACACCCTAGATACAAACCCCGACATTGTGCAAACAGCCGGTCCTGACCATGGGGCAGTGTTGTATGTTGGTAGTACATTTGTCAAGTATAAAGCCGTGGACAAGGATGGGAATGAATCCCCAGAGTGTACTATAGAATTAAATGTGCAAGGTATTTTTTTTTCTGAAACTATATCATAATGTCGCCATTGCATTTTTACAATAATTTCATTTACATTAAATTTGATATGTCTGTAGTATGATAGCAATTTACCAAATCAATCGATTGATTTTGCTTAGAAGATTGGCTTTAATTACTGTATAACTGACCCCTTACCGTGCACGGTATTAAGTCCCTGTTTTTCAAGTGAGGAAGCCTTGCAAATGACTTGCAGTAGGTCAGCGGTTCTTATTACACATGCAATCATTAGATGACCATCACATGGAATATTGCCGCTGTGAAAGGAACATCAAAACCACAGTTAAATTAATCGTTAATTCGATAGCCGGTGTGGAGTTTGTACGGTGGAGTTTTTTTGTCCTAGTGTTGTATAACGACCGTTGGTTCCTTGAATATCCTACATAAAACTTCATGCTTACGTTTTCCTTCATAAATATGCACCAAACAAAATGTTTAGCAATGATCACCTTCAATTTCAGAGATTACTTGTGACTACCCACAAACCGCATTTCCAGATGAATTACTACTGTTTAATTGTACTAGTTCGTTGCTGGTTTGGGGATCAGAATGCGATCTTTCCTGTGTGAAAAATCTGCCCCTAAATGGCTCCACACACGTTACGTGCGAGAGTTACTATGCCAGCACTGGAGATCCAGTTGGTTACTGGGACAAGGGCAAAGGGCAGGATCCCTTCTGCAGAGGTACTGGTCAATTTACAATAATCATTTTGAGTTTGATTTGCCTAATATTATGAAGAATGTTTTAACATAATTTCAATTCATGGAAAGTGAAATGTTAAAATCAGGAATTCTCCCTAATTCCATAAGCTTAAAGTGAAATATATGGTAGAGAATAAATGACCATTATTCGCCTGATATTGGGACTTGATCTACCAATCTCTTGCACCCTAGACGGGTGTCAAAGAAACTCTTCGAGTGATTAACATGTATAAAATTTTCCAAATCTTATCATTGTTATTGAGTTAAACCAACATGACAAATGCTTGAACATTTATTTGATATACAGAGATATCCTGTCCAGCGATTGACCCTCCTCAGAACGGGGCCCTCGTGCACAACACGATAGATCTTAGGCCTGTCTTCATCATCATGTGCAACGAGAACTTCGATATCTCAGCTATAGATGGGTTTATAGGAATGCTTTTCTGCATTGATTTGGGTGTATGGACACCAATTGATTATGCACCTGACTGTATACGTATATATTGTTTATATATTATATATTTTTATATGTTTTTCAATATCTGTATCTAGAATCAGTCTAACAGTATTGGGTATAAATATATTAGCAAATTCTAAATCTAAACCCATTTAGATTTGGATAGTGCATTACTTATTTAGGTAATGTTCTGCTATGACTCAGGTTACTGTTGCACAAATGGCGTCAGTAAAAACTCAATTTCCAATTGTTTTTTTAACTGTTGCACAAATGGCGTTAGTATATTTGTAAAAATGAGTGCAAAGACTCTATCATCTTCATATCTAAAGAATTTAATTTAACTATAACATTCATGCCCAAATTCGATTATAGTGATTAGCAAATCATAAGCCAAAGGGTTATGACCCTTCCATTTAAAAAATCCCATATATTCTTTTTTTACAATAAAGGATTTACATTTATGAATAAATAAAAATATAAAATAAAGGGATAATGGCTTTATATTCGTTTATGGTATATATCGGACGGAAAAAAGTCTGAGGCGTTGGTCCTTAAATCTCAGAACATTACCTCTGATGCATGTATTTATTCCATGTAATCTTGCTTAAACTTTTAAAGAGTATATACGGCCATTAAATCTTTACTGCGTTAGATAATGGCTGCTTATGCACCATTTTGTTACCCCCCATGTGCTGTACTAGATAAGTTTATGCGCTATTTTCCCGCTTTCATAAAATATATGATCGGTGTTGAACATTGTCACATTTTGTCATTCGGATTCAATATATATATATTGCTGTTGTTGAATAAAAAAAGTGGGTATACAATGATTTTCTCTTTCACATGAGTGCTTTGGGTCTGTTATAACAAAACATATCAGATCGGCCCGGGTATCTAAATATTCCATTTAAAAATTCATTTAGTACACAAAAAGTCAGAAGTTATTATTTTGGTTAAAAGGATCACCTCATGCTCTTTACCATAATTGCTAAATTAAAGTGATCATTTTAAAACATTTTCTTTATGGAAAGTATTTTTATTTTGCAGAAATGGTCATCTCATGTTCTATTATAATTGTAAAAGTGGATTTATTTTCTTTTCAAAGTCATGCCAGATTGTTTTCATATACATGTATCATAAAAATAGAAAATACTCTATTCTTAAACTAGTTCCCAACCACTCACCCTAATCCTTAGTGTATTTATCCCGGATCGTTGTGGTCGTGGATTCTCTCCTCGGTCGAGGTTCCCAGTTGGATGGGTTTGTTTCCTTACATAATATTCATAGGTATATCAGTTTTCATCTCAAAAACTTTAGATCATTATTCAATGTAATTTGGCTCAAAAACTCACAAGGCTTAGGCAAAAGAAATTGCTAAAGTAGGAATGACTCCATAAGAAATGAAGTTATACAGAGTGCGACACATATGTGATAATAATCAATTTATGATGAATATATGTTGAAATTGTTTGCTGTTGTATTTAATCAGTAGCATTTTATGGTCTTCTTCAGGCCGATAGTACGATAGATGAGCGATATATGGCCACATTGGCCTCTTATTTACACCTTATCCTTACCATTATTGTAATAAACGTGTAATTTCCTTTTTAGAATAGGTGATTAAATATGATCTTTTCTTTGTAAAAGGTGTATATTAGTCGAACATGAATACAATGTATTCATGACGTATGCATTACGCGCTTTTACATTACATAAATGTTGTAGTATTCAAATTATAGGATATGTCTATATGCATATAATTTTAGAGAAAAAATATAGTTACTTTTTGTTTTCATACAATATATTTCATGTTATAAATCGCACATTTTGCGTTTTTGTTGATGGAAAGAGTATGTAGGAGAATCAGTTTTGTAATATATGTTTACTATATTTATTATCAATCCGACATGTCTGTACAATTCATAGATACTGGGACTTTTATTTAAATATATATTCAGTTCCTTCTTCGGACCGGCATCTGAGCCTGGAAAGCGAGTTGTTCTACTACGGAGGAACATGCGGGACTCCCGAGACAAATCAGGAGATACTCGAGAACCTGAACTATCTACTCACCAATGTGAGTCAGTTTCTTATTAACGTTTGCCCGAGTGGGGAGTCGTGTTCTGTCACAAATGCCACCATCATCTGCGGCAATGTTGCTACTCGAAAGAAGAGAGACGTCACAAAAGTATATATAAGCCAAGGTACGCCAAATATTAACGTTAGAAGAATGCATATACCACAGACTGCAGTTTCCTATTTTTTTCCATTAGTTAGGTTTAAAGGCATCATCATGTATATGTCAAAACGAACATTCGAATGATAAACATTAAGAAAATAGAAATGTATGTCGCTAGACAGATGACCATATGATTTTGACATAACTCCAATTAAGTTTGTTTGATTTTACGTCCTATCGACAGTACTTTTTTTAACTAATTGTCATCTTAAAGCTGAGAAAATACTTTCGTTACAGAAAGATCGGTCCTGTCAGCCGATCTGAAGAGGAGACACGTGCGACAAACCGCTTCTGTTGTCATGCAGGTCAATTTCGGAATAATTGTGGGTTGGAATCCGCCCAGCAATTTAACCTTGAACGAGCAGTTTGAATACTACGATAAAATTCAACTTCAACATCTTAAACCGTATATGAAAAACCTTATCAATGATGGGTATTTAGATATCAATGAATACTTTGGATTTGAACTGGATAAGTCCTCCTTCAACACAACCAACCACGGTGATTTAACCTGTAGTTCTGGATATAAACTGCAAGGAGTCATCTGTAGTAAGTTCTGCATCTTTTTCTTACGATAAGCTCAATGTCTGTAATTTTAGGATCAATGACAAAAAAAAAAAAATATAATAAACTATTAAATTTGCCCGTTCCCCTTTTTTTTTGAATAAAAATGTTTCAAATCACGTTGGCTTTGATCGCAGTATGGCATGATTTGGCAGGGGTTGTTGGAAAGGTTTTTTGCAGTTGCCTGCCTAGAACGGACGTTTGATGTATAGGCTCCATGGGAGAAATTCCCTCAAACTGCAGAGAAAACAATTGCGAAATTGTAGAATTGTGACATTTAGCTATTTCAGCAAACCTTTGTTGGTTCAAGAAAATTGGCAAATCATTGTCACGGATCGGGCTAATATCATTGTCTTCCAATCAGAAGGTAGAAAAAATATGTATCCAGTCAACGTGAAGCTAGGGCGTTGTACTTTAGACTGCGGAGATTTATTCTAGAAAGCGTTAAGGTCCATTCCATTTTTGAACCATTGGCTAGGGTATGTTTAAAGTCTGTGCTATTTTAACGCCTTTCGTCTTTGATAATGTTTTTTTTAATCATTTCGTGTGATAAAATTTGATTATCCGGCAAGAAGCTTAGATTTTTAATATTTGTCTAATGATTGTTTCCTCAGTTTTATTATACAGGAGTTTGTTGTAGTATAACTGAACCAGTTTTATAAACGCCCCAATTTTTCTGCGAAACATATTTTAAAGTACATTGATGTTCAGATACTAGTAAAACTTTAATTTACTTATTTCAAATGTCCTTTTTAATTCAATGATCACAGTCCTATGTAGTGAACGGCGAACGCCATAGGGGTACGCAATAGAGAGTGTGCGATTCATGCACACATTGCATGACGCCACGTTCTGCTGATATTATGCTTTGAACGCACACTCTCTATTGCGCTACTTCGCCGTTCACTATATACGACTGGCTCTTTGGGAATTAAACAGGACTCTCTAAAATTAGTAAATAATTTATACCAGTATCTGAACATCAATGTAACTTAAAACATGTTTCGCAGAAGTTTTAACTGGACATCCGGAAATAAAATGGACTGCACACGGATTTACCTTTATTTCGTTCGTATTGGTTAATTCTTACTGAAAAAGAACTAGAGTTTACTTATTTTTTGTTGTTGTTCATGTATATGTTGACCTTTCTACAATTTACACCCCATCCTACTACTATTTACTGCAACTCATTTGGTAAGGATGTAACTGGAACATTATATTTATTCCAGAGCCGTGCCCAGCGGACATTTCCTGGAGAAGGATCATGCCGCCGATGTCCTTTGGGTTCCTATGGTGATATACAGGGACTGGTGAAATGTATTCCTTGTCCTTATGGGTTCTCAACTAGAGACGTTGGAGCAAAGAACCTGTCACAATGTGTAGGTTAGTTCAAGCATTATTATTGCAATAATTAGATTGCGTGCAAAGAATTGGGCTACGCTGTTTTTACTATGGAAACCATTTCCCTGACCATATCTCTCCAAATATTAGAAATTAACGATTCCAAAACTCCAAAAGCTTATACATGTAATTGTTGAAGTGGATATTATAATGTATGTTTTGTGTGTGCGCGCGTGTGTGTATGTGTGTGTGAAATGAGACAGACCCAATGAAACTAGAGTATGAATAAGTCAGAGGGTCATCTAGATAAAGTTTAAATCTGATAACTTTGTAAACGAATATGTTTAATAAGGTTTGAAAAACTTATTGATTACCGGAAAAAACCTAAGTTTTATTGCATTGTTATAATTACTTATTTTGTTCTATTTAAGATAAGGTTGTTGTTTACATGCAAAACTATTCTGTTATCAAGTCGGTATTTTTGAAAATATAAGTAGAAGATCAAATTTTACTTTTTGTTATACATACCATTAATACTAAATGCTATATGTTTCTACATTATGCATTATGCTGGGGGTAACAATATCTTCAAAATTACATAACGCCAAATTTTCAATCTAGTATCCCCCCAAACAAAAACGATTAGCATATCAATCTTTTTGGCCGATTTTTGCCTTGGTAATTAAAGGGTTAAGTATTCAAATAGTTACCTTTAGAGCTTTAACAAACTTAAATGTCGTCCAAATTTTATGAATAAATCATACTTTTTAAAATATCTGTTTTATACTTTACCAAGCAAGGCGGCATCAATTGCCGCACACTTTTTTTGCACGTCCATACTGGGGGCATTTGAACCGTTTTTAAAAAGTAAAGCATTTAATTTTTGAGCACGTGCTTTACATAAATTTTTTTAGGTGTCTTATTTTAGGGCCTAGTCATTATGTCCTATGGATAAGCTTAAAATTGATTTCCATGGGACAAACTAAAAGCAAAATCGTAGTTAATATTGCCAAAATTAAATTTTAGAGATAAAAGGGTTTTAAAAAAAAATAGATCATTGAAAAATCTTTTGTTAGAACGACCTTAAAAGTAGCCATATTCTTTTTTTAGCACTTTGCAAAGGGATTCTTCTCCTCTAATGGTTTCGTGCCGTGTTCCCGTGCGGAAGTGCTTCTTACCAGAACCAGAGTGGACAGAATGAATGTGAATCGTGCCCGCCAGGTACCAGCACTAGGACAAAGGCCATTTTATTCCTCTCTCCAGTGCAAAAGGTTCCAGTAAGTTGCTTGTTATGTAAAATGAATTACATTTGAATGTTATACGATGGTTATCAAAAGTTTTTTTTTTTATGTATTTAATTCAATGGTAATAATATACAGCCACTAATATACATGGAATTATATAAAATATATGATTTGAAATGTAGACATATGTTGTGGTGGTAAAGCATACTGAAGGTAAATGGCAACAGCCATTAGATCCAGCAGAGACAACGATGACACCAGCATATAGAGTTATATATAACCTAGATATTTCCAGCATTAATTGTCTTTATAAAATATAAGACCATACATACATCAAGCAGATAAAATGAAGATAAACCCAGCAGGTAACTCTCAAGCAGTTTATATGAATAATTCTATGTCACATTATATCATATATACATATATTTCTAGTAATATGCAAATGTGTTGTTCCAGATTTTGTTATCAGTTTGGAAGTTACGGATGATGAAATCCATATGTCAGATATCCCAGAAAGAGTTCATAACTTCTCCTTGACGTTTTGGGTAAAGCGTGCAAACCCTGTATCATCCAGTTGTAGATTGTACGTGACTAACGGCACCACTGATTTTCTATCTGTAACAATTGGAAGCACAATCCACGCAGAAATTTTGTACGTTTTTTGTTTATATATGTTTTATTGATTGAGAACTGGCTGTCGGTTCAGCCACTTTTTTGTGGGGGTTGGAAGAGAGATGAAATCTTCTGTTCAGTATGTATGTCAAACAGTCACGTTTAAGTTTTCACGATATAATTCAATTTTTTCAGCGACCCATTCGATTGGAGAAATCGGCGAGATATCATAGCCCGCCACTGGAGGCATATAGCAGTTACACTGTATACATTTAAAAACGAGTTGTCTGTGTATACTAATTGTCAGCTTAAAAGGTCTGAAGGGGTGGAATCATCTCTGATTACTTTATAGAGGGAACACCCTATATGGCGTCACATACCAGTGGAGCTGGTGGGGTTTTTATATCGGGAGTACAGATGAAGCCCTACGCCTTACACAGAGGAGGTGGAGATGTTTGCTTCAACCTGTCTGACTGGTAGTCATGACGATGAAAATTATCAACATGGACACATTCTCCAGGAAAATAAACCTGGGATCTTACGCATAATCCCGTCCGTATGCGACCGTAAGTATCCGTGTCTGAAATTTCTTGATTTTTGTTGTAGTGAACAAATATTAAGACGTCATAAACATAATAATGATAAGTATAATTTCTCCACCAGCTGTAGATGGGTGTGCATCAAGGCCCTGTGGCAATCATACTTGTGTCAGCCGGGACAGCGAGTATACGTGCGTCTGTTCTAACGACATGACCGGTAGACACTGTGACGTTCCTCTGGATCATTGTATAAATATCACGTGTGCTAATGGCGGCACGTGCACAAGTAAAGCTGGTGGATTCACGTGCATGTGTCTTCCAGGGTACAGGGGGGTCTTTGTGAAGTTCCTCCAGGTATGGGGCCCAAAACAAATTTGGTTGCCGTGATGTTAAGTTCATCCACTGTTAAGCAGTCAGTTATTATCTAATATTTGTATACAAAGGTATCATGCAATTTACACTTCACACAAATACAAATCTGTAAAACAACATAATCGGGCGGTGTTTCAAAATGTCAAATATGTACACTAAACCTTTCCATCCAAAGTGTTTTATTTTCACTGTTTCTCCAGCACTTGTCTTTCTCTAAATTTCTCAATCTTACACTCATCTTTCTTTCTCGCATTTCTCGCACTCTCTTATTTGATTTTTAGATAATTTCTATATCTTTCAGAATCATTTATCATGTCATTTACATGTCATTATCAAAAGCAATTTGTTCTTCAATGTTAATTCTATTTAAACAAAAATGATAGGAGATCTTAAGTTGGGTTCATTTTTTTTTGCACAAGTAATAATTCTTTATGGCTAGGTTGAAAACGAATATCATTATGTTTACGGTATTGTTTTATTCCTAGAAAGGCTTCCTCTTTTAAATAACATCGTCTTAGGTTTTTTCAGCAAAAATTGTATGCTCATTCCATAAAGTTTGCACATTTGCTCATTCCCATAGTAATGTTCTACATTTTCAATTGTAAAAATCACATAGACTTAAGTTCACAAAATTATGTTTTATACATAGTTAGTGAAATTTTTTACATATTCATCAACTAGAAACACATTATTGCTGTCATAGTCGTTTGTGAATATAACCCATGTTATATTCTTGTTTATTTCACTATGCTGTATATCTATGCTAAAATTGATTTGCTTAAGCATTTCATTGCCGCCTGGATTTCATAAATTTCATGAATGATAAGCTATATAAGACTATGTTAGTTTTTATTTCAATTTTTATTTGTTTGCTTTCAAAGTAAGTTTAGTCTCTGTGCCAGGTTTTTCCATGTCTTATCTTTTAATTTAGACGTTGTTTTTATTATTATTATTATTATTATTTAAAATTATCTTTCTTTATTGTTTTCTTTGTAAATCGGTCATGTAAAGATTGTTTATATCTCATTCAATAAAGTTCTGGTATCACGCCCAGTTACATTTTCATGACCCTGGGTCATCCAGTCATAAACCTATACTTATATATCTATATTGAACACGAATACTATTGTTTAATCTATTTGTAGAACATTCTGTTTACTTCGCCAAGACGATGGCTTTAATAATGACTTTGAAATGTTTTGTCAACATTTCGGTGACTTTAAAGAAATATTAAAATAGTGTAAATGACAGTGTCGAGAGGAATGTATATACAATGATTTTAATAAATTTACTTGGTGTTAGGCCTTCAAACCTTCGCCAAGACGATGGCTTTAATAATGACTTTGAAATGTTTTGTCAACATTTCGGTGATATACAAAATTTTTAAATTTTTTTTTTTTAAAAAGTCTACTTGCGGGTTTTTTATAACAACCAAATATAAATGAAAATGATCAAGGCTGAATATAATATAAACGCGGAAGGGCTAACAAGGCTATCACTGAACAGATTAATTCCCCCCTTCATACCAGCTGACGTACCACCCAAAAAATTTTGGGAATTATATCGTATGACCCCGACATGCAGAAACAATACAGAAATTAACCCTTTTTTTACAGAAGTTTTTTTACCTCTTATAAGAAATAGTCTGTTTTTTAATACGCACAAGGCCATTTAGTTAAAACGGGTCATATTTCTATGATTATTTTCATTTTTGTACATTTTTGTATACATTTAAAAAGCATCGACTTCCCTTCCCAGTTAACCTTTACATTTAGGTAAAAATCTGGCCATAACGTTTTGTTTCCTCCGTTTACAACATGAAAGGCAAACATAGGTGTTGGTTATTGAAAATTAGACAACATTATTACCTTTGCTTTTAATATGAACTTGATCGTAGCAATCTAATACTTGCGCACGAACTCGGTCTTCATAAGGCAAAATTTTCTCAAAAAATAATCAAAAATCCCTAAAACCTTTTTTCAAGTTAGAGCCCGGGGGCAAGCAAAAATTGATTGTTTTT